>CM044436.1:36194500-36215604 GCA_024363595.1 Xenopus borealis
GTGTGTGTATAACAGCTATGGGACCTGTTATCCAGAATGCTCGGGACCTGGGCTTTTCTGGATAATGGATCTTCATACCATACTTTTACTAGAGAATCATGTAAACATGAAATAACCCTAATAATGTGGTTTTGCTTCCAAGATCTAATAGATATATAATATATATAATATATAATAAATAGATAAAATCTAAGGATTAATTATATCTTGGTTTGGATCAAGTACAAGCTACTGTTTTATTATTACAGAAAAAAAAAGAAAATTTGA
Organism: Xenopus borealis; assembly: GCA_024363595.1. Taxonomy (NCBI): domain Eukaryota; kingdom Metazoa; phylum Chordata; class Amphibia; order Anura; family Pipidae; genus Xenopus; species Xenopus borealis. The sequence goes on from CM044436.1 coordinate 36,194,768, forward strand.
ATTATTTTTTATAATTGATTCTATGAGAGACAGCCTTTCTGTATTTTCCGACCTTTCTGGATAATGGGTTTCCGGATACCAGATCCCATACCTGTTCTGCAATACTTACTGTATATTTAAGCAAATATGTCATTATCTGAAATTGCTTAAGCAATAACCACGAAAAACAGGGCAGTGTTGAAAAAGCCTCTTTATATTACTGTTTTTATACTTGTAACTCCAAGCATATATGGAACCTCCTAAGTCCTAATTACAGACTTAATGCTGAAAGTCTGTTATGAAGAAGGGTACATTCACTTACAGTACCTTTTCACACAGTGTTCACGGTGACATTTCGAGGAATTCTATCAACATTGCAGGCACATAAGCATGATTCATTTGGAGCAACTGCACTGCACCTACCGCAATTGCATACGATTTGGCAACATACAGTAAATGCATGTGCATGTGCGTTTGGGTGTAAATTTGGATGCAGTTTCTTGTACCTTGTATCAAACTCTGCAGCAGCTCCTGATTCGGAATCGAAGGTAGTATGTACTGAGCTCAACGACCGTCTGACACTCCTCTATGCCTTAGGCATAGAGGCGGGGCAGATAATTACTTTCACTTTCCATTCAGCACTTCCTAGATGTCACTGCTCCCCACACATTCCCCCAGTTCCCTTAACCATTTCATTGTGTAGCCAGGACATAGGGATAGACATCGGGTCCCCCATTCTGGTGCATAAACAAGATTCTGAGATGATGCAAGGCTTGCCTTAATAACAGTGTCCACAACATGGCTCCTGCCTGCTTTCTAGAATTATCAATTCCCAGACTGAAGAAAACAAGATTAAAATAATTTATATAGTGTAATTTATGTTCATTTTGCTTGACTAATGTGATAAAATACAATTTTGAATATTTTTTTGGGGTGACGGGTCCACTTTAAGGGTCGAAGTGAAAATTCAAATTAAAAAAATTCTAATTCTGAGCTATTTTTGTGTACTTCTACTAGAGAATAATCCAATTTCAAAATGTATCATGCACTGTCTCTTTCAAAATTCGGCTTTAATTCAAAGTTTTTGAAATTCAAAATTCGACCCTTGAAAAATCTGCCCCTAAGTCTGGACTTTGTCACTGTAGTCAATGACCTGTGAGGGGTTTCTCACAATTCACATGCTTTCTGCTATTTCCTGGCTCCTAAAATACAGTTGGGAGGTTGAACTGTTTCCTGATCCTGCCTGTAAACTATTCCCCCTGAAGTCTATCCTCTTACCTGAGAAAGCAGAAAGGGAGAAGTGAAACCTCTTTCATAGGTCACTCTAGGAGTGACAGATAGTCAGGCTATTTAGTTTAGCAGCCTGAGGCTCATTTGAGGAGTGTTAGTGGGATTAGGATCCCGGGTACTTATTGTGCAGAGTGGGGACACAGGTGCAGATTTACTAAATTCACATGAATGATTCGAAATTCGTAGAATTTATTTGCATTTTGAATACATTTTTTAGGTCCTTCGACCATCAAATTAAAAAAAAAATTGCACTGCGAATTCGCACTGCGTTTGGCGCTTACACGCGTCTCAGGGGTACCACCTCATTGAAAAGAATGAGGTGCGTCTAGACCTGCGCTCCCCGCAGCGTCTAGACCCGCGTTCAGCCGCAGCCAAGCAGAACGCAGGGGAGCGCAGGTCACAAACGCCTGTGTGTAAGGGCCCTAACTATAATGTTTCTTGCAACACACTTACCTTATCTTGCCTTTTTAACAACATGTGTTGTCAGTTAAGCAATCAAGGCCCTTTATAAGCCTGTCCATCAAACTTCCTCTTGCTTGATCATCTGAACTCTTGAGCTGATCTAGCCTGCAGTATTTCTGATTTCTGATTCCTGGTTCATGTATCCCCTGCCTGGCTCTGTGTCTGCTACCTACAGTATGTTCCTTCCTTCCTTCCTGTTCCCACCTGGTGCCTGACTACTGCGGCTGTGGATTTCTTTGGTTCTGCTGCCTGTCATTTGACCTCAGCCTGCCTTTTGGACTTTGTCTGCCTGCTGCCAGCCCTGCTCATTTGCCTGTTTCTGGACTTGCCTCTCTCCACTGCCAGCCTCATCACAGGCCTGTATTTGTACTTCTGTGAGTGCGATTATTTTCACATTTGGCTATTAAATCTCTTCTTTTGCTTTACTATGGCTTCTGCTAGTTATCCATCCATTCAGAGGTATTTCTGGGATTACTCTGCAAATAGGCTCCAGCCTGGTGGTCCCTCACATGACATTACATGTGTATACTGGTTCTGCCCCTTGTGCTAAATTTTTCAACCCTTTATATACTTTTTCATTCCATTTTACTCTTCCATGTGCCTCCAGGTTCTGCTTGTTTCCCCACCTGTGCTAAGTGACAACTGGCTGGGGTTATGCAAATCTACAAATTAGCATATGTTATTCAGTCCCATTTACTGTATGGAGCACTTCAGTGGCACATGGGGATACTGAAACTTTAATTGGGTGTTGTGAGGAATGAAAAGCAAGGATACATTTTATTTTTAGAAAATAAAGTATGCTACTGAGATGTTTCCCTTTCAACTGTGATTTTTCTGGGTCAGGTTTCAAATCCATTGTGGAAGGGTTCCATGCCTTCACCAAGTCTTGGCCTATGTTTAGCTATTGTGCGATGTTGCTCAATGCATACAGTTTTTTATGTCTCCATGCATGTCATACTGTATATACGTACACAGGTTTCTTTTAATATATTCAATGCATTAAAAATGATACACTATATAATTATATATATATATATGCGTAATATGTCTATATAAATCTAGAATATACATTGTGTGTAGTGTAGTAATGTTTTAATGATCTTCAGCTAGCTGGAGTTTCCTCAAAGGTTGAATGTTGCCTGGCTCCCACTGAAATGATTATGGCCATGGTAGGGAAATGATATCTTGTTTATATAAACATATTCATTTTCATTTTTCTACAAAGCTTCAGTAAATCATACTAGCTTAGGTGATTCTGCCAAGGGAATCTAATGTACCTGCATATTTGCGTTTACTCAAGCAACTGGGAAGCGGCCATGATTGCTCTACTGAGAAGTGGAGCATTTTTAGTGGCCAAATTATTATAACAATCACAGAGTGCATGCTTGGCTTATGAAGCAATAACGTCTAAAATAACCATACAGTATTTCATACATGGAAACACCTTTGAAAAAGAGTATACCTTTATTTTTTTCTATAGCCATAACATTGTAGATAGAGTTGAAAATCTGGTACGCATCTATCAAGTTCCACTATTTACTCAAATAATTTCTACCTGACTTTGGGAATCTTTGCTTTGTCTAGGAAGGGGGGAATTTCTTCTTGGTTAAAACTGTGTGGATGAACACAGTGTCTATACTGTATATATTGATACCATATCCATGTATGTGTAAATGTACTCAACCCTTTCTGAAAACTTTTGTAATTGTCAGTACATGCACTTCAGAGAGATATTTTCACCGTTTCTCTGTTCTCGCTGTAAAGAAAAACCCTTGTGTTTTAAGATTAATCCTCTTTTCCCTTGATCTCCTCATCTCATGGGATGTCCAAGTCATGTATTGGTGAATGAGGCACCAGAGAGATTATTATAAGCTTAGTTGATTCTTGTGATAATTGGCCAGCATAATGTATGTTTCTGCAATATTTTGCATATATTTACTGGTGCAAATGGTAGAAACCACATTTATACACTCATGAATTGTGCTGGGGATGGGTGTATGTAACCCCTGGGTTTGAGTATGCAAAACATGGTAGCACAAATGGGAAACTACATGAAATACAGTAGATGGAAAGTCTCAACACCTTCCAAAACATAGAGACAACAACTTGCCCTAGGGAAGGGAAAATTAATTGCCATTAAAGTCAGGGGCCTAGTTCAGGTGTTAATGTAATGCGCTTTTAAAAACCAGGTAAATTACTAAGAACTGTATCTGATACAAATGTGCAGAGACCAACTGGAAAATAGCATTTCAGTTTCTGTATTTCAGAATGTGTGTGTTTGTACTTTAGCTTTATTGTTTAGCCCATGCTTTAAGTTCAGTTATTTGCTGTGCAGATGACAATCTGTAAGTCACATCACCAAGGGGAAGGAAGGAGGCATTGGAAAAAAAGGAAAATTCATCCCGTGGAGAAGCAATATTTTCATTACAAACTTTAATTTTTTGTAAGGACCAGACTAGCACAGAGCAGCTCTCATTTCACTGCTTATTAAGGAGCAGAGACCACTAAACTCATTTTACTTGGAGATTGAGCCTGCATTCATGCAGCTGAAACAGATGAATGGCTACTGCTTAAGCATACAGTGCCACCAAGCCTTTCCTTGATTTTCATATTAAGTATGCTGGGCAATCATATGCATCCTTAACATGGAAATCAAGGACAAAACTCCCTGCCTAATGACGGAGATCAAAGGAAGGCCTCATACTGCAGAGCTGTACATCTTATTTAAGTCTTAAAGCTTATACCGCTACAAGGTTTTTGCTGTGTGTGGTTGTGCGTCTCACCTCTAGCTCATTTCCTAGCAAAGGGGGGCTATTTAGAATTCAGAAGTCATTATCAGCACATGCAGGTGATTTGCCCTCAACTCCAGATTCCTATTCACTGTACAAGAAGAACGGATCTTATATTTCATGCTTCATACGTTCTCTCCTCATTATAATTATTCCATTGGTGCCTTTTTGATTTAAATAAAGCTGGGCCGCAAAAAATGTCTGGCGTTGTACTGGTCTCTTCCCTACTGTCAATGGTTTTGCTGCTGGCTAAGTATATTCTTAGGAGGATGAGGAAGTATAACATAACAGGATTCTCAAATTCAGTGTTACCAATGGCTACAACTTCCAAATAGGCTCTAGTCTAGAAGAAAATACCGTCTCTGTTTTTTATGTCCAAACAGCGTTGACAAAAGCTTAGAGGGTTTTTGTTTTGCAGGGTGGATCATCTTGCATAGGACCTGTGGAACACAGGGCATTGGGCCTGTTTGTTGGTACCTACAAACATCTGCTCGTCTCACTCCTCTCTCAAATGGAATGGCATTAAAGGCCCAACACTTATGATTATGGGGGCATGCCCTAGTGCTTTTTTCAGATTGGTGGTACATGGACGGTACCAGTGTGCAATGGTAGTGAACTATATCTATAAACTAACCTCATAAATAATCTTGAAGCACTGTTTTATATAAGCTCTCTGCATAGTAATTTGTTTTTCTTCCAGTTGTTTGTTTGTTTGCTTGACTAATAAAGTTAGTTTTATGGGGAGCTACTTTTACAATCTTGTAGCACCTAGCATAGGGAGAGTAACTGTTCTGATGAAGGATAGTCAGGGCTGAAGAGTAATTGCTTTGTGGGAGATATGCTGGCACTGTAACTGTGATAGCCCCAGTGGTTGACCTGCTGGTTCAATACAAATACACAACACATTCTTTGCTGAGTGTGAAAGAGTTCTTGTGGTACCTATTGCATTTAGCAATCTGTCTAGGTCTACCTTACTCTTTATCCATCTGCCTAGCAAGAAGGCCTAGCAATACCAGTGGCTCAATAACAGAAAACTTAAAGCAGGAGTGCCCATGCTTTACTAATGGGAGGTCTACCTTTAGTGATGTCCCATTATGACCTACATCCATAAAAGCATTGTTAGCATTCTGTTCCATTTATTCCATATCTGAACGAAAAGTATGAAATAGGAGGGTGATTTTGACAAGCTTTTTGTTGACAATGTTTTGAGATCTACTGATCACCAGCTAAAGGTCTACTGGTAGATCCCCGTCTAACTTTTGGGCAACCCTGACTCAAACAACTTTTACAACCTAACAATGGCCCTATTTCACTGGGTAACTCATCAAATCAGGGAATAGTCCCAGGTAAACTGCCCTGAGCCTTCAACAAGGGGAGTGATTCAAACAAAATATTTGTAGAGCAGGCAATCGAACGATGACAGTCTTCCACCAGGCAGTAGGTATAAGTAAAGTTGTTGTTTATTATGTCAAATACAGCCTTAAGTGTTTAGTGTAACTATGACAACCTATGACTAAATGTTTTTAGCATGAAACGCGTAAGGCTCTATTTGACATAATAAACAACAGTTTTACTTGTACCTACTGCCTGGTGGATGACTGCCTTTGGTTGAGTGCCTGCTCTTTTACAACAGGCTGAAAAGGAAACTCTTCATTTACAAGGTAATCCTATGTAACCTGACAGTTAAGAATTACATAAGTAACACATATATTAAGTTGTCATCGATCAATTTTTGAAAAGAAAATACTGTGGGATTTCAATGTCCTTTCTCAGAAATGTTTGTACAAGTGAGATTATGGTATTTCTGTAATATACAAATATCTGTAAATGTTCCAGTTGCTAAGGTTTGTCTCTTGGAGCTATTTATACAACTGAGAAGTTTCTTATTGAGTTTGGCCCTTGTATAATGCTACTGGCTATGCAAGATTCACCATTTTTACCTCATTTTCATGTTAGTCCTCCGATTTGATTGTTACCTCTACTAAGCACATTCAGCTGAGGTTGTTCTCATGTCCTCATGCTGTCTATAATGCTAAGTTTCTTATTATTGTTAAAGTTGTGCTCTGGAGTGGAGTTCTCATGAGAAAAGTGTCAAGATTGCAGCAGCAAAACCTTGCCAAAAGTTAGTTTGATTTAATAAAGGTGGCCATACACTGGCCAATAAAAGCTTCTGACAGAGAGAGTCGGCAGCTTATTGACCCGTGTGTGGGGCCCTCTGATGGGATTCCCCGATCGATACCTGGCCGAAAGTTGACCAGATGTTGATCGAACAGGACTCAGATCAGAACGTTGCCACATAAGTTCGTTGATGGAATCCCAAGATCCAACCACCCGTATCTCCTCCATTCTTATCCGATCATTGGGCCCTAGGGCCCACAATCTGATTAGCCTGATATTGCCCACCTCAAGTTGGGCATATCAGGAAGAGATGCACTCATTTGGCAACATCACCAAACGAGCAGATCTCTCCGTGTATTGCCACCATTCCATCTAAGTGTTCATTTAACCCAGCAATATGTATTTGTTAGCTCAGTCTAGTACTGACACTGCTGAGGTATCAGTTAAGTTTATCCATGATATGTCAAGGTTGCAAAAGGCAGTACTTTATGGCTTCAGATTATTCAATTAACATTATTTAGCTAGCCATGTACACAGATCTGTGTCCAATTTGGTGACCTACTTTATCCAATCATTATGACCACCTGGTCAGTGATCAGATCCCATGGGTGCATCAGTGGACCCATGCAGCAGTCAGCCAATGAGATTTATCCAAATTGGTCCCTTTGGTATGGGGGCCTTAACATAAAACTGCCACTGGGAAATACATTTTTTTGTGAGACATTTATTAGCATTTCAAAGTAGACAGACTAATTTGGGACTTCTTACTTATTTATTTCCCAGTAGTGACTACAATATTTCATCAATTCCCAGAATAATCTCTTTGTTACATACTACATGTTCCCAGTTTTTCCAGGCCCTGATGGCTAATGACAAGAAATTTCACACAAATCTTGCCTCTGCTTACAAGTTGCAGCTTCATACAACTCTGATCTCTATCAACCTACATGAAGCCCTTTGCTGATCAAGGCCTGACGATGGCATTTGGGAACAGAAGCCAAACCAAAGAATATTTTATTGATTATTTAGTTATTAAATGCACATTCACCAAAACAATATCTACATCCTTCTCAACCATCTTGTTACTTGCTGTTACTCTTTGGCATCAATGAAAAGAAATGCATCTTTTTGTCAAATGACCCTATTAGTTTGATGCAGCAAAGTTGCAAATTATTTATACTTGAAAACAGTGTTAAGCATTAGAGACCATCTGTGATGTGATTAGGAGAGATGTGATATTCAGTCTGGTATATCAGTAGATCATATTCCAATCTGCTGTGCTTGTACCCGCTTAGCTTTCACTATGGCTTGATGCACATTTTTCATACAAGAGGCATTCAGACAGCTGTCAGAGATACACTGAGCCTGCCATTCCTATCAGCTGTCAAAATGTTCAATTCACTCAGAATTCAGGGGAATTTAACTTGCATTAGAATTTCAAATTTGCACATTTTATATTTAAAAAAATAAAAATAAAGTCCTAATTTATAATCAGCCAATATAAGTAGGTCAGACAGTCACATGAGTGTCTAAAGGCAGGCTGGTGCAGGAAATTAGAGGCTGCACAAAATATAGAAAATCTCAGCCTATAAGGTTATTCCTATGGTAAATGCACATCATGATTCATGCTTTATTTTGTCAACAATACGAAACAGAAAACAAAGTTTATAGAAATGTGCTAGAAAGTGAACAGAAAATGTATTTTTCATTCAGTGCAGAGGCAGAAGTGTTAAAAGTGGTTGTCAATTTATATCAGACCCGTAGCCACCCAATGATGTTACTGGTTGTAGTGACACAGTCGAGGTCTTCTCCAGTTCAGTAACCCATAACAACTGTGCAGCAGTTAGCTACTGGTCTAGCATAGTATATAAATTAAAATATATATAATTAATCAATAGAACTGCACTCTCACTCTATTCTTGCTCCATGCATTGCTCTCTGTGGAAAGAGAGGAAATAATTTATTCCTACTCTCCACACAGTTCAAAGAGAGATAATGAACTCTGAATAATGAACGCTTCCTTATGCTTCCACTCCCTAGGAGTCATTGCCATAGATAGAGGATCAGGAGAAGAAGTAGCCAAAGTTCTGTACATTGGTTGGTATGCAGAGATGACAAGTTTTAACTTGATGGAAGCTATTGCAAGCTATTTTTAGCATAAATAATTGGGATATTAAAAAATCATACATAAACAAGTCCCAAACATTATATGAAGATCTCAATAAAACACAAAGGATTTAGCACATATGCTATCATTAAGGTTGCCACCTTTTCTGGAAAAAAGTACCGGCCTTCCTATATATTTATCTTTTTTCCCTATTAATAACATTGGGATCAACCGTCATTTTTATTGGCAAGGCCGGTAAAATAATGGCCAGGTGGCAACCCTAGCTATCATGAGTGCCATCTGACAGCAGAGTTTCCAGATTGAGCAACACATTGAACCATCCATAGCAACAACAGATTGAGACACCCCGTAGTAACTCACATAGAGATGAAGTAACTTTACTGGCTGGAGTATATCCTAGGCAAATGGATGCTCTATGGCCACACATCAATAAAAATGTATGTAAGCTAAATCAGATATCAGAAGGATTGCTTGCACGGAAATGATAGTTATATAATAGAATGTGATATAGTATTATAGGGGGCGATATTCCAATGTGTGTGACTCCAGATTCTTTCTCAATGGTAGTTGTATTGCACTCGCGGCGCTTCATTTTCCGAAAACTTCGGGCAACTCCCGAAAATTGTCGCCTAGACGAAGAGGCGATTAGTCTCCAGGTGACTCTCCGAATCTGCCCGTGTGTCACTACCCTTAGACAGCAGTTTTTATTTTATAAACTTTAATGAGGTTTCTGAAGCAAACACAGAACTTTTACTACTGCAGCCCAACAGTATATATATTGTAATTACTTTAATATACTTTAATTGTTTGGTGTTCTTCTAAAAACTAAAAACAACCAGTATGGTATTACAAATGAACAATTAAACCAATGTGCTGTTTTGTACTGTTATATACAGTTATGGTGTCATAACCTTGTTTGAAACTTCAGTTTACTTGAAGAACAGTGCCCTAATATATCTTTCCCTTTTTAAAAAATGCAATATGTGAAACATACTTACTGTAAAGAGATACATTATTATGTGGTTGACAGCAACCACACCTGCCCATCTTATCTGCTTGTTACAATGGAAGATACGCCAAAGAAGCAGCCTCCAGTAAATTATAATTAGCTATCTTATGATGTTTTCTAGAACATACGTAACTCTACTATTTACAGAGCTTTTCCAGAGATTTGCATATTTTTTCTGAGAAGGTCTGCACACTTTATTAGGATGAGGAAACAGATTGATCTCTTTATGTGACCAGGAACTTTTCTCTCCCTACCTAACTGTTGTCAAGGCAATGACCTCAACAGAAAAGCCATGTTTAAATAACCCTCAGACAGTGCCCTGAAAAATGGTTCTGGGGGGAAATTGTAGAGCAAGCACATCAGTCACGATTCTCTGGCCATGATTTGCATATTGGAGCTCTCCACTCAAGAGTAAATTGGGTGGTTCATACAAGCATTCCATTTCAGTCATGCTCATATTTCTTTTTTAGTCCACTGCCTGCAATACTGACAGCAAACCATGCATGGCGCATCTCAGTTACTCAGCACCAGAGCTCCAGTTCATTGGCATCAGACCAGCATCACAAAAGGGAATTTAACAAACATGAACCCTTCTTCAAAGAAATAAACACTACCTTTGAATTAGCATAAATTGATTATAATGTATTCAGTACAAGGCACAGCCCTGATGGCCACAGGGAACACAGTGAAGTAAAGACTTTCGTCAGGTTGCATGTATGAGAAAGAAAATGTATCAGCGCATATTCCCATAATAATTGCACAGAGCAACAAACATCTAACAATATAATATCTGCATGCATTCCAGGAATATTAGCCCCTGGCTAGTTATGTGATGCATAGCCTTCTTCTAAAACTATACAAGCTTTCAATTGCAAGGTTTTTTTGTTTCAAAGCACTTTTAACTAGCATTGTCCTTGTTGACCTTGACAGATCTTAGTATCTCAAGGTCGGTAGGTTGAATCTGGCGAAGTAGGCAGTCGAATAAATTTTAAATTTTGATTCCTACGATCATCGAATGATCGAATTATCGAATATCCGATCTATTCGATCTATTTGATCTATTCGATATTCGATGATCGAAGAGGCCAAATTTTACTTTACGAGCTCATGAACAATTCGTACGATCGGTATTCGATGGAATTCGATCGAACTTCGATCATTTCACATGAATTTCGTAAATCGGCCCCTAAATCTAATTGACCTGATTTTGTAGGGTGGTTGCCAGACCATCACCTACAGATGAAGACCAGAAAATAAGTCTTTTTGCAGCATCACTGAAGTGTGAGGCCAAACCATGTTTTTATCCAGCAACAAAAATCCAACGGCACACAGGGTAGACGCAAGAAATTGCTTTGCGTGACCATGTTTTTATGTCACTGATGTGTAATGTATCTCAGCAGGTACTGTTAACATTGAGCTCGGCTGAAAATGGCTGAAGCATTGAAATGGCTTTAATTCAACGACATATTTCTTGAAAAGGGCATCTGATTTCTATGGCCAGGATCTGTATCGTCACAAGTGGTGCTGTCGAAAGGCGCATTAATAATTACAGCGGATAAAAATATAAAAGAATGATTGACACTGCTGTTCCATACAGTCTTAGATTTTCTTTGCTTGCTTTTCCAAGCATAATTGTGGGTGATGGTAGCAGAGAGTGCTTTAAAATGTTGAAGAGGTGTAATCTGTGAAAAGAAATAGTAAAAATAAATCAAGGATGGTAGAAACAGAGTAATATGAAGTGATGACAATTGATAACATGGAGGGGAAGATGGAGTTAGGCATACTAAGAGAGAGGAAAATATAGGATCCTCAGCAGATACATTCTCCATTCAGGGTATTTGATTCCAACTAATATATAATTAACCCGTATTGGAAGCAAAACCAGCCTATTGGGTTTATTTATTGTTTACCTAAATTTCTAGTAGACTTAAGGTATGAAGATCCAAATTACGGAAAGATCCATTATCCTACAAACCCCAGGTCCAGAGCATTCTGGATAATAGGTCTCATACCTGTATAATATTTTGTAGCTTATCACATTTCTGAAAGCCTTTGTTTATGGAATCTAATTCCACAATGTGGTAAACAATGCAAAACATCTGACAACCTCCTTTCTCTCTGTATATCCAACCTGAAACAATCCTATTGGGTTTATTTCATATTTAAATGATTTTCATAAGGTATGGAGAGCCAGATGTTGCAAAGTTCTCTTATCTGAAAAAACTTCTGTCCTGTATATAGTAAATAGACACTTTTTACTTTCATAGACTTGATTAGGTAGCATCTTAAAGTTGCCCCATTATAATAAACACTAGAGGGAACATTTGTTATAATTCAAATTAGGGAATCCTGCAGAGCCGGACCAAGAAGTATTGGCACCCAAGGCAATTCTACTTGGCTCAGTGCTAGCTCACTTCCCCTTTAATCTGCATTCCACCCCAACTACTTGCTTATGCCATGCCCCTTCCAACTTGATTCCACTGTGAACTTGGTCTGCACACCACCATCTCCCCACTGGGCTGCCTGCTCACCCTTTACCTCCCCAGTCTCTCCATGACCCATCTATTACAATCAAAAAAATACCAATAGCACACAGGATCAGTGCAAGCAAGTGCTTTGCGTGTTTATTGCTGATGCAACGTTTCGGGGTCACGCCCCTTTCTCAAGCATGCATAACACAGTGCAAGTGGAGTATAAATAGACAATTATTAATTAATACAATAAATTTCAATTACATACAATTCATGAATCATGTGGGTGTTCTTTTTTTCTTTCAAAACGTGATTACTATATGTGCAAAGTGCAGTGTCCAATGAACGAATATCTGATATGTCCAATGCGAGAACAAATCTTCAAACCCTGAAGCACCAGGTAATTAATATATCGCTGGAAGGAGGGTGTGCAGAAGTTTAAATTTGTTTGATTCCATCTATTACAATCCCTCCTATTCCACCCTCCCTCAGCTGTTCATTTTCTGTACCCGTTTGCCATAGGAAATCATGGAGTCTAAAAACAACACGAAATTGTTTCTGTTCAATGTAATTTTTAAGAGTTTCATACAGTATATATGCAGCTAGTTTTATTCTGCATTGCTTTCAGCAGATAATAATAGAGGAGGGGAGACAAATAATTTTCTATCAATAACTGAACTGTATTAAAACATATACCGAGATAAGAGGAGCAGGGCCACACCAATTCCCACTTTACCATTACAGTTTAGTTTTTCCGTAGGATAATTTTATCACATTGCCACACCAATTGCCAGATCATTTTGCCCCCAAGTATCCATGTACCTGTGCCAGCAGCAACAGCAAAAATATAGCCCCCAAATCTGTACCTTCCAGCAGGAATTGTCAGAATACAAGTCCAGGTGGGTTTTTCTTTTCTTCTGCTGGAATGTCTTAGGTGAGAGCAGCGAGCCACACCGCGCTACACAGGAGTAATGTAATGAGAAGAGCTTAAGGTGGGTGCTACTTGCCACGAGGGAGGTGGATTCCACCCGCAGTTTGAGTGCAAATAACACAAGAGAGGGTTGTGGCAGGCAGATTAACTTTTGTTAAAGGACAAGAAATTTTAAAAAAATCCTCTTAAAAGTGCACCCTTCGATTATGGTGCCCTAGACAGCCCCCTACTCTGCCTACCCCTAGTTCCGGCCCTGAAGAGGAGGTTAAGGCTCCTTGCAGTTGCATACTCAGGGCAGCTGAATAAAATGTAGATTTAGGGGTAGGGGAATCATAGCTTTTCTACTTGCAGATCTCAGACTTGGCAGATAAGGAGTTAATATGCATCTTGTAAAATTATAGGATTCCCCTTACAGACAAGAACTTGTATGTGACAGACAAATGTAGCAGAAATGGTGTCCCCGTCTTGATAAAGCAATATGAATTACTATGAAACTGTAATGATGAATTAATTGTACCTGTAGAGGAAGTATCCATTTAAAACTCACCCATGTGCAATTCATGATTAATAGGAAGGAGGCATGGTCTCCGTTCAAACTGGCATTGTTCAGTACCCCAAAGGAAGGCAAATAATTCTCATAATGAATAGAGGAGAATGAGGCAAAGTAAATGAGGTTTGGTGCTGGACGGATTTACCAAATTGCTCTATTATGTTTGCCAACAGCAATCAGATATTTTCTTTCATTTTAAAACCTGAAGCAGTCTAATTAAAAAGAGTTCCTGGTGGGTTGCTCTTGTCAACTGCAGAGGTAAAATGTACTACTATAGGTATGGGCCCTCCAGAATGCTTGGGACCTGGGGGGTTCCAGATAATGGATCTTTCCAAAATTTGGATCTCCATGGCTTAAATTCACTAGAACCTCTTTTAACAAAAAAAAGGATTGCTTTGCCTCTAATGGGAATTAATTATATCTTATTTGGGAACAAGTACAATGTAATGTTTTATAACTACAGAGAAAAAGTAAATCATTTTGAAATTATTTTATTAAAACTGAGTCTATGGGAGGTGGTCTTTCTGTAATTCAGAGCTTTCTGGGTAATGGGTTTCCAGATAATATACATACATATACATAAATAACAGGTTATTTTTAATAGCACATATTACAGTACTAGGCGAAATAGAGGAGTGCTAGTTGGAGAGCTTGTCTGTGAATATTATGTGTATTTTGTGAACCATTTTATTAAATAGATAGTTTTCACTGCTAGGATTCTAATTCCTTAATGATTATAAATAAATGAATTAAAACTTACATTATAGTTACACTTTATAGGTTGTGTATATGTAGTTTTTTATGAATTTCTGTGTAGGTTCAATTAAAAAAATATGTGGGGCCCCATCACTACTACTTGGGTAAAAATAACGGGCCATTCCAATTTAACCTTCCACGCTGAAATGATTTATTGTAGAACAGACAAAAAATCATTAACATCTTTAAGCCCTGTTTGTAATAAAAAATAATTTGGGTTTTAGAGCCCAGTGTTGCTGCAGAGCTCTAACGCCCCATACAGCAGAATGGTATTTGGTTGCCAGAACAGCAGAATACATTCTAATCAAGTGACAAAATTGGGGCAGATTTATCAGATATCAAACAAGAGAATACAGAAGAAGCCCCACAAGTGTGATATTGTCTACATTTACCAAACCTTTCCTAACATCAATAAAATGAATTATCAATGCAGGGTTAATTCCATAGAAGGTGTATGACTGCTTTATGCAGTTGAACACCATTCTGCTCTATGGGGCCTGCGATCAGTCATTTTATGGGAAGATAGAGCCCAACAGCACTGAATTCCATCCCCCTTATACTGCCAGTGCCCACTATGATACTGTAACTCATTTCAGCAGAACTCCTTAATCAAAGTAGATCCACCCCCCTGGCTTTACATATGGTGATTGGAAAACACTGCATTGATGAGTAGCAAAAATGCCAAAGCCAGTCTTCAGTTGTGAATCCACTGCCCTGGCTGTGCTTTAAAACTAAGTGGGTACAAGGGTATTCCATGTAAATTGACATTTCAAGAACAACTCTTCTTTCCCAGAGGTCCCCCTTCTATCCGGTTTTAGTATGGCAGCTTGTAAATGCTAAAATGCTGATAACTGGAATTATATGTCTTCCCCGTGCTCCATTCAATACATGTGTTATTTAATTAATAACCTTCTCCTGACTCTATTTATAAAATATATATTATGGGGCACATTTACTAAGGGTCGAATTGATTCGAAGTGAAAATTCTAATCAAACTCAAATAAAAAAAAAATTTGAATTTCAAATTAATTTTGGGCTTATTCGACTATCGAATAGCCCAAAATTCGATTCAAATTGATCAAATCAAGTACTGTTCCTTTAAGAAAAATTCGATCTACAAACTCGCCAGATTGAACCTACCGAATTGCTACAGAATCCTATGGGAAGCTCCCATAGGACACTTCTAAGTTTTTTTGATCTAATAAAAAAATGTGATCGATTGCCTAAAATCGTGGGAATCGATCGATTCGAACGAATTCATCGATCGTTCGAAAAATCGAATTGCATTAAAAAAAACCTTGAATTCGAGATTCGAATTGGAGGGGTTTTAATTCAACCTAAATTCGAGGGTCGAATTCAAGGGTTTTTTAACCCTCGAAATTCGACCCTTAGTAAATGTGCCCCTATATATATTTAATATTACCTAACCAATAGAAATACACAAATCCAAAATCTAGCTAATCTTATTTTTGCTATAATTATACTTTTATGGCCTAGCAGTTTCAACAAACAGACAGTATAGATACTTTTGAAACTCATAGGGAATTAAAACACACAACCCATTTTACGTACACAAAGCAGCTAAAATGAATCGCTGTAATCATTATTTAATCATGAATTAATCATTATGTATCAGTAAAATATAGATATGTGTTGATTTTGTTAAATTCCCATTTTTTTTTTAAGAATTTCAGTAGGCTTTGAACAGTTATTTTAAACTCGGCCTTTGATTATGAAGCACAATTTATGTGGCATATTCACAACTGAATATGAATCTGCTCTTTCTCAATTACAAAATCATGATATTCTCTTGCTTTGATACGATGTAACACAATAAATGGCATCCGTAATAAGAATGCAGGTTTATTGGTATATTACATAGCCAATATGAATACAAGTTGTTCGGATAAGATTACGTATATATGGAATATAAGAGCAGGCAGACACAGTTTCAGCACTAGCAGTTGGACAGCAGCCAGGGTCTATTCTATTCCCGTGCATTCGATTTTTTGACGTTGCTGCTTTCAGGACAACTTATGTTAGGTAGTTTTAAACATTAAACAAATTGAATGTAATTAGTCACATATTCATTAAATTAACCTATAAAAGGACCAAAAAAATCCAGTGAATTATTTTATACAGTTGTTTGTGCTGTGTGCTTATGAAGCTTTTTCCATTACTCTCTATTTTCTCTGTCAATTTTATAATAAAATCGCAGTAATCTAGAGCACACACTGCTATTATTTTTGCAGTATATGTTTCTGTATTAAAACATATATTACATTATATATTAAAATACCTATATATAATTCGTGTCCCATGATATAAGTATCTGTGCCATTTTTCACAAGTGCAGTGACATACAGCCTTAGAACTGTAACATCTTACAATAGTGCAAGTTGGCAGTGCATTTATCTAATACTCTGTAAATCTGGATTAGTCCAACTACCATTAACTATTTTTTTTAATACTGTATCTTCCAGGCAACTGGTTAAAATATTACATATCTGGTAGGCCAGTAATTATGAGAAATGAATATAATGCTTGGAATAAAATATTAAATAAATGAATCCCTGGCTGAGTTTGTATTATTCGTCATTCCAAGAGCTAAATAATGCTTTGATCCCAGTCAGAATGACAAGGGCACCAGTCATTTAGTAAGATTTGCATGCTAATATATATTTTTAATACATCTTTGTGCTATTTTAATATACATAATTCCCATGGGGTTTCCAAAATTTGATATGGTCTTGAATGGGAATTGCCTTCTATTGAGTGTGTTTTTCTCCCAAAGAGTAAACCAGCCTTTTTATGCTGAACTCAATTTTTTTGGTTTGCTTTGTCTGTTATTTCTGTCTCAGTGTGATATTGTTCAGTCTTTTCTTTGTATTTATGTACATATTTCTTTAACCCAACCCCCCAACTGGAATCTTCACAACACTCCCCTCCTACCCCCTTCATATTACTGTGACTCTTAATTAGCACTTGTCACCTCTGATAAAAGCTCGCTATTAGAAGGTGGCTACAAAGACTGTCACAGATGTAAACCAACTCCACTATACTACTTTAAATATAGACCCTTCCCGTAAAATACACAATGAACTTTCTTTGTTTCTATTTGATACCCAGCAAAGCCAATTTCATTGAATTTTTAATATGATTATTCTTACTCAAAAGTTGCAAATCATGTACAACATAAGGAAATGAAACGCAATGCATATTGTTTTGTTTATTAAAAGTCTTTGGTATCCAAAAATCCACATCACCTATTAGGCACACTGGCCATGGGCTGAATGGGACGACACTATAGTATAATGAAGATGAGTTCCTGGTGTATGTTCCATACAGTTTATTTCCATGTCAGTTAATTTAAGCACCATATAGCATGTGATTTATAGAAAATATACTCTATTGTTAATAGTCTTTTTACTTTGGCTACCCATATTAATTGTCAGTAACTATAGCTGTTATATTTCTTCCTATTTGGTAATGCTGCTCACTTTAGAATAATATTGAAGCTTGCTATTGGAGCAGATTTGTAGTGATAGTTGTATCCACTGGACCAAAGTCATAATGGTATGTAAAATATGAAAAAATTGAGTAAAGTTAAAATGTTTTATTCACTAGTATATACAAAATGCTGCATTTTTCCTGCAGGTGAACATCTACTTTCTGTATATCTGTTTCAATTTCACTTATGAGCCACGATTTTCCTTTTTTTCTCAGCATGAATTATGCTTCACCTTTAGAAGTCAGGGAAATACTTTACTTCATGTGTCTTTAAATAATCCCTAAAGGAAAACTGTTTTTTTTTTTTGAGACTGCGAGAAACTGCAGGATTTTGTACATCCATAGGAGCCAGCAATTCCCATGCAATGAACTGTTTGGCTCTGACTGGGCTCAATCTTTTTGTGATCTCATGCTCTGCATAACTGTAGATTATAAGCTCTGCGGTGTTGGAACATGCTATGAAGTTATTATATGTTGTATATTTCCATTAATGACAAGTAATCATGTAGGCCTCTTACCAAGCTGGTGATTGTTCCTTGGACTAATCTTCTGAGGTCTTTTGAAGAATCAGTAAGCCCTCAAGCCTCTGTATCATGGTGCTGCAAAAATGTAGATGTTTTATGCTAATACATAACTGGCCATAATTAGGTACCAGAATGCAAGCAACACTTTTCTTAATGCAAATCCTTCACTGTATGGGGAGATTTGGTTGAAACTAAATGCTGTAATTCATAGACATTTAAATTATGGTTGCATATAACTATAGCTCATTTATGTTCTAAGTTTTCTTGAGGTTCCACATCAATTTATATGTCTTTAGCATGATGGCTTCTAGGAGCACCCAGGACTAGGAGCACCTATACCTACTGCTAACCATGATGCCACCCAGGGGCGTAACTACAGAGGAAGCAGACCCTGCAGCTGCAAGGGGGCCCAGATGGAATAGGGGTACCATTAGGCCCTACGTAATGAAAAATTTCAAAATATAGTGATAAAAAAGGACAACCTCTGGATATATTGGGGGCCCTAAAATAAATTTGCTGTGTACAGGGCTACTCTTTAATACACCTATTTAACTGATGTGAGTATATATTTATATTTTCTGTATGGATGTACTTGCATATTCCCAAATTACCTTTGTATCCCTTGCCTGAAGTCACACTACTGACATATTATACCAAAGACCGTTTTTTTGGAAACAAGGATTCCCACTGATGGGCAATGTTGGTAATTTTTGCAATGAATCATAATTTCATGTGTTTCCATGTACTAAATGAATACAGATACATTGAAAATACACACCGAGGAGGCTTCATATTTAATAGCCAATTCCCAATGGATTTATGGTTCACTGTCTTATTATAAAAATGCTAATTGTAAATGCTAAACCCCTTTTAGATTTTGACTATAACTCCCTTAAGAAATTAGAGAAGTATCTCTCAAGATTCCTGCAATTTCCTGTGAAATTTGTGTTGGCATATGACTAATTTCCAATTGTCCAATGATCAGCCCTTTAGGAGAACTAATATTGTCTTGCAGAACAAGATCTGAGCTGGTTTCCTTTTTTTTTTTTAAAGAAATTACATAGACACATATGTGTTTTTTCTTAAATTAATTTTCGAACATACAGCTGATCCTGATGTGTCTAGTTTACCTGACGTTCTAAACACCTCTGCTTGACTGAATGAAATGTAGAAATTTTAGAGATTTTAACATTCCTAATAATGATGTCTAAAAATAAAATCTGTACTCCTGCCTAATATATCATGGGTATAAGCTGCAATTAAATGAACAACAGTAATCGCTGGGAAGGCATGACACACAAATCACAATAATACTAGCTCATGATGATCATCCCTCCAGTTTCTTGCTTGCCAAAGAACTGGAAATGTTCCTGTTGACTGGAGGCGGTAATGATGTTGGACACTTGGATGAAGCAGAATTATAAAAGTTTTCAGAAAAGTCTTAAAGGCATAATTACTGTAAGCTGCTGTATTTATTTTTGCTACTGCCTGCAATGTATATAATATGAACAGTGAGTACATGTTTTTGTATGTTAGAGTACAAGTTAGTTACCTATTCCAGAGGATCTACCAACATAGTAAATTGCCCAGTGTCAAGCATAAATAATATATATTTGCATGAAGAGCAAAGACCTCACCAGCCTTTGATCCCAAACATTTATAAAATATGTATGCAGGCAGCACAGTAATAGAAGACTATTATTGTATGTGACTTTGTTTTATGGAATGAGTCACTTTAATGGCTGAAAAAAGTGTGCACTTTTATAAAATCAAAAGGGGCAAACAACTGGTGAAATGTGCACCAATTAACTGCACCCAACAGAAAGGCACAACATTACCAGGGTATAAACTAATCAAGGACCAGTTGAGATGACACTGTTGACTATCAAGCTATAAAAATGTGACCAGACTTTACCACAATCTCCAGTCAATCACACCAGCTCCCTTCCCATAATCAATTAATACATGAAAGCTATCGAATCCAGAACTAGACTTAGTTAGTAGTACCAGGGTGCAACAAAGGCTTAAAAATACCTGATTGTATATCTCTCTAGCATTAGTGATGGGCGAATTTATTTGCCTGGGGTGAATTTGCAGCGAATTCCCGAGATTCATGCTGACAAATAAATTTGTGAAACACCAGGAAAAAAAATCGCCTGGTGAAAATTCGCCAGTGTCCGTTTTTTCAACAACGCCAATGTGCGCCGGCGCCCAAAAACTAACGCAAAAAACAAAAACCAGACATCGCTGTGTTCTGCTAATTTTTTGCCGTTTCGAGAGAAATTTGCAGAAAATCCGTCGTAGCAAAACACCCCAGGTT
>CM044436.1:36217519-36229181 GCA_024363595.1 Xenopus borealis
ATATATATATATAAAGCGAAAAACATCCGCACACATAGGTCTTGATAAGTGAAAAAAAGCTTGGTAGATTTATTTCGGCTTACAAACTCAAGCCGTCATCAGGAAAGGCCTTTTTGTTCCAGCACCAAGGCATCACCATGGCTGAGTGCACCTATCTAGTTATATGTATACATATGTAGAATACAAGTAGGATCCACACTCCCAGGTCAAAGTCATTAAGACATCATATAAATGCCTTAATTACTTCAATTGGCGGGAAGATGGGCAAGATGGAAATGACGTAACCACAACATCACTAAATAGCAACTAGACCATTTTCCCGCCAATTGAAGAATTTAAGGCATTTATATGATGTATTAATTACTTTAAAAAAGGTATCTGAGGAGACCGACTTGTCAGACTCTTTTTTTAAATAAAATTTTCCAAACTTTATAAGACCTGAGAGTGCGGATCCTTCTTGTATTCTGTAGATTTATAATTGAAGATACTGCACCCAGGCAAGTGAAATATTGTATCGTGAGTGCCAGCTTCTTGATGGGCTGAATTTGATAAATTGAGAAAAGTACATAGAAAGTCCATTGTGATGGCACAACAAAGTCAAAATTAATAAAAAGAAAATGTTTATTTGTCTGATGATCTAACAAAAAGTCATGCGATTTCCCTCACCGCCCCTAATTTGCATATGCAAATTAGGATTCAGATTCGGTTCGGCCAAATCCGAATACTGCTGAAAAAGGCCGAATCCTCGCCGACTCCCAAACCGAATCTTGGATTCGGTGCATCCCTAGAATATATATGTATGATACACCATGTACGAATTAATACACGTTGTTACACAGCTGATGTGTTATGCCGTGAGTGCTTTCTCTGGACTATTATATATATATATATATAAAGTCCCACAGTACCAGCACTCCAAACGATATTCTGATGAGAGGTGCACGATCCAATTATGTGTAGATAAAGATGCCAAGGGATCAGCACTCACTTGTTATGGTGAAAAAATAGTGTATTTTATTGAACACACATATATAGGAATCCAATGTTTCGGTTTCCGCCTGGGAAAGGTTCCCAGGCGGAACCGAAACGTTGGATCCCTTGGCATCTTTATATATATATATATATATATATATACACACACATATGTTTGATACCGACACTCACCTATCCTCTATTGCATTGGCCCGGTGCTAACCAAAATCATGTAAAATCTGTGGAAAGAAAGCACTCTTAAAATGTAAACACTATGAAGCAATGTAAATCTGTGAAATCAGAAACTGACATTTGCTCTGTACAAGTGACACAAACTGTACAAACTGACAGAAATGAGGTTTCCTCTATGAACCTTTTATCAGGGTAGTTCTCTTTAAGAGACTCCACTTTCAAACTAATTTCAGTTCCACAGGATTTTGCTCCTTATTGAATTCTAACAATTTTAGAGATTTTGCACTATGGTCCCTTTTGTGATTCTTTTCAGGAGTGTCTCACTTATAAAACGTATTGTGGTTTGCCATCCCTTACACAGCTCCAATATTGTTCTCTTTTATGCCATTGCCATTTTAGATCTGTTCTACAAAATAATTAGCATCTTCTTCCTAGCTGCTAAAATGAAGGCGTATGATCTACTGCCCTGAAAACCAAGCAATGAGCTCTGCAAGTTTTAGATGCTGCCTGAATTAAGCCCAACACATCTCAACACCTTCAGAAGAAGAGAAGTTGCAGCAAGAATTCTGATCACATATACTAATAGGGGAAAGTAATAAAAGTCGTATCCAAAAATACATTTAAGAACAAAAATTTGCATTTCTCAATGTATTATTGATTAGACATTTATTAAAATATGAAACGTTTAATCATGCATAGTGCATTTTCTTCAGACCTGCTTAAAGGTGGTGCATTTTAATTTGCCAAATAAAGTCCTTCTCATTAAGAAGTTTTACTACATATATTGCACACTGGCATAAACTATAAAACCCAGAACTATGTATTGCGCTGGCATATAAGTGTCTAAATACTTTTATGCGTTAACAAAATATTTTCTCATTTTCTATATTTTGCTAGTGATGGATTTTCAAAAATATGCATAAAAATATACATTAATCTTGACATATGTATTGGGTAGATTACAATGACTGTATTGGGCATCCTTGTTCTACCCTATAAAGTTCATTTAAAATGTATGTTTTAACTTCTACAGTGAACTCGCTGGGACCATCTCTTGCAGTTGCATATAGGACCTACCACCCTTTTTGGAGTTCCAAAGTGGTGTCTTTCCCTCCTCCAACACCATTCATTTCCAAGTCTCCTAGCCCTCGCTTTCTTTTCATATTGAAGTCGACCCCAACATTCAGTCTCTCCTTTCCATGTGTAATTCCATGTAGGAATATGTCCTCATGCTGTGCAGTTACATACTGGGATCACTTTCTTCCCTGTGCTATTCTATACAGTCTCTCCTTGATGTTGTCTTAGAGCTTCTACACTATAGAGCATATTCTGGGAATGTATCTGTTAGATATTTGATATTCCAACAATATTCCATACCGTATTTAACAAGTCGGTTCTTGCTATATCTATCCATTTAGAGTGCGCTTACCTTACCCCTATTACACATGATACTGAGTAAAAAAAAAATATATAAATTGTTAATTCAGATAAAGAAAGGGAAACCCACTCATGCAGAAAATGAAATGTGACATTGAGTTTAATTAAACAAAACAAGCCCAGCAGAGTTAGTGAGAGGAATGGGAGCAGTTGGTGAGCAGGGGAGTGCAGTGCGTGTGTTCAGCATTGTGTCCTGCACTGGAAGTAACGGGAGCTGATCTCACACCTCCTCCTGATATGAGACAGATGCTGGGCCCGATTATACCTATACGGATGCCACCTTTCCTTCATTCTACAATGTACAGCCTGTGACTATCCGTCTTCATCTATCAAAAACAAGGACACAGTGTAAGGGAATAAAAGGGAACCTTGCAAGCTGCACAATTTATTATCCTATAAGTATTTTGCTTTGCAGCCAATGTAAAATTGGATTTTAAATCATTTATTTTATGCAGCCTGAAGTTAAAGCCTGGTATACACTATACATAACCTCAATGCAATATCGCTATAATGTATGCATACTAATTAGCTCTTGTATCATACTTGCTGCTATTGCATGTAATTCTTGTATGTATATATTTCCATTGGTGCGGTATGCCATGCATAAAATGTGAAATGACCTTCACTAGAGCAGGCATTCCAATCTGGTAATTTACTTGTGATTTCCCCCAGACATTTATCATGCTCTCAGTAAAGCTGTTTACATTGTTTTGTATCACCTGTTTTTGTATTTGTTAAAGCCATTGATTGACTTGTTTCCAGAATACTCTGAATCTGGAGTTTTCCAGATAAGGAGTCTTTTTTTAAATTTGGATCTCCATACCTTAAGTCTGTTAAAAAATCATTTAGCAATTAAATAAACCCAAAAGGATTATTAAAGCACTGCGAATCTTGTTGGCGCTGTATAAATAAATCATGATGAGGATGATTTTTCCACCAGTAAGGATTAATTATATCTTAGTTGGGATCAGGTACAAGCTACTGTTATAAGGGTTGTTTTATTATTACAGAGAAAGAGTTTTTTTTTACTTCTAATACCAACATAATTCAAAATAATTTTGTATGCAGCCTGCCACTGCATAACTGTGGCCCTGACTACGTTTTACCCTATTTGCCTACATGATATTCAGGTTTGACATGCCTGTACTTGGGGTTTAGTAACCAACATGTTCATGCATGCATCATGAAAGAAATAGGGCAAAAAAAGTGAAATCCAGCTCACAGAAATTTTTGGTTTTATCACCTGTTTTGGGGGGTTTGGAGAAACAATGTAAATGCTTGGAAAAATATGCTGTTGCATATTAGTCTGCACTGAGATCTCTACTACAGGAAATTAAATTATAAACTAAAGGTTATGCAAAGGTCAAATTATAATAAAATGGTAGAATGATTGCTTCTATATACAACGCAATACTATTCTCAATTATGTAATGTCATGTGTTACTATTACTTGTAATGATTCCTACTGAACACACATTGATGAGACAAAGAAGAAATGGAGCGGTAGAAATACTAATTTCACTAATTGTGGTAGCATGATTGGACCGTAATCTACAGTATCATACTAGACATGCATTTAAATGTCCACAACTATGTAGATACGTGTTCATATTGTGCAAAGAAATAACCCAGCGCTGTTTATCTTGCATTTATAATGATGAAATTGGATTATACCATAAATAGTTGATGCCAGTAGACAAGCAGTAAAATAGAAAAATAGAGAGATGGTGAGGCATATGGAATTATATTTTCTTTCATTTTGTAAAACTCAGTTTTAGGGTAGTGACACACTGGCAGATTCGGGAAGGTTTAGTCGCCTTGCGACTAATCGCCTGTCCTTCTGGGAGACAATTTCCCTGAACTGCCTTCATGTGTCTTCCCTTCCACTATAATGAAACGTCGTCTGCGCTGAGCATACACTTTGTTTTCCGAAGTCGCCCAAAGTTTCCTCGTGAGGCAACCTGTCTGTACAACCTTGCATGGGCATCAAAACCACCAATTATAATGCACTTTTAAAGTAAAGGCACTGGGTTATAAAGTAAAGGGAGTGTTACACATAAAATTCTTCAAATGCAGAGAGACCCTGTCCTGCAGAATTTGAGGTATAGCTGCTCTCTGACACAAGGTGTCACTAAATCTATTGCATCTGGTTCTGTTCTTGGATCCATTTGGGTTTATAGCATGGGATTACCCCTCTAGCCGCTAATAAGGGAGTGATGGACTTATACTAGACGCTGTTCTTGCTGCTGCCTGTATTGGCAATGTCATTGTAAATGATGGTGCTCACTGGGGCTGATGTTTTATTGTTAAAGTAAGGGCAATGAATACAGACATATCATTTGAGTCACTTTTAGTTCTGTCACCTATCACCAACTTCATTGTAGAAGTAAAGTATACTGTATCTATTTAGTATTTTTATTTTCAAATGATTCCATGTCTCTATACCATTTCTACATAATGCCAAGATTTGTCAAACTACAGCTCCCATCATCCCACATAACAAAACGCCATTGTTTCTCTGTTGTGTTAAAAGGCTCCCTATGCTGCTATGCAAATTAAATAGATACTTGTGTGAGAATGTGATGAAAGCAGAGTCAATAATTATTAGGCATAACACCTCACATAAGAAATAATTGAAAGTCAGAGATTCTGAGTGGGTATATTCCAATGTATATATAATGTACTTTAAATGGGAGAACCTTTGAAAGTAAATATACAGTATATTTCTCACGAGGTATCCCTTATACACCAACCCTCCATGCCACCTAGATAAACTGTAAATATGTCTGTATATACCTGGGCACTGGGCAGGAAACTGATTTAACAATCTCAATATTCAATATTCAGTTGAAAGAAAGCTACTTTTTATCTCTCCATTTCTACCATGCTAATTTGTCTTTGTTATCACGACCACAAGGTGCTGAGAAAACTCAATCATCCATTATCTGCAACATGCTGAATTTGACTGCCTGCTTCTAGGTTTTTGCACCTGATAGGGTGCAGCTTGTTTTAACTGAAATTGAGAATAGCTCTATAGACAGATGAATAATGATGATGGAATTTCTACCGTTTCACTTTGGCAAAAAATTCCCACAAAATACGCGAAACGGCAAAAAAAAACAGGAAAAAATCGCGAAATCCGAAAGTTTCATGAAAAATTCATGAAAATCAGACATTTTGCACAAAAACTCGTGAAAATCGGAAATTGATGCCCGAGTCCAAGCTGACACTGGCGTTAAAGTAAATGGACGCACGTCCAAAAAATTTTGATGCTGGCGGATTTATTCTCCAGCAGAAAAATGCGTAAATTCGATGTAAATTCATGCCAGGTGATTTTATTCGTCCATTCCTACAGATGAACTCTGAGTATACAGATGGGCAGAAATTGCCAATTAGATGCATATACAGAGGCATTGGATCATGACTAAGTACACAGAGGTAGAGATAGATAAAGATTTTGAGTACATAGATGACAGAGTGAAAAATAGCTGCAATACATAGATGACAGACAGGTGGGGTTGGGACTGACAAAGACAGTCGGAAATTAAACTGGTCCCTGTAGTTAGCATATTTCTAGTTCTAACAGTATCAACCTCTGATGCCTCTTAGTCCAGGTACCAAATCAGAATCCTCGGTCCAGGTAGCAAATTCAAAAACTTCTACACATTCTAGAAATAATGAAAATCCAGGCTATACACTGATGTTGCATTTGGTTCCAGGACCATGTGAATTTAGAAAATTTTCTTTTATCCTTCAGGAGAAAAAAAATTTGCCACCTGATCTTAGTGTGTTGGGTGATCGCACCCAATTTCTTTTAAACAATCTCCCGGTACCACTGATAGCAGAGCTGTTGGCCATTTAGATATTTCTACCAGGTAAAAAGTAACATTACACTCTATGGGGGAAATGTAATAAAATTTGTAAGGGTAAAAATTGCCTGTTGCAATATAATAATATTTATCATGCTTTTATTGCATTGCGAATCTTAATTGCGTATTGCAAACCTTTGCTTTGCAGTTTCATTAAATATTTTGTCACAAAAAAATGGTTTGTGATTGTGAAATTTAATTCCAAACACTGTGAACATTCACAAAAGCAATTTGGTCACAAACTATTTGAGGAAGTTGCTGACTTGAGTCTTTGGTCAGTCAAAAATTGCGCAAACATGGAGTTTGGAAGCGCCTTTGCGAACACTTTTTGAGCAAGTGAAACATATTACATTCACCCTAATGTGACAACATGAACATTGCCCACAACCTACTGTACCAAATCTACACAACCACAACATGTCCTTACAGTCGGATCCAGTTGGTATGTGTTGTTAATCTGGGTTGTACCCACACGCTCAACCAGAAGAAATGATAATAAGTAGCTGAAGCCAGCAGACAGTGACTGGCATGGGCTTCTTACTCAGCTGGAAGTTACTGGCACAGGCATCTAATTTAGCAGACAGTGACTGGCACCGGCTTCTTACCCTGGCTTCCCCATGTGTCAAATATACACTGATAAAAAAATAAAATATCCAGGCTACTGCATTGAATGTACAGATGAAACAATGGGAGAATACTGGATGGTTCTACATTCTTCTTATACAGGGAAACTGCAGGTACCAGGTTAGTGCCAAAATTTCTGCTCCGGAGATTTCTGCTCTTATTAACCCTCTCTGTATTGCAGCCAAGATTCCTGGCAATACAATGTCCGACTATACTAAACCTGCTAAATTGTATGTCACCTAGTCCTCAGGGACACTTTGGATTTTAGCTTTTCTCTATAAACTGGGCCACACAATAGTTTCTGCTGTAACACCAAAGCAGCAATTTTCGATTTTTAAGACGTATGCGACCAATAGCTACAAGGTTGTACAGCAAGGGAAGTATTTTACATTGAAGTTACAAATTTCATTAGTTTAGGGGAAAAAAAACAATAACAAGCTATGGTCTGATTTACGGATGGAGAAAAGGGGTATGTGGAAATGTTCTACATATATCCATGGTTTTCCTTTAATTTGCATTAGAGGATAAATGTGTGTCCCTGCATATGTGCCAACTATACAGTAAGGGATATTATATAATGGAAATGTCAGGTCTTCTATTCTGCTGCAAGCACCCATTCACCTGCCACAGTAACATTGCAGTATCAGTGGGAAGAAGGTGTAACTGTTCTGCTGCCACATCTAATTTCCTTTCCCCTCTAGGGGGAGCCCCAGAAATGCATTTGCAAGAGAATAAGATGCTAACACGCTCCTCGCATTGTATGTTTAATCTGCAGATTCAATGGAGTCAGCTCCAATCATCCAGTATTCAGAGATATTTGGTGCACGTACCATCAGTGGTCCACCATCCACCTGTACAATATTTGGATAAAATTATTCGTACAGCAGCAAATTATTAATGATTAAAATGCCTTTATTGGATATACATGGCGGAATCTGGTTAACAGTGACGTTTCAGGCCACAACCAGCCTTTTACAACCTATGTTTATTCTGCCATAATCTTTTTTTTAATGAGAATATGTCACGTTTCCCTTCACACCTCACTCGCTCTTGCGTTGTATACCAGAGAAGATGCTAACCTCTTGTGCTTTGTTTTTCCATTCAGCCATTTACTAGCAGAAATGCCGGGAGGGAGGCTGTTCGTGGGCAAAGAGATTAATATTTACAGGGGTTACATGTGGGTGCTGCTGCCTGTAGTCACTGCTACAACCCCCCCCCCCTCTCCAGGAATGCGGATCCGCCCCACCTGCCACCACAAACCAATGTCTTGGAGTCTGTAACCATCAGACACCTCTGCTGTCCAACCCCTTTCCGTGGCTGGATTTTCGACTTATTATTATCAAGCGCTGGAGTTGATTGAGAGTTAATTGTGTAGGGAGGGGGATTGGAGTCGTGTTCCCTTTGTGCCAGAGAATATGTACAATGCAAGCTTCCCTACTTATTGCCTGTGCACCACAGGGCAGGAGATTCAGCAGTATTTGCGGCTGTGCTGAATTCTTTAGCCCTGGAGACCTATGTATTTATAATTTCTAACCTTATGCAAGTAGCAATGGACTGTCCTCTAAAACAAGAACCCTCAACTTTTTTTCCCCCCTGAGCATCACTCTAAAAATGAGTTGGGGAACAACACAAGCATGAAAAATGTTCCTGGAGGTGCCAAGAAATGGCTGTGGTTGGCCGTTTGTTATGTAGTACACCGGTTTTTTATACAACAAATACTTGCCTACAAGCCAGGAATTATAAAAATAAGCACCTGCTTTTGGGGAAACTTGGAGCAACAGCCAAGGCATTGGTGAGCCACTGGCTGGGGATCACTGCCATCCTTTGATTTTCCAGCTATGTACAGTGTCGGACTGGGATACCAGGGGCCCACCAAAAAAACCTTAAACCATGGGCCCATTCTCCAAGCTAATTCTCTTCCACTTCTCACTCAACCTTTTAATTTTCTTAATAGTTTTCTTTACATGATATGCAGTACTCGGTTTTCCATCTATTTGGCCCATATGTTTCCATAAAGAATTAGGGAATTAACTTGAAATTGTTACAAATGCTTAGAAGCAGAAGGGCCCAATAACACCCAGTTTTCTTGGTATCCTGGGGGGCCTGTCCGACACTAGCTATGTATGAAGTACAACTCCCTACATTCTGTAAAACTGAGATTTGTGATGTCTTCTCTATAAATTCTCTTCTTAGTGATCTACTGAAATATCCAGTAAAAACATACTTTAATGCTAGAGCGTACAATGAAACCTGGATTACCGAGATGCCATGTTTAAACTTCAAGTTAGGAAAAGTGGTCAGAATCATGATAGATAGGGGCATTATTGTATTGAAACAAGAACGGCCTTCCTTTCCACAATGTAAAACCACAGCATTGTCCAACTTTGAAGGGGGCGGGTCTATAATCAGCCATATCCAATTAGAATATTCATAGGGCAATACAACTTGTACTTTTGAAAAGTTATCCTTTTTAAATAAAGAAAGAGTTAACAACAAAACATTTGAAAGACCCTTTATATAGATGCCCTTTTTAGTATTTTAGCAAATGAATCATAATAACTTAGACACAGCTGTATTTCTGAAATGAGTCTACACATTATATTTTGATTTGTCATATGGTTGCATGGTCTTAAACACTGTCCTGCTTTTAATGTATTCTGCTCCAATTTTAATGAAAAGCTTGCAATACAATAGACGACTGCTTTGCAACATGATACCCAGCAGTCAATAACAGTATATGTAGTTAAATAAAAGGTGCTTTCTAGGTACAGTACATTAAGGGTAGGGACAGACAGGGAGAAGGTAATTCGGGGAGATTGTTGCCTGCTAAAAACGCCAGGCGACAGAATCTCCCCGAATCTCCCTGTCTGTCCCCAGCCTAAAGGATTATTAAACTACTAATTATGCATAGGTACTGTATATTCTGTGGCATTTCCTGCTGAATAAAAGAACGTTTCTTCCATGTTTTACAGAGATCTTCCTGGTGAAGACTAATAAGCATTCAACCATTATTCACCTTCTTGTGGGCACTGTTTCCCTTAAGAAATTTGAGAATTTGGTGCCAAGGACTCTTCAGAAAAAAATGAAAGGACTGATTATTATATTATATTACATTATTATAATTTCAATTAAAGCTGGCCTTAGTTCTCACCAAACCTGTGCAGATCTGTAGCTAGCTAAGGAATTCAGATGCCTGTGTATAGAAAAGCCAACACTCTAGATCAAAGTAATACAGATTGGTTTATTTAGTGAAATCATCTCACCTAACATGTTTCATTTGTTGCAAGGGCTGGTGCCATAATGGGCAAGAACGCATGTTACTTTGCCTTTCATTTTGCTTGGTAATAGAACATAATGAAATGTTATTCCAAAGAACTATCAAGTATTAGTTTTAGTTCACACTCTTGTTTCAATGTATGTATGACATGTATGTAGTGTATCTATGTAGCAGAAGCCAGCTGAAAACAAACTTCCTCTGCGATGTTTTAAGTCAGAACCAAAATTCAGGAAGGGATAATGATTGACTGACCAAAATATGAGATATACTTGCTTGTTGGTTCAAATTGTTCAAGTAGGTTTAATATCTAAGAGAGCCAAACTTCTGTTGAAAACTCCTGAAAATCATCCCCTTCATTACTGATACTCTGAAACACCCACGTATTTTCTCCTCCTTACTCACTCCACTTCACATATAAAAATTAAATTAAATGCTGTTCTATGGTGTGTTTTTAAGGAAGAATCCATAATATATTTACAATAAATATATAAATAGCATAATTTCATAAGCATCTAGTTTTCTACTGTAGGCCATCCACAGAGAATTTGCACCCGATGTCCATTGCTTCAGAATAAGCAATGGACAACAGAGGTTATTAGATTTTCTGTTCTTGCCTTTATGTTTCCTTGTGTGCTTGGTCTTCCTAGCAGAAGAAACAGGAGGGAGAAGCTGAGGAGAACTTTTCTTAGCTTCTCTGCCAGATGGATCGACCATTAACCAGGAGTCTCAGGTCATCAATCAAGAGCCAAGGCTCTTGAGTCAAGGCTCATTAAAATGTCCTGCTCGAGGCATCCTGTATTTGTGTCCTTAGTGTAGGTAGCCAGGTGGCCAATACAGGGCTCCAGCACAGGGTGGTGTGGCACCTTGTCAGAATGAGATTTGTTGCATAGCAGGGTCTCCTGGAGAGCAACAAATAACTTCAGATTTCAGAGAAGCAGACTTGGTCATGTCCCTCACAACTAATGAGATCATGTGCAAGGCGAGCTTCAGCCTTCTGTTATCTTTAAAGGGGTGGTTCACTTTTTAGTTAACTTTCAGTATGTTATATAATTGCCAATTCTAAGCAACTTTTCAATTGGTCTTCATTATTTATTTTTAAAGTTTTTTTTATGATTTTCTTCCCATTTTCTTTTTCTGATCCCCACCAGTCCTGAAATGGATGTCACTGACCCCCATCTAAAACGAATGCTTTGTAAAGCTTCAAAATGGTTGTTATTGCTGCTTTTTATTATTCGGCTTTCCGTTCAGAGAGCTGCAATTGCAAATTGGAGAGCTGCTGAATAAAAAAAAA
>CM044436.1:36243560-36270609 GCA_024363595.1 Xenopus borealis
AACTGAACTGGGAGGACTGAATCTAGCAGCTTAAAGGACAGTAACAGTAATTTATTTATTTTTTTAAATTTGCTTCTTTTTAACAAAATAAAAACACAGGTTAAACTTTAAATTCACAAAGCCTTTATTAATTACTTACTGATTCTCTGCATGCGCTCCTCTCGGAAATGGCGATAGGGCGACGATCCATTGTGTGGCGCTTGATTTCTCCTCCCTGGCTATCTCATATAGAAGGCAGGGAGGAGAAATCGAGCGCCGCATGATGGATCGTCACCCTGTCGCGGATTCAGAGAGGAGCCCATGCAGAGAATTGGTAAGTCATTTCTTAATAAAAGCTTTGTGAATTTAAGGTTTAAACTGTGTTGGTGTTTTCTTTTTTTAAAAAGAAACAAGTTTAAAAAAATAATTGTTACTGGTCCTTTAAAGGGCAATTTTACATTTCCAAACTGTTATAACCCTTATAATTTTATCTTGTATTCAAATTCCCTTTCTTGTGCCAAGTAAACATGGGAATTATTCCCTTTGCAGTTATAATATAATGTACAGTTGCCTGTGTTATGCTGTTCAGTTTATATTATTTTCTGTTATTTTGGGGTAATAAAAGTACACTGGAATCTTAATTTACATAAGTGTGACATATGTACACTGCTATAGACAAGCACACTCTTGCTTCTAGTGTCCCATTCTTTTCATGAACTTTATTTAAATATACACACACTTTGCAGTAATATTTGATATGGAAAAACATCACATAACATATGAAATTATAGATTGTATTGCGGGTAAACTGAGCCCTACCACCTATTTCTGTACAGTTACCAGATGTAGGTTTTGTGTTCGCTCTTGCAAATTAACTTACACCTTTTTATGGAAAGTAGTTTATTAAGCATACTTGCATATGCACAGTAATTTCTAGATGCTTGTATGGACCAAGGAGATCCTGTCTGGTGCTATGTGTAATGGTGCCTATTCATCTCACTGACAAGCAGAAAATCAGCCAAGAATATATGAATTAAAAGGAGTCATCAACAAGGATCACGTGGCCTTACACTTGCAATCATAAAGAGGCGGCCAGACCAGCAGGATTAGCAGTGGTAGGAGGAAATTCAGTAATCCCTTAATCATTGCAGCATTTAAATGTGTTGGACCTGTGCAGGATTTCTCCTTTTTCTCTTTGGTTCAGTATGTTAAATTTGTTTTCCAAAAGTGTGCATTCTAACGTCAACCGCTTGATTCAGATTTATACCAACTGGATGTCCCTGTTATACACTTCCATAGCTGCTTTAGGTGTATACTAGTTAACCTATAGACACATGAACATAGTTCTAAAAACCCTACAGACCATTTAGTATGTTTTCACAAGTTGCCATTGGAATCATGGCAGGTGAGTTTGAGCAGGTGCACCAGCATCACAGTATGATGGCTCCTCCAAAATGTACCAGCAGCAAAGGGAAATAATCTAATTAAATAAAATATTAAATGTCGACATATAAAAAATGAGCCCAACTGTAGTCGGCTGCAGGCGCATTCGAAAATTGGCACAGAGGGGGGTGGGGGGTCCCACATATTCTAGATGGGTATCACTTATACAAAGGGCTGGGGGAGGCTGTTCAAATCCCTTTGCATTGTTCTTGCAAGAAATCAATTTTTTATCCACCCATAATCCATGAAGTACGAATCTCCAATTTTTGATTTATGGTAATTCTATTTGAGTAGCATGATGCATGTGCACACCTTTTGTTTTAACAAACTTTTTACTGCATTAGTCTTCCTTACACTGACATCTTTTGAAGACTATAAATGAAATGGATTTTTTTATTTCTTAAAGGAATGGCTTTTGATTTGTATAGACTTGACTGGCCACATGGGGTGCAGCATGCAAAAGTGGCTGGTGTACTCTTTTTCATATATGATAAGCATATTTATAAGTCATAATACAAAAACACTAAAAGGCTGGTGCAGAACATAGTAAGATTTTTTTGTTTGGGGGATTTTTTTGTGTGTTTGTTTTTTTCTTACAATATTCATGAAAGGGGAGATTTAATTAACGGAAAAATGTTTACCTGCAGCTCTAATGGCACTACCAGTTTATCATCAGTGAGGCTATGCCTATGACAATATTTTATAGGGCTTTTTTGTAAATTCTAGCAGCCCTTGCAAATGGGCAGTATTAGTTTCTAATAAACATTCCACCAAAAGCTCTTCAACATCTTCGGTTAACGACTTGCACTACTAATCAAAGTGCTCATTGTCTGCTTATATAGAGAGTCTGAGACCTGAATATGAATACATAATAAGTGAGACTTGATTATGACAACAATATGCAGTATCTATGCCTTCCTCACAGACTCAGATTCTGTTTAATGATTAGACCAGCTCATATATCTTATTATACTGAAGATTTTGGGCTCAGAAATCTGATAAAATCCATGAGCCCTCAAATGCTCAATTATAAAGACGTCTTTGGAGATTCCCTTTGCCGATCCATTAAAAGATATTGGCAACTGCAATAAATCAGCTCCTTTTTAAAAAAATTTAAGTAAAAGTAAAGTTGCTGCTCTCTTCTTTACCCATATTTTTATACCAGTCTCATTTCCTTAATAGTTCCATTCTATGCTAAAAAAATATATTTTTAAGAAAGCATGGGAAGAATAACTTGAACATGTAACATGAAGTATTTCAATACCATTTGTTTTTAGAAGTCATTAAAAAGCAATAGTCTAGGTTCTTTTCCCTTCTCCTTCAGCACACCTCAATCTAACCATTCTGGTTCTGTCCCATGGCTCCCTTTAAGTCCCATACACAACCAGCATTTCTTTAAAACCAAAAGCTAAAGATTTAACCATCATTAAAAGGAGAACCAAAACCCCAGCATGTCATTATCTATTTAGACTCCTGCACAATTGTACCTGACCCTTTCAAATAGGAGTCAATAGGAGTCAAATTAAAAATTCAAATTAGAATTTTTTTTTATCGTCAAAACTCATGTATAAGTCAATGGACATTCACGGTTGGAAATTTTTATGGTCAAATTTCGTAAATTTGAATTGTGAATTATCCAAACTTGATTCAAGTATTAATTAAAATTTTCGAGATTTCTCCAATTAAAATGTGCTGAGTTCATGTATAAAGGCAACCATATGAAACAAAGATTGTTCATTTCAATGCACACGTGTGGAGCTGAATTGTCAGATAAACAGGTAGAAACACTAGAATTCTTTCTGTATCTGAGGATTCAGCACTAAACTGTGGCCAATCAAAATTTTCTGTCTAGCCCAATCGACAAGCCGACCAATATCCAAGTCTTCTGCCGATATCGGTCGGCTCCTATCCCACCATACATGCACTGAATATTGTATGAAAATTTGTTTTGTACGATATTATCTGTGCATCTATGGCCACCTTAAGTCAATGAGAAAATACTTGAATTGAGTTTGGACAGATTCAATTCAAATTTTGTTTGAGTTTTAGAGTAAAATTTGTGTGAGTTTTTAGATGGATACGAAATTTGTCCTTTGATAAATGTGCCTCTAAACGATCTCCATCATATATTAGGAAACCTAAATGTGTTTTCCCCAGGCTGGTGCTCCTTTTTTGGAAAAAGTCACTGTCCTGTGGAACTTTTGTATCTATAGCAACTCCATCGATACAAGGAAACGTGCTGCAGTGTTACTAGAGGAAGCATCCAAGGGCGGTGCATTTCTTTTAACACATTGTCGTTGTTCCCCCCCCCCCCCACAGTGAATGAAGGTTTTCTTTTCCAGTCTTAAGCAATACGAGGTTTTGGACAAAGGTTTAAAGGGAATTACAAGCACTGAGTTTTGCATTTGAGTAGGAACCCAAAAGTGAACAACAGATTAGGTTTGGTGTCAGGTCTGACTGGCAATGCATGGATTCTGACATATGTAAGTGGGGCTGCTGTAAGATTCCATAGACAGACACTGTTTATTGGATCTGGGGAGGCTTTTCGTACTTGAAATGACCTATTTCGAAGGTCAGTCTGGACCTGTATGGTGCTGTTTCTTTGCAAATGCACATAAAATCCCTTTGTAAGAGAGTGGGATTCTTATAGTCAGGTGTGTAGGTAAAGCTGAGCAACTTTAAACTTAGTTGCAGGCCTCAAACCCCTCTTGTAGGGGTCTTTGAGGAAACAGGTTCTGTTGACATACCATGTGCCATGTAGAATATATCTAAAGTGTAGTAATTGACAGCACCATTCAGCAATGTATTTTCTTAAAATGCCTTTACTGAGACATGAGGCTCTGACCTTCAAACAACCCAGCGTTGGCTGGGTTGTTTGAAGGTCAGAGCCTCATGTCTCAATAAAGGCATTTTAAGAAAATACATTGCTGAATGGTGCTGTCAATTACTACATTTTGAATGCAACGGATTAAAGTGGGGAACCACTGGACGAGCATCATACAAAAGTAACTTGGAGGTGAGGGTGCTGACTGTGAAAACTTTTGATGTAGAATATATCTACCTAACACTGTGCTTTTCATATTCACTAGAGATTCATTTGTGTTGGGTTTTACACACGGTTTGTTTTTCATTCTCTCATTCTTTTTATATCCTGCTTACCCTCTCAATTCTATGTGTAAGTTACATCAGTCATGTAGTTTCATTTACCAATGGCTGGAAGATTCAAATTGTGCACTGCAAACACTTGGATTGCTTGCACATTGCATCCACAACCCCAGGTGCTCCCAATGTGTGTGTTCTGCATGGACTGCAAGCTAGGGGGTGTCCCAGGAGATACACATGTGCGGCCCCCCTCCCAGCACTGCATACAGTGTGGTGCTCTTTGTGCTCCATTCTGTGAGTTAAAAGAGAGTGCAACACACAAATTGCACTAGGGCAAACTTTACACCATCTACAGTGTCTGTAAATCACCCCTGTGTAGTTGTATAAATAAAAGGTAGACTATTATGATGTTCCTTTTCCTGAACTAACTCCTTTCAGCAATATACTTCTCTGATTGTTTTCTAAAAACCTATGAGCAAGATGCTGTAAAGGGTGTTGTGTGGCCTTGTAACATTTTGAGGAGCATCCTCCTTATGTGAGCAGGGGGAAGGGGGAAATCCCATTGAGTTCTGACATGACATTTGTAAATACAATTTCTTATTGCCATCTGAGAGTCCAGACAGTATGTAGAGTTTCTCCTATTAGCTTCTGGATTGTAAAGTGCATGAGCATGTCAATACATGTTTATTCTTATAAGACTCATCTTCATTCTGTTCTTCACAGACGATTGCTACTGCATAAGTAATGAGCCCCAAAGCGTGATGGCCTTCCTCAGGGGCACAAGAAATAAAAAATCAAAAGACAAAGGCCTTCTTCTGCCTTTTTCTTTTTAACTCCTTGTGCCCCTGAGGAAGACCATCATGATCGAGACACGTTGGGGCTCATTACTTATGTTGGTATTTTTTTTATTGTTTGTTTTTTTTCATGTAATGAACATTTCTTTATTTTTCACATTGAGTGTGCAATCCTTCGCTTGACTTTTGTGTATTTAGCAAGATATGACACAGGAAACACACACAGATTAAAAGAATTCCCAGAGGGTATTGGTACATTTGGAATAAGTTGTCTATACGTATATGTTATAGGTTTCATACGGGAATGCACCAGTAAAAATATTAAATAATACAGCGATCATATACAAACATAGTAATCAAATACATTATAGATTATAGTGATCATTTACCTGAATCAATGGACTAAACAAGCAAACGAATATATACAGGAATATGCAGTGTACAAATATATAAGGAATACACAGTGTACACATATATAAGGAATATACAGTGTACAAAATCATGGTGATAGGGAATCAGTCAGATAAAGTGCCAGATAGATATGTGAGAGGTACCAGCACATTTACAGGTTCTTCCCAGATCCATCATTCGAACAAAAATCATACACTAGGAAACGATTGCCTTTAAAGTGAATCAGTTTATGGGTTACAGGGAAACAAACAAATCGATGATTTTATATACAAAATTTCACACGCGACAGACTGTGGGCGACAAGAAATGTAAAGTGACAGTCCCCATGCCAGCAATCCTTCACTGCGACTGCAACATAAATGTGTTGTTTTTTGCACTAGAATGGGGGTTAAATAACCCTCTTGCATTTAAAAGACGGTTTATTTAACAATTGATTGAAATAGTATTTTACATTTGCTTGGTAGACATTCTGCTCACACAGTAAGTGCCAAGTTCTTTACATAAACATAGTTAGTTAAATAGGTTGAAAAAAGACAAAGTCCATCAAGTTCAACCCCTCCAAATTAAAACCCAGCACACACACACCACTACACGCTTTCACACAAACCATATATGCCCATCGCTATACTAACTGTAGAGGAGTGGAGTAGTAGAGTAGTAACTGTAAACGCATGGAGTGTTTTTTCACCTTGAGCTGCTGGGAAGGGCAGTATAGCCCAAGCAGAGAGAAGCCAGCAGGCAGGTGTGTCCTGGGAAAAAACAATGTGTTTATGGGAAGCTCGGCCGAGGAACTCTCTTTGTTCCTCTTTACAGGCCAGACCCACTCATGTCTTCTACATTTAAAGAATTCCTGTTAATTGCCAAGGAATTTACACAAACTCCCTTCTTCTTCCTTTCACTGTGATACTCAAGGAGAATATGTCCCACAAGGATTGTGCCTTTTTCCTTTAACCAGGTTGTGATGGCTGCAGAGTTTGTATGGGCTGCACTAACCCTGGCCATGGCTAATATGAGTGCAGCATGCCACCCATGCATTTTGCCCTGGCATTTCTAATGAAAATCCGATTAAATAAAGCCTTTGGGCACGCATATAGCCCAAACAGATTTTATATTTATACAGAGATTTCTTCTGTGTAAGTGAAACACTATACTACAATTAGTTCAGCTTGTATTTATGTTTAATATATATGTATATATTGTTTGGCAGAATGTATTGGGGGGGGTAATTTATTTTCATGGGGTAGAGCAAATAAATGGCTACCATCACCTTTTTCTCCAAAAACTTGCCATTGTCTCAGGTTAGATATCTCCTGAACAGAGGATTCCGAGCTCATCCCAGCTAACTTGATTCATTAGCAGAGTTGCTCAGACACAGTAAGAAGTTGTCAGGAGTCAGGACCAAGGAGGAAGCTTCAGGGTTAAAGTTCAAGTTTAAGGTACAGACAAGGGTTAAACAGGAGACGTGGTCAAATTCCAGGCAAGAGTTTACAAGGCAGGCAGATAAGGATCAATGTCAAGTTCAGGCAGGGTCAAAGTCCAGAAATCAAGGAGTAAATCACACACCCAGGAATGTGATAAAACAGAACCAATACTTAAGCAAGGTTATGGCATCTAGAGCGTCCTTCTAAACTATTTTGGCAGCGAATCTGGCATGGGCGCCGTGACGCAGCACACTGATGCTGTGTGTCTGATGCAGCGCAATGATGTCAGACGCTCATCACGCCGCACTGACGTCAGATGCCCGCCGCATAGCCGAGTGCAGCCTGAAGTGCTCCTGACATTTTCTTGCATAACATTTAAACCTTTGTTTGTCCTTGCATTTAGATGACCCAGTAGGGGCAGAGAATTATCTTTGCTTTGGTGACTGAGTGCCATATGCTGAGTCCACACTAAATGGCACTAGGGGGAAATATTTATTAAAGGGATAGTCAGTCTCACAGACAGTTCAGAGGCCAGTACAGTCAGGAAATAACCATTGGCAGTTTTTACCCAGTCCCTCACATCAAGGTCCGTTGTTTTCACTCCAGTGATACTGGTAGGGTTGCCACCTTTTCTTGAAAAAAATACCGGCCTTCCTATATATTTAGCTTTTTTTCCTATTAATAACAAAAAATCAATCAAAAATACCGGCCAGGCCGGTAAAATACTGTCCAGGTGGCAACACAAGATACTGGGTCACCTGTGAAGGATTATCCATGTAAGAATGTCTTGCCTAGTATGTACAGCAAAGGGATTTCAAGGGATTTCAATACCAGGCCTGGGTACATGACACACTGGAGTACAGCTGGCATCTACACAAAGTGTGAGTAGTGTAATTATTGTGATGAGGTTGGCACCCCCCCCTTCCCATTAGTGAGTATATT
Source organism: Xenopus borealis (assembly GCA_024363595.1). Lineage (NCBI taxonomy): Eukaryota > Metazoa > Chordata > Amphibia > Anura > Pipidae > Xenopus > Xenopus borealis. The sequence goes on from CM044436.1 coordinate 36,251,653, forward strand.
CCTGTATATTCCTGTTAAAATGAGCAAGTAAATGGTACCCACACCTTGTTATTGGGTAACCAGAGATGCTCTGTGAATTTCTGTGCCCAGTTAATGACACCGCCATCTGCCATTCCGCAGTGGCCTTAAATGCGCTGCACCAATTAACGTGCTATAGATGGCACGGCCAAATAACAACCGAACACTGGTATATTGAAATACTAGGGAGCAGGCCTGGCCAAGCTCATCTGATCAACCAAGGAGATGCTCTCTCATTCAGCTAAGACGTCCTGTCTACAAATACACAGCCATATTGCCATGGAAAATCTCTGTCATTGCACATTCTGGCAAACTGCTTTTGTAGCAGGACCCTGAGTAATGCAAGTTGTTGCTAGGAAACACGCCATGCACAACTAGAGTGGGGGGCTGTAGTGACGGCACAGTCTGAGCCAGCATTGCCGGGCAATAATCTGCATATTCACAAACTGTTCCTCAGTGCCAGGACTCGCTCCACTTGCTGCTCTCGATTCTCTCTCTATTCCTTGCACTCTAGGCAATGCATGGTGATTCCCAGGCATATCAGTACTTTACTCACTCTTGGCATAATTGTATTTTAATAGACTGGCTGTGTTTCCCTAATCTCATACTGAGCAAAAGCACAGACACCTTAATCTTTGTAGATGTGTAGATGAATCCGTGTAGATGTTTGCACACCTCATGGAATGTAAAGGGTTAAGGGAGCCCTGTTGAGCTGTGCCCTGTAATCTGATAGATGCAATCATATTATTGCATATAATCCTTTCATTTTTGGCATTTAACAGTAACACAGATAAACTACTTACAAAGTGAAACAGGAAATAAAAACTATTGCACCGTGTTAGCCAGTAGCGAAAACAACAAATAAAAAAATACAAGCGTATTGTAGAAGTGATACCTATATTGGCTAACAATAAAAATAAATAGCAAGCTTTGGAGCACCAAGGCCCCTTCATCCGGCAGGTAGTTTGCAAAACCTGTAGGTGCTGGTTGGGCGTATATATATATATATATATATATATATATATATATATATATAGTGAAAACTGGCACTCACCTCACTAATAGAGTAATAGCCGTGTGCTGACCATAGATTAATATAAAAATAAATAATGAAAGCACTCACGGCATTTATGAAAAAAAGGGAATTGTATTAAAGTTGAAAAGGCTCAGACATCTACACGTTTGGGTTCACTAAGAATAGTGATGGGCGAATCTATCCCGTTTCGCTTCGCCAAAAAATTTGCGAATTGCCATGAATATCTTGTAAGTTATATCCTTATAAACAGTGACTACCGATGTCAGAAGTTATAAATGGTGAGTAGTGATGTCATTTTTGTCACATGACTAAAACTTGTATATTATATTAGAAGTAACCTTGGAGTTCCAAGACCTGTATAAAATCACTCAGCCTTCAGTCATGGAACTCCTCTGTGACTTATAATATCTTTATACTTTACAATATATAAACACATACATATCAGCCCCCCCCCCTCCCCCACGACTGGGAATAGATTTGACCAGTGGCGTTACTAGATGTTACTGGGGCCCACAGCGAATTATTTTTCAGACCCCCAAAATGTTTAGAGGTTGACTTGTATTGCCAATATTTATTGAAAATGTATATGAAAGAAGGCCTTATGCAGCCCCTATACTTCCTCTATAGTTATGCTTCATCCATTGCAATTACCCATTTCAAGCAATCAGTTATAATCTATCATGCAGGGTTGGAATAATGATAGCTAATGCCTGATTGGTTGGTGTTAGTTACTGCAATAGTAGTGCAATCTGAACATATGCTATTAATACTTTACCATTAACCAATTCATCTTGGTTACAAGTCCTTGTTGATTATCATTAGTGCAGAAAATTCTAGAGTTATCTGTCTGAATATGAATTGTGTATCTTTTCCCATTGCCATGTGATCTCAGAGAGTGCCTGATGAGGGCAAGCATGAGATCATGAGCATGTGAAACGCAATAGAAAGCACACAAACCAAAATGGGCCCCAAAGTCATTTTAGCTTCCAGCCCACCCATCCTGAGCCTATATCCACTGAAGCCGAGGGACATATAGTTTCGAACAAGCTACTGCAAACTAAATGTCAATGTCTAAGTAGCTGCGATGGTTTAATGCACTTTTAGTGCAACTTTGCCCAGTGTTCTTAAATGTGCCCCAATGACTTTGTTTTGTAGTGCAAAACAAAATAAAGCATGGTTCCATCTAACAACCAGGGGTCATCTAATGGAAAACAACCATCAACATCCAGTTATTTGTTTTCTAACAAATCACAGCAATATGAATAATGCAATATATTAATGTTCTTACCTGGGATCAGTTCCATGTACCAAAAGCAGAATACTGAATGTTTATGTTCAGCAATAGACCCAAGCAGAGTAGTCCCAGGGGCCAGGCTCATGGCTGAGGAATATGGCTAACTTGGCTCATGTGTAAATGAAAGCAAAAAGAAGAAATTGATGATGAGATGCCATTCTGAAACCACTGCATTTGGCTACAGGTTTACTACAGTGATTATGTATGTAGGCTTGGGTGGTTGTTAGGTTTGTGCCCAGACAGCTCGACAGTACCATGTACAGAAGGACGAATAAAGAACTATTGTTAGAGGCAAACAAAAGGGATGGCTGCAAAGGATTCCTTGTGCAAACTTGGACTTGAACTTGAGTTGTGTGTCTGTGCAGAATAGATGTCTGCTCATTAAATCATGTCATAGCACGGTCAGGGTTACTATAGAGAACAAGGAACTGGCAAGGAATTATAACTGGGCATACAAACTTGGAGACAGCTCATTATGCTAGTAAACATTGTAACTGCAGTATCAAACAGATAAAGAGTCAAACAGAAAAAATAACCATTGTATGCACTAATGTGACAAAGGAGCATTTATAGGAACTGCTTTCATACAGTTCACAGTAGGACAGTGTAAACTCTTTGATGGCCCCTGTGCAAATCCTGGGACTTGCCGAAGGTCAGTCTCCTGGGGGCTGTTGTCATGACTAATGTTTTGGTTTGCAAGGCAGGGGCTGTCTGGGTTTAGGGGTTCCCCCTCTGTAGTTCAGTGGCAGGCTGCTGAGATTTCCCACAGTCTGGAGGCCAGACAGGATTCTCTTCATGTCCCCCAGTCTGCTCAGCAAATGCTGCTGCTATTCAGCACTTAATTAAACGCTAATGGCAGCTGGGGATGAGGTCACCCGAGACAGCCTTTCTCACACATTTTTCATGCAAATCTGCTAAACTCAAAACAAATTTGAATAAAACGCCCTTTGTGTTCCCACTGTATGGACTGGCTTGTGTCTTCCCAAGGCCATTATTCCTTTTTCAACAGACTAAAAACTTTAGTTTGCAACCAGAGAACGGCCCTTGATTGTTACAACCCAACCTCTTCCCCCAAAGGGAGGAAAATATTGGCTAATCCTGAAACACTTCAATTCAGCTATTTCCCAACAGAGCCGGGCTCATTTTCTGCAAAGGGATGTCTGTTTAGCAACCACTGATCTCATATTGAGATAATAAATGGGTTCCATTGCAGAAGGTGCAATGCAGAATATTCTAGCATAATGTGTTGCCTGATTGTGTTGCTTAAGGCTCAAGCTAAATGCAGTTCTGCTTGGGCTATAGTGTGTCCAATGGCATATTTTATGAAGGCACCACTAGTTAGAAGATCCACCTAGAAACTCTTTACACTATTAGTGTCATGTTGATACAACATTTTTCATTTAATGCACATGGGATCACTCATCTTTTATTTAAATATTTTCCATTTATTTTGTTATTAAAAGAAAGGAAGAAACATAAGTGGGAATACCAGCAGCTAAAGCTTGGAGAGGTATGGGGTGGCTCTCATGTACACATGATATATTGCTTTTTCATGCGCTGAAAGATAAGGAATTCTGCTCCAGAACCGCAGGAAAGATAAGCTTAGATTCTGTGCCTATCCAAAATAATTTTATTAGAGAATATATAAATATATTTTCTGTAACATCTGTGTCTTTTTGTTTTAAGAGTTAACAGCACTGAATTCATTGTTTGTTTGTAGGTCTCTATACATTTCTATCACTAAATAGAGGTGAGATGGTTTTTTGTAAGATATTAAACAGCAGGAGGAAGAAAATAATTTCCACCTTCCTCTCTGGGAGGATATCTTCTATGAAAAAAAGTCTAACTTTACAAAAGCCTCACCTCACTCTATTCTATGAACGCATTATACCATTTAAGGGGAACTAAAGTCTAATATAGAATAATGCTAGAAGTGCTGTATTTTGTAAACATAATGATGAACTTATGGCACCAGAAGTCTCTTTAAACAAATACAGAAAGACTGATTAATAATCAGAATCTGCAGCCTGCACTGGGTCTGTGGATAAAAATCTCTACACAACAAACAAAGCTGCTCAAGTTGCAGGAAGTAAGATGGGGGGGGGGCTCCAACCTATTTAGTATGATCATTTCCCTGCAGAGAAGTTAGGGACCATCTGAAGTTTCCTTTCTGCAGCCATCAGAGCAAGAAAAACAAAGGGGTTTATTATAAAAACAGTAGACATTTTTTAATCACAGTATATTTTATATAGATTTCTTTTTCATTAAAGAAATTGCATTTTACATTTTTGTGTAACTAAAGCTTAACTAAAGAAGTTGCTAGAAATGTTGTACATTGTGTTTTGGGCTTCTATACCAACCCAGGGCAACCCTTTAGTAAAGATCTGTGTCTCCAAAGATGTCCCAGTAGCTCCCCATCTTCTTTTCTGCTGATTCACCACATGCTCTGTGGTGAAGTCAGGGACTGACTCAAAATATACAGAACACATAGAATATAAATGTCACAATATAAGGCTGATGAATTAATACAGATCATTTCTACATGTCAGCGCAGAAATCAGTGCAGCCAGCAACTAGCCCTGTAGCATCAGCTTATTACAGACAAACCTCATTTTCTGCTTGATAATTTGTGACAACCCCTAAGCAGGGCCACCATCAGGGGGGGCACAGGGGGTACAATTGTACCGGGCCTGAAGGGGGCCCAGCAGTGCTCTGTTTTTAGTAAGAGCTGGGCCCCCCCTTGACAGCCCCAAAGCCGTGCTGCCCTTCCGAAGTCCCGAACAGAAGAATGCAGAAGTGCCAAAAAAGCCGAACAGTTGAAGTCCAGAAGCGGCGAAAAGACCCAATGTCATGAAAGGAGCTGAAATTGAAGTCCTGAAGCAGCAAAAAGACCCGAAGTCAGGAAAGGAGGCGAAGTTGAAATCCTGAAGCCCTGAGTTCAATTCTACTGAACACCAATGTGGGTTTTTTTTCAATCCCCTAGCCATCAATGTATTATTTTAATACTCTATGGGCCCCTGCCCCCAAATGTTTTTTTAAAAATATTTTCTGGGTTCCCAATTTTTTTTAACTAGTAAGTGGGGCCCTGGCATCAAGGTTTTTTTTAAAAAAATATTCTTTGGGGACCCAATTTTTTTTTTACTTGTAAGGGGGCCCTGGTCACCAATTATTTTTTTTAACTTGTACGGGGGGCCCTTACCACCAATTTTGTAAATATAACTTTTATGGGGGGGCCCTACACTACAGTTTTTTTTTAATATAAGGGGGCCCAGACCATCAACTTATAAGGGGGCCCTGACCATCAATAGCTTTTTATAACGTGTGTGTGGGGGGGGTTACCTTTTTTAGCACTGATGTCTGTGGCCACATCCCCTAATTACAAAATTTGGCAGCTTATGAAAGTTTGAAAATATTTCTCCTTATCTAAACTGTTACAGTTACTTATTTTCTTATCTCAGAATTGTTACAAAGTATCTTAGTTGCACCCATTAACTGTTTTTGGCTCTCTGCCAAAAGCCAATTAAGCTAGAAACTTTGTTTCTTTTTCTGGCTGTTCAGTGAAGAGAAAAGAGGGACTTTCCAGTACAAATGAGGGACTGCGGGTTGAGCTCTCAAAAGAGGGACTGTCCCTCCAAAAAAGGGACAGTTGGGAGGTATGGTCTTTTAACTGTGGTATGGAGTAGGAAGTGGGATCTGGGGTGGGGCTTGGGGACAAAGGTGGGTGGGTCCCAGGGGGCACCGGAAATTTTGTTGTGTGGGTCCCTGTGATTTCTAATGGTGGCCCTGCCCTTAAGCTTAGCTTCCCAACAGCTGCTCAGAGCCCACTGAGCATGATAGTGTCACAGACACTTTCCAAGATGGTGACCCCCTGTGACAAGTTTGAAGTCCCGGATCATTGCTGCTATTGACAAGATGAAACTTTAGGCTGGTATGGCATTTTCATATTCATTTTTAGGTTTTGATTCTTCTTTAAATGGGTCACCCAAAAAAAGCTGTTTTCATGTATGTTTTGCACAATGAGTAAAAATATAGTTTTTGCCAAAGAAATTGTTACCACATCATCATTTTCCCAAGGTTTATTGTTGAGATCCAGCCCTCTGTTTGCTTGTAGGGTAGGGATTATGGTAAGGAATTAAAGATTAAAGGCAAATGCACAGATAAGAAATAACTGATGGAAGAGATGAGGCCACATGTAAGATTATGTTCAAATGCATAGGTTAACCATTTGATCCTAAACATCTCAGCTGTTCTCAAACTGACAGCTGGAAAGAGTCAGAAGAAGCAGAAAAATAATTCAAAAACTATAACTAAAGAAATAATGAAGACCTGTTGAAAAATTGCTCAGTACTGGCCGTTCTATATCATACTTAAAGATAACTTAAAGGTGAACCACCTCTTGAATTGATAACTATGCCCATTCTGTGTTCATTCCACTTAAACTATAGGGGAACGGCTACAGATTTAGTCAAATTTGCTATAAAAAAAAACAAAAAAAAGTGCATCATCACAAACATTTCAATGAACATTTCTTCACCCCATGTCTGCTAGTGATGCATTCTTTGCAAGTATTTTGTAACAGATGGGTTTTCGTTTCCAATTTCTAATCAGGGGATATTTTTCCCCCAGGATAATGTGATAAACATAGAGGGGCCAACCTCAAATAAAATATGACTATAAGCAAATAAGTAGAACTGCCATAATGGGTTTGCTGGACACATTTATTATCATGAAACTGTGACTATAAACTATTGGTTTTTTTTTTTTTTAAAGATATGTATTTGCAGAGAGAATGGATTACTAATTATTTTGTAGGAAGGCAGGCCAATCTTCATGTGTAACCTATATCTAAAAGAATGTGTGCAGCTCCTGGTGATCACTATACAAAAAGCACAGCGGGTAAGTGAGAATTATGCCTGAAGCACTAGGATCATTGTATTGGCCAAACCACTTTCCACAAGATAATGCCACCAGACAGTTAAGTGCCAGCCTTAAGAAACATGACCGAAGGTAAACAGTCAGATCCACCAAATGGGCTTTACTTTGACATGCGTATAGTGGCTTATAGTCGCAATTTTATGACTAAAGAGTTTAAACTATAGTTGGTGGTCACAGCCTCATTGCACCCCCGCCTAATGGTTTTAAAAATTAGTGGTGAGCACAACTTTCCCTTGTTAGTCATATATATATATATATATATATATACTTCCTGACGGCAGCTCGAGTTTGAAAGCCGAAACATTGCGATAAACAGCAAGTTTTTTCACTAAAGAAGACCTGTGAGTGCGGTTCCTTTTGTATGTTTACATATATATATATATATTTATTTTATTTTTTTACATGTACTTTGCAAATTAGGTTTACTTGAAGTGGAGTGTTCTTATATAGTGTTTTCTTTGCTGTAGTGCCTAGAGTCATTTTTTACTCAAAACGTGCCACTTATAGATTTTCATGACTTGAACAAGGAAAAAAAATGTATTTTAATAAAAAATATGACAATTTCCATGTTTTTTAATGGGTAACATGCCCTTTAATAAAGCCATGCTGTAATCTATCTATTGGGGGTGCAGGGGCTAACATGGCAGAGAGAGCCCCAAGAAACAAGAAGGTGTGAATTCAAGTGCGTTGTAAGAAAGGGTGGGGAATGGTTGGGGTTTGGATAAATGGGGCATTGGTATAATGGGCATGGTCTATTACATAAGTACCACACAACAGACACTATGGGGGACCTGGATGTTCGTGGCATGTTCAGCTACCCCACCACAACAACAAGCAAGGAGGACGCAGGCAGAATGCAACTGAGTGTGTGAAGTACTCCCACAATATTACAATCTTTTGTCATGCTCTGGTTAAGAAGGTTACAAAAAATGAATCCGTTTGCAGATTGTCATTTTCATCTCACTCTTTGTAGTATAGATCTGAATATGTCTTACTGGATATGCCAGGACAAGTGATACCATTTTACTGTATTTCATAGAAACAAGGCCACTCTTTAGATCATATAATAGCACAGTTTATTTTTCAAAAATTCAAGGACACACTGTATATCAATTTGACAATATGCAATTCACAAACCAATTAGTGATACATAACTTATTTTCCAATGAATCTGAATTCAACAACAGTATTGTAATAGAGAGTTGCCGTTCTTGTATGACAATACATGGGACATTGAAAGGAATAATCATAATTGTGTTATTTGTGTGTTACTACATTCTTCCATAAAGAATATAGAGAGGCCTTCAGGTTAAAAGACATGAAAGGATCTATCTGGGACATGATTTTTGAAGAATTATGGTGTGAGTGAATATTTCCAGATCTGGTTCATTTCAGGAATTCGCATGCAGACAGCAGAAACAACACCAAATGTTATTTGGTCTAATACACTTTTGGTATCATACCCAAAACTGCCAGTTCATAAAATGGAAGTGCTGTGTCACATGATACTGACGTTAAACCCGCTTGTGGTTACACTTCTTTGCTGTTTAGAAAATTGACAAAACAGTGTTATATTTATAAAATGATTGTCATTTGTAATTATCTTGTATTTACATAAAATATTTGGGATAATCCCATTTTGAAACACTGTCATTTGAAGCTTCAAAAAAAGTCAGTGTCTCTGGGCTGTAATAGACACTGTGCTCACACACAAACCAGGGGCACATGTACTTGCTTCTTTTACTCCCACACTTCTTCCTGTTACAGTGAAAGCCTGAATTTATTTCCTGTCAGGTGATCAGTGAGGGAACATCACAAAATGGGGAACCATGGTAAAAGAAGTAAAAGGACAATGTTTACTAATATGTAAAGGCAGTTTGATAAGATAGCTTTTAAATGGTCGCTTATTAGGATTATTATCTGTTGGTTAAGTTTTCTCTCAAAACTTTTGTATTTGTAGCCACAAGAAGGGCCTCACAGGGAGAGTCCTGCAGTCAGTCAGCTGCCTCAACGTGAAGCTGTATGCAGCATGTGACCCCTTGTACTTCTATTCAGGTAAGGACTCCCAAATACAGAATTGCTTGTCCGCCTTTGTGACCCACAAACTTAGAAAGCATTTCACAGGAGATATCGCTAAATAATGGAATGATTCCTTTAGAATACTGCTTAGATAAAACCTTAGCATATTTTTTTATGCTGGTGTTTGAGTAGGATTTTCACCACGTTTGAGTTTTCTTTTGGCAAGTTAAATTGTAAACATGGTCATGTCTTTTGTGGTTAACTGGGTTTGAAGCGTGGAAAGATGTGCTTGGCAGGTAATCTTCTTTGTGAATCCACTTCGTCTTAATAGGAAAGGATGCAGTGGATATGCTGAAACATTGTCATGCATGGCCAGCACAGGACTCTCTGCTGAAGCAGTCCCACAGACTTGCTTGTCAGCTGTAGAGTAGTTGTAATTTCAGTTTGTCATCATAGGGACCTGGAAAAGCAGATTAAGAAGGACACATTATTTCAGAGAAATTCCAAGAGTCATACAACACTGGCAAGGACAACTAGTAATGGTATCAATTCACTCACTATAAGGGTAGGGACAGACAGGGAGATTCGGGGAGATTCTGTCGCCTGGCGTTTTTAGCAGGCGACAATCTCCCCGAATTTCCTTCTCCCTGTCTGCCTTTAGTATAAGTGAAAAAGCGCCAGCGCCTGTGCACACGCTGCGCGGCGATTTCCGGAATCGCCCGAAGATACCTCGTGAGGAAACTTCAGGCGATTCCGGGAATCGCCGCGCAGCGTGTGCACAGGCGCTGGCGCTTTGTCCCTTTTACTAGCGGCAGACAGGGAGAAGGAAATTCGGGGAGATTGTCGCCTGCTAAAAACGCCAGGCGACAGAATCTCCCCGAATCTCCCTGTCTGTCCCTACCCTAAGGCAGGCAATGAGCCTCTGGATTGTTATTGTCTAGGAGAAATTTCAGGGCTCCCACTTGCTTGCCATGGATATGTATTATTTGTTCATAAATCCTTTCCCTGTGAGAATTTGATCATGATCTCTAAGGTCCCAACATGTCTTGCAGGCAAAGTTTCAGACTGAGAGGACCAGGGAACACTAGGATTAGCCAGTGTATCACATTGCCTATACAAAAACCACTTTCTGATGTTTTAATCTTCCTGTTAACTTTTTCTGGATTTAAGCCTAAGCCCAGGACCCCCTATGGCCAATATTTACAAGATTTCCACAGGCCAAGCCTCTCTCTAAGAGCTGGAAGCAATCATTTTCTTCTACACTTTGTTTGCTATCAACTGCACAGCATGCATGGGCACATGGATACCCTTTATATGTCAGCTGTCTGTGAGTATAGGATTGGAACCTATTGTTGAACAGCATCTCCAATTGCCCATCTCTGTGATACAGTTTTAGTTTTTAGAAGTCTTGTAAGAATATTATACAGTTAATACCATGAGTCCGATTAACAAACTTCAGTGACTTTAGAAGTATGAAGTGCCTATCTACCAGACACAAGAGAAGCCTACTATATAAAATCACTTTAATGCAAAAGCAAGTGTAAAAGTGTAAGTTTTCTTTCCTTTTTCTCATTGGCCATAAAATCATTTATACATTTATGCTTTTAGGAGAAGAATAGTAAGGCTAAACAAAAGCAGAAGCAATATCACACCACTCAGTGAAAAATGTTTATTTTTACAAAAGTAATTAAGCCAAAAATGTATATTTATATATTTGCTGTTGCCCCTATAGATGTTAGTAATCACAGTGAGTTGCTAACAAGGGCACATCTGTCTGGGTACAGTGCCTTTAAATCATATAGGTGTGAAAGCACTTTCATCTTGTATAGTATCTTAAATTACATTTAATTCTGTCATACTAGTTTGGGTCAGACAGACTACTCCTAAACCTTTTGTGCCTATGAACCACATACATGTTGAATGTGTTGGGCAGCCAAACAAGCCCGATGCAGTTCCTGAAGTTTGCAAAATCAGAAATGCAATGGACTACTATCAGCTTGTAACTGTATTCTTGTGTCTGTTTATTTCAACATGAAAATTCCTTATAAATCAATGACATAAGAAACTGCTGTGAAACTTTTGGGGGTGGCTAGTAATAATGTATTAAATACCTTGCAGACAAAATAGGAGACAGAATTAATTCACTGGTGCTTAAAGAATTCTAATGAAAAGCAGACAATTGGGAAGCTTTTTAGATGTGTTTCTATAAGGGGAGGCAAATATAATTGGGACAGCAGTGTAATTATTTGACTCTCCCAAGCCTATAGGTGAGGGGTGTAGGGCACTCCCACTTTGACAGGGTGCAATATGCACAGCTGGCTGTCTAAGGAAGACACATTATTTCTGTGACATATGGCAGGGGAGTAATTAACACTGGGTTCGTTTTTTCACTTTTTTATAATTGGAGACATATTTAAAAGAAACAAATATCATACTGACCAGCTACGGTATGTCTTTTGAAAACACTTGTTGTTTCTCAGTGGGTTTTGTGGATAATTATTACTAGTTAACTCTCTAAGGCAAGGATTAGAGCAGAGGCCCCGACAAATCATGTTCCACACCAAACACTGGATCTCTAGATTTCTAATCCTTCACAAGGTACAAAGCCAAGCCTGCAAAGACTATTCCAAGGGGCATGTACCCAGGCCAGTAATAAATAAATCCTGAGGTCCCAAACACACTGAATTCGGGTGTAACATATCATGACATACTGGTATTTAAGCAGTACCTTTACATATGACTTTACTGTTGGCACAATAAAGTCATAATGAATATACATTATGGTGTAATTGTAATATGTTAATTTACTTTGGAAAAGTAGAGAATTTTACTGGCAAATTATTCTTCATCCATTTAACATTCTGCAGAAAATATTGTTTATATAATTTAATTTTTTTAAAAACTGGCACATTTTCCCCTTTCCACCTAATAAAGATCTCTTTCTTTGCACGTTTCCTATTCATGCACTTAGGGAGGTGTTAACAACCCACCCCCTCGGTACACCCCATTGCCCATTTCACAGAATCATGGGGAGAAACTTTCTGGACAATTTAATCTCTCCATGGTGTTATTTAGCTAAACCCCTTTTGCTGTCAAGTTTTCACCCCTCCTCCTTCTCCCTTATTTTGCTTTAAGTCCAGATTAAATTTTGCAACCCCTGATATCTTTCTTTCTGTTGCAGACCCATGCTGCTTATGTAAATTAAGTCCTTTCATACTCCCCCCCCCCCCCCCCCCATCTAAGGTCCTCAGACTTAAATTTGTCCAAAAGCAGTTCTCCCCTGCTAACTCCTTAGCACAATTACACCTCTATTCTGTTACTGGGGCCTAGCAAGGGGGGAAATCATTTTAAACTAATAACACGTGCTGCTTGGCTTGGGTAATTACTAAGTCAGTTCATAAGAAAATATGAAAAGGCCGACAGGACATCTGATGACTATGTTTAACTTTACATTATTTTACCAGTCAAGACATTTAAAGAGATTTTTTTCGCTTTAATAGTAAAAATAGAAATGTATTGCATTGCTTGTTATGTATTTGGCTCAAACTAATACAAAAATATTTCTCTCAACACTAAAGACAAAAGTAAAGAGAAAATACACTTTTATTTGGTGTTTGCAGAATCAGAACCCTTATCTACAGTACATACCAAATACTAGAAAATAGTGAAATGCAGTGGCATCCCCCATCAAGAGAGGACTGCAGCATTTTAATACACACCCTGCACCATAAGCCTTATTTAGGAAAAGCTATGGGTCCTCTATAACAGCTCTACATGCACACACAGTGGCAACATATACATAAGATTATATTTATCAAAGCACAAAATTATTATGCTTCGTTCGTATTTAAATATCACCCCACCCTCTCTGAAAAACAATGTGTCCCTCTCCAAATATGTGGAACCGCTGGGTTGTGAAGTTAAATGTCCATGTGAGTTTGTGTGGAAGATTGAGGGTGCAGACAGGTCATGGACCTTGCACTGAATGGCTCCTTGGAGACATTGTCCTTCCAACGCCCACCCCCCTTGTTTCACACTACAGTTTATGCACGGTCTGGTGTAAGGCCAAACACAGAAAACAGAAGGAGGAAAGGTTTTTTTTTACTCTCTCATCCATAGACACATAGGAATGTGTCAAAAGATGGAGAGCGGAAAAAAAGGACGATAGAAGAGTGGGAACATCAAGGCCCTTGACTAATGAATATCAAAATTGCCCTTGAACCTCAGTAGGCTTTGCCATTCCCAGGACCCAGACAAGGGCTGAGGCATGTCTGAGCCCAGCTGCAGGGGGACTAGGCCATGGTTCATCTCAGACACTTTGACAGGCCAGTCCTTTTCTGTGCATATTTCAGGTCTGCCTAGCTGCTCCCCTGGCAACCAGGCAGAGAAGACGACCCAAGCTAAAAACCCCTGTCTGTGCTGCAAAGAGCACATCAGAGAAATAAAACTGACTGTGACACATGAGCCATACTCAAATACAAAAGAATGATTTGTCGCAAAAAAACACCAATTTTACCCCAGCCTTCCTAAATTGCCTGTAACCACCTATTTATAAACAACGATCCTCAATGTTTTAAATCTATGCTTGAGCATAACTTAGAAGTGTGGAGATGCACCAGGAAACCCATGTGCTTTGTGTACTATACAAGAGAACAATTTGGTCTCTAGAAGCAAATGAACGAGAGCAATGCAGCCAAATTTACACTGTAATGTGTATTTCATTGAATATGGGGGGGTGTCAAGTGGTTTGGGGTGTGAAACCAAAAGATCTAAATATGTGAACCAGTATTTTCCAGAAAAAAACACCAATGATGAAAGGTGCTGCTTCTAAAATAGTAACTTGGGGTGTGTTGCCAAAAGAGTTCACTATTTGGTTCCAGTTTCAAACAAAGGAAAGTAGAACTTGAACAAAGCCAGTTAGCTCTAAACAACTATCTGTAGATTCACTGCATCCCAAATTACTCAAAAAGGTAGATATGGCACCTGTTCCTAGTGTTATCCATATCTAAAGCACTGGTTATCATAACAACCTTCTAATTTCTGTATTAATTTATGGAGAATATCCAAGCATCTGTCTATCATCTATATACTGTATTTCTATACATAGCTGGATGTTCTTTGCACATAATTTGTTTCCATTACCTACAAACACCTCTTCCAGGTAGATTATATTGGCTTGCTATTTAAAGAGTAGCAATAGATTAAACATTTGCATTAACATGAATATACTACTGACTTTAAAAACATGGAAGGGCATGCAGTGGGAACTACAGAAGCACTGCATTCATGGCCTACCACTAACATATTAGGGTTAGACCTTTTAATAAAGTAATGCACAATTTATAAGAAGCCCTCAGTAGGTGCAATATGTTATTTTCAATGTGCACTGATTCTCCAGGAAAATTAGCTTTTTTCTAACCTATTTTATTTAAATGTAAGTACTGCTGTATGCTAACACTGCATATATAAATTAAAGATTATTATTCTCCGCAAAGTGCAATACATTCAGCATAAGCACCAACAAGGTCCCCTCCATTTTTCTGGACATGATACAACAGCATTGGCATCCCTTGAGGTCTAATGGTGCACTCAGAAGAGTATAAGCAATGACAAAGTGTCTTTTCCCAAATTTGCCGGATTCTACAAATATAAAAATAGGAAGGTATTGCCTTCATGCTTTTTCTTTGATGTTACTTTTTTCCTACCATAAAAAATCCCCATAGAACCCGCCACCAGCACACAAGAAATTTCCACGCACTGTGCTTTCACATCAGCAAGTGATGCAAAGCCACGTATGAGTTCTGATCCCTAGCTTTAAATGCTCCTCTGCCTCGAATTCTGTTCCCATTACAAAGCCTCCTGTAGCTCTTCCTTGGATTATCCCCCTTATCTGCAGATTAGGAAGGAAAGAGTCACATCTGGGATTGGCAAAAAGGACTAATTTCTTCATGCATTTTAACCCTAACTGGAAAACTTGTTCCTTTAAAATATGGGCCATACCATTATCCTATTACCATGCCATTCTAAGATAATTTTACAACTAAAGGTAGAGAAGAATTAAACGAAAAATGTGGTATCCACCACCATGCTCGTTTTCACATGAGCCAGATGCATCCGTCTGTTGTTATCTATATATTAATTCATACCAGGAGGCATAGGCAACCTTCTGCACTCTGGCTGTTGAAGAACTAAAACTCCAAATATAACGGCTGTGGAAAATGCGTGTAGTTCTACAGCTGTCCTATGACTGACATTCCATATTTCTTGGATATATTTCCTAAATGGAGATGAATCAGAAAAGCAGTCTGATAAGCATTCTCAAATGAAATCTGAAGATGAAATGAATAAACCCCCTCGGCGATCTTTAGCAGGGACATCCAATCTGCAACCAACCTGCTGTGACTGAATCACATCTCCCATGACCTTATGACCCTGTGTGATTTGAACTATACTTTAGAAACGGCTGGAGGGAGGAATCGGGACATCCCTACTTGGGACTTAGCTGTAGGCCTAAATATCTCTCCCTGGCTCCACAGAGATCCCAGATCTCTTAGGAATTTGTTTGATATGAAGATTTATGGAAGTAGGCAAAAATGGTTTAAGAAAGAAGAATCTATGAATGATAAGAGCAGCTGAAAACCAGAAGAATAAGATGATTTATGAAGCAGCATTATATAGACATCAACAGACTACTAATCTTACCAGTAGCCTTTAATTTGCTGGACAGACAGCCAGAATTATTTCCCATTTTCTCAGACAAGTTATATATTAATAGTTACCTGACAAATAAAGCTTACTGGTTGCTTATGTTGAATGTGGAATGCCATGGCAATTTGCCCAGTGCATTGAAGGGGTTAATCTTCTTATTTCAACAAAGCCAGGACACAGCCTTATTACGTGACTTAAACTGGGCCAACCAGCCTTTCCAGTGAAAACACATTATCCACATATTCATTAAGGAGCTTTTCTCATATGGAAATTTTATCCCTACAGGCACATCTTTTGCAGATCAACCTGGTAAAGACTTTACAAAGCAATTTGTGCTCCATAAGGGGCGAACAGGGCAGGGCGTAGAGACAGAAATGTTTTTTTTTCCCAAAGATCTTTAATTATTTTTTAATTTGCACCTCTGTTCCAATTTTTAGGATGATTTTTACACGACAAACATGAAATCCTACACTGAGTCATTTTTCATAAATCTAATATCTAGGCTCCCGAATGATATTTCAGTGCCTTACATAATCCTTTACTGCCAAGGAACCTACTTCCAATATAAAATATCCAACATCTAGCAAGAATATATTCTGTGCTGTATTTTGCCTTAATTCTGTATTTAAACTGCTTATATTTACATTTGCAGATAGCTGCAAATTCTGGCTATAAAATACTACTGCTGTTTTCTTTAGGAACGGTGTAGATTCTGTAAAATGGCTGCACAGTATCTGCAAACAAAGCAAACTAATTATTGCAAAATTAAAGTAACTTTTTAATATTTAATATTTTTAATATTTAAGGATTAAGATAATATATGTGGGCTGTGGCACCCTGGCACCTATGCCATTTCACCCTTCTACAACATAATACTTCTGGAGCAAATGAGAAGCTTGCATAAATGAATTCATTATTAATTAATAAATGGTACACAATTATAATAATAATCACAAGTAGTCACTGCTGATTTGTTTTCTCTTGTAATGGTTAGTTATGCATCTTTCGATAGGTGCTGCCAGTACTGTAATAAAGGAACCTAAGCTGCTTCACTGAATGATATGCATTAAGATCATCATTTCATTTTTAATGACTATTTGGAACTGGGGATCCACAAATCAAGCCACAAGTAGACTGTGCTTGGTTCTGCAGCAGATTCCCTCCAAAACAATGCAGAAGTAGAGGTCATTTTTAAACCAGTCTTGGAACACAGTGAATTGATTGTATCCTCTGTTGGAGGCAAGAGGTACACATGACAGGACCAATTTCATGATTTAAGTACACTTTACCACTAAAACCTTCCTCCAAACTTCAGTTAGGGTCTCCAGTCTATAAAGCGGAAACCTGCTCCATATGGTGGTTTACAATTGAGTCCTACAATTGTAAACCACCAACATGTAAAGTGCAAAACGTATTATAGTCTTTTTGCATAGCCACCTATACGCTATACCAAGAAGTGGCAAATGAAAGGTTGAATCTAAAGAATAAATTTACATAAAACCATAAAGCTGAGCCTTAGCCATGTTGTCCCCCAATCCAGAGGAATGTAGCTAGTTTAACCTCAGTAATATGAAATATGTTTTGGTGTCATGGGATATCCTTTATTTTAGCTGCTTATAATATGATAATCACTGTTATCGTTTCGCTAGCTTCTGCTGTGCTGATTATTTTCCATTTAAACTGACGTATTCTAAGGCTGATTTATGTACTAGGCAAGGTTATCAGCATTTATCCCTCTTTTGAAGGTTTAATTCTCTAACCCAATTGTCCCAATGTTAATTTGTGAATGCTGAGCAAATCTTCACCTTGGCAAGTTAGCTGTAACCCACAGCAACCAATGATTTTTATTCAACTGTAAGTAGGACAATGAAAACATACCTTTGATTCCATAGGTCCAGGTGCAAATTTGAGCAGTATTGATATATGAGTCACATTTATAATGACTTTAGAATATTGGCTACCATGCATTTAATATGATCCATTCTTTATTAAAAAAAAAATTTCCTTTCTATGTGAAAGGAACCTATAAACCTATATCATATGCCTTGTTTCTATATATCTTTATTTCTATAGCACATCTTGACATTCACTAAACTTATGATTTTCAGTTCTGGTTTGAACAACAGTTGGCTCATTCATTTAAAATGGGCAAATCTGCACCTGGGCATGAACCCATAACAATCAGAGTTTAGCTATGATCAGACAGCTGAAAGAAGAATCAAGAAAGTAAGATTGAGATTGGTCATCATGGTTTACTGATTTACCCGTTGTTGTTAAATGGACTCCCATGTGTCTAAAGATGTAACTTTATACTGATATCTCATATATTTGCCCAATAATTCTTCACAATAGCCGCAAAGCAGAAAGTACTATATGTGTTTCATTTGCTGATTTCAACTAAAGCTTTTATTTGCAATATTTGCCCCCATTTTAAACGGTTTCTGTAGAATTGCTAGCCAAGCAATTTAATGTACATTTAAATTACTTGTCAAGAACAGCCAGCTTTCCTTAGTTGTCATTCGATATGCTTTTAAAACACAGTTAGCCTAAAAAATGATGTACTAATAACAGGTATGTCACCAACACACAGTGGCTGTTGCATCTACCAAATGCATGATGTGTAAACAAAAGCGCGCCAGCCCTTTCCCTTGTACTACAGGATTATTTTCATTATATTTCATTATTATCTGATAAACCATTCATTTAAATGTCAGTTCCAGCAGCAAATACTTTAAAATATAACGGTTTGTACTCTTATTGCATTGCATGGAAAGGTTTTCCATGCAAGCGCATCAGTATTTGAACCTTGGGTTGCCATTTGCTGCTTTTTCCTGATATATATAGTATTCATACCTTGCACCTACAGTTATAAACCTGGACAAAACTTCTTTGATGCAAGGGAGATGTTCCTTTAATATACTAGGATCACATGAGTTTGCCCCTATAG
>CM044436.1:36336465-36347077 GCA_024363595.1 Xenopus borealis
AAAAAAAAAAAAAAAAAAAAGAACTGAAAGCCCTTTTTCTGCCAGGAAGTCATAAAAAGATAAGAACTCCAGTGTGTTCCCTTCAAAATGCAGAGCAAAAAAGGATTAACAGATTGTACCTGATCAATGTCACCCAGATGCCCATGGATGTCTTGGCACAGTTCTCGAAGCACACTCACTGGGCTCTTGAACTGAGCGTGGAGGCTAAAGAGAAGGTTCATTAGGCCTTTGCAAAACTGGACATCCTCTGTTGATTAAAAACAAATATATATTGAAACAAAACAGAATACTTATATGACAATGAAGCCTTAAAGGAAAACTAGGATAATTATACACCCAAAATTAATACTTGAGCAACAGGTAGTTTATATCATATTAAGCGGCATATTAAAGAATCTTACCAAACTGGAATATATATTTAAGTAAATATTGCCCTTTTACATCTCTTTCCTTGAACCACCATTTCGTGATGGTCTGGGTGCTGCCTCAGAGATCACCTGACCAGAAATATTTCAACTCTAACAGGAAGAAGTGTGGAAGCTAAAGACAGATCTCTGTCTGTTAATTGGCTTGTGTGACCTAACTTTATAGTTTGTTTGGTATGTTTGTGTGCACAGTTGGATCCTAGGATCAAAGTTAAGTTGGACTGAAAAAAAAAAGGTTAAAGGGGAATTCAACCCTCCACACATTTTCCCTGCAAACCCCAGGTTTGAATTGCTAATGAGGGCCCCAGCTGAAACGCAAACTCGGGATAGCACTTACCTAACCTATTCTACATTACAGGCATGTGTTTCTCAAATCTGTATTACAACTTGACAGTCGCCATTTTGGTTCGAGTACTTCCATCTTATTAAGCTTCAGTCTTCTGCCTGCTGCTTCCCTACAAAGTCTGCACATGCATTTTTTAAAAATGTAGGTAGGACATCCTCATCAAAACTCATCTTGGGTATATGCTCTCCTAACATTTCATATTTCATCCCTCCTGTCTCCTTTCTCGGTTCTCCTTCCTTCCCCCTCCATACTCCGTGTACATCTCTCCTTCCTTTCCCCTCAGCCATCAGCCCTCACCCTTCACTTCTCATACAATATACATCTCCGCCTTCTGCTACTTTGCAGAGGGCATGCTTTGCTGGACCTAAATTAATGAAAAATAACTTGGCAAAGCTGATGAATGAGGGAGAAGGCTGAAATATATATTGTACATGAAGTGAGGGCTGAAGTCAAACTTACGAGGGCTGAGGGGGCATTAAGGAGAAATGTTATCCGAGTATTAA
This sequence comes from Xenopus borealis, assembly GCA_024363595.1. Lineage (NCBI taxonomy): Eukaryota > Metazoa > Chordata > Amphibia > Anura > Pipidae > Xenopus > Xenopus borealis. Next base: position 36,337,740 of record CM044436.1, read on the forward strand.
GGGGAAAGAAGGACTGAGAATGGAGACAGGAGGGGTGAGATGTGAACATGACATTGAGCCAGGACGGAGGTGTTTTATAACAGGCTCTACAGCTCACGTGCCTATCTGCGCTTTAAGAAAGAGAGGAGGGGGAGAATGGCTACACAGCATCACAGGTCAAAGCAAAGCAGCTCATGTAGGAGTGGACACAATGCTAATGTTAAGGTATTTTGGGGTCAGACAAGGTCATTTGCCATCGTCTGAAGCTGGCTTTATGTGTCTAGGACAAAAACAGTATCAAGGGAGTTGAATCCTCCTTTAAAGTCCATTAAGTTCAAACCCTGCAAATGAATCCCAGTGTACATGTATACAAAAAAGTCATGCCAACCTACAGTATCTATACATGCTAATATATAAACTATTTAGGGCAATTGGTTCTTAACGGTTTCCTAACCTAAGTAACATATTTCTCTAAACATGGTTAACAGCAGAGAGAAGAGGTTTTTGAAACAAATAGTAACATTTATTATAGGTTTATGATAATATAGTAGTTTGCAACATTGTATATAATGCTAGTATGCACTCTTCTTTTATAGATATTGGAAATGTTTCTGCTGTGCCAAGTCCAAGTAAGCAGTTTTATCAAGAGACTTTTTACAGTAATTTCTATTTTTTAAGAATACACCAAGAGAACTTTTTAACACATGTGCACTGAATGTCACGAATATAAGTTTTTTTAGAGAAAAATATAGTGATAGTGACACTTGTGGATGAATTTTATATTGACATGTATACACTATTGCCATGTACTCACTGAAAAAGTATGTAAATTGCACTCATTATAATGATTGGAAACCAATGATGTCATTTATGCACTCCCTCCCTTTTTTTGTATTTAAATGGTCACATACCCACTTGTATTTATCCTTGATAAAGGCCTCAATGCGAGCCAAAACGTTGGACACACGAGTGATGTTGAACTAAAAAACACCTTGATTGGAAATAATTGGAGTGCTGGTCCACTTAATGAATTATATATATATATATATATATATATATACACATATATATATATATATCTATATCAATGCCCTGCCATTTGATGATGTGATGGCAGATGCTATTAATGCTTTTAAGAGGGGCTTGAATTATTTTTTGGACAAGCATAATATAAAAGGATATATATATATATATATATATTGATATCATGCAACAATAAATGATAATGTTTTGTGCAAGGGAGTGCCGGTCTGCATATTTAATTACCGTGCACCCCTCCCCTTGTTGAAGTGGTCATTTGTTGGAAATTGAATTGGCTGCTAATTTACTAGACATGGTGCAAACATTATGCCTGTTATCTTACCAGTTCGGGTGCCGTCAGCTGTAAAAAGTTGCTATAGCCTACAGAAAGGGGTATTGATCCCTGGCAATGTTGCCCATAGCAACCAATCAGATCTTTTCTTGTAGGCGACTGCTCAAATCTAATTGGTTGATATTGACATTTGTCTCCAATGTTAATAAATACATCCTTGAAAGTACATATAGTAAAACGTCAACCCATCTGACTTATACAGAAAACCTGCATTGGGTAATTTTTCAGCAAATTTACCCTTACCAATGTTCGTCTCTTTGCAGATTTTAACAGTCCAAGACAGCATCTGCACAAACTGAAGAAAAAAAAGCAAGAATGTAAAAGGACAGATCTTAAAGGGAAACAGTCATGGGAAAACATTTTTTTCCCCAAAACGCATCAGTTAAGAGTGCTGTTCCAGCAGAATTCAGCACTGAAATCCATTTTCAAAAGAGCCAACAGAATTTTTTATATTCAATTTTGAAATCTGACATGGGGCTAGACATATTGTCAGTTTCCCAGCTGCCCTGAGTCATGTCACTTGTGCCAGCACTTTAGGATGGAACTACTTTCTGGCAGGCTGTTGTTTCTCCTACTTAATGTAACTGAGTCAGTCTCAGTGGGACTTGGCTTTTACTACTGAGTGCTGTTCTTAGGGCAGGGGTACACTGGCAGATTAGGGGATATTTAGTTGCAAGGTGACTAATCACCTCTTCTTCTCGGCAACAATCTCCCCGAACTACCTCCCCCTACATTTAGGGCTAGGCCAGACGGGGAGATTCGGGGGCATTTTGTCTCCTGGCGACTTCTCGCCGAGACTTGTAGCCCCCGAACCTCCCCGAATAGCCACTTACCCAAGCGCACCGGCGTTGCTTGAAAACGCCGGCGCGTATCCACACGGAGCGGCGCGCTTTTTGAAATTGCTCCAAATTGCCTCGCCAGATTGCCTCGCCATGTTCGGGGGCTACAAGTCGCGGCGAGAAGTCGCCAGGCGACAAAATGCCCCCGAATATCCCCATCTGGCCTTAGCCTTAATGCATGAAGTTGCCTCACGAGGAAATGAGGGGGTGATATCACTCCAACTTGCAGTACAGCAGTAAAGAGTGACTAAAGTTTAGCAGATGACTGGGGGCAGCTGGGTAACTGACCATATGTCTAGCCCCATGTCAGATTTCAAAATTGAATATAACAATGTTTTCTCTTTTGAAAAATGTCTTTCAGTGCAGAATTCTACTGGAGCAGCAATATTAACTGATGCATTTTGAAAAAAAACATGTTTTCCCATGACAGTATTCCTTTAAACTGCATTCTCTTGGCTTTAATTAATGAGACAATAACAGGATCTATTTACAGAACACAAATCTAATTTACAACCCCCACACCCCCAAGGATGCCTGTACCTGTTGAGAAGAAGGGGCCAGTAACCTGGATAATGTAGACAGAATGTTGACCAACAGCAGAGCTTCTTTGCTGTTAAAGTCATCCTCTCCACCACTAAGTTGGTTAATAAGAGATCTCTGGGGACAAGAAAAAAAGTTGCAAACATAACCTAAATTTTGAAATGTACAGTAAACAGTCAGATGCAATTTATAAACTGTTGTGTTTATATTCAGTAACCAGGTTATTTCTTTTTCAATTTTAACTAGCAATGGCAACAGATGCCACATTCTCAATACCCACTTGAAACTGTTTGATCTGAAAAGCTGCCTTCTCTGTCACATTGATTTCTCTGGGGCCATCTTCATCCTCATCCCCTAGGGAATCTGTAGAAGAAAGTTGTTACCTTGAGCTCCACAAGTGGTTACAATTACAGAACTTTTTCTACCATCAAAGCAGGCATTCATTTTCTTACAATATCATAATGCTTAAAATAATAAAATGATATAGTGCTCCATTTCTCTAATCGCCATATCGAACGGATGCATACTAGAAATTGGATTAGCAAACCTATATGAACAGAATAACCCACACCCATATATTTTACATCTAGGATATGAAATAAAATGCACATTATGTATTTAATAAATGTATATCCCTATGTTCAACAGGAGTGCAGTGAATGGGGCTGGTGCTGCCCCTACATTTGCTTGTAGTTTCAATCTATGTTTTTTGTTATTTCTTGAGCTAAGCCAAGTAGGACAAAGAGGAAAATTAAAGCCACTCCATGGCTACAAAGATTCTTGGTGTTGTTAAGAAAGAAATCAGTGGCACGAAGATATGCTGCAGCTGCACTGAATAGCACAAGAAACTACAGACTGTAGACTCTTAACTGAGAAGGAAAGGTTGCAGCTAAGTGAGCCATATCAGAACGGTCCACCTAAATATACCATTAAACACTCAAAGTAGCTCTGCTCCGAGTCCTCTGTCAAAAGAAACACTGCATTTCTTCCCTTCTATTGTGTACACATGGACGTATGTATCAGACTTCCTGCCTTCAGGGGAGAAAGTGGGCTATTTAGGGTAGGGGGGTAGGGTTCTCTTTTAAAGGTCCTTGCCCCAGACATGAGCATGCTCCATTTGCTCCTGAGCATGCTCCGTTTGCTGTAATCTGAGCCCAGAGCTATAAGTGAGCAGGGAGAGACTCAGGCAGGAAGTGATGCCACACCAAGCTAATACTGCAGCTGCTATCCTAAACAAACAGAGAGCTGCTAGAGCTTTTTACTCAGGTATGGTAAAACATTCCACAGAATAAATATAGCATTGCACTATTGCAGCTAATCTGTTGGCAATAAAATGCCTCTGTAGCTTTCCTTCTCCTTTAAACAGTTTGGTTGATGTTAAAGGGGATGTAGAGAGTGATATTCTGAGACAATTTGCAATTAGTTTTCATTTTTTATTATTCTTGGTTTTTGAGTTATTTAGCTTTTTATTCAGCAGCTCTTCAATCTGAATTTTAAGCAATCTGGTAACTAGGGCCCAAATTACCCTAGCAGCCATGCACTGATTTGAATAATAGGCTGGAATATTAATAGGAGAGAGTCTTAATAGAAGGATCAGCAATAAAACGTAGCAATAACAATACATTTGTAGCCTTACAGAGCATTTGTTTTTTTAGAAGGGGGACAGCGACGCCCATTTGAAAGCTGCAAAGAACCAGAAGAAAAAAAGACAAATAACTATAAAACTAGAAATAATAAATAATGAAAACCAATGAAAAGTTGCTTAGAATTGGCCATTGTATAACATAATAAAAGTTACTTTAAAGGTGAACCACCCCTTTAAACACAAGGCTTGATCTTTGCTGAAATTAAAATAATCCTATTATTTTTGTCATTATGTAAACTACACACCCAAAGCAGTCAGAAATTGTGGAATTTTTGATGGATATCGTTGCTGAATAGTGTTAAATACTCTCAGCAATCCCTCCAGGCACAGCAAGGAAATGGTTTTGCCTTTGTCCTTCTTCCCAGGATTCTCAGCTGCTGCTGGAATTGAGGTGTATCTCCACATAAGTACCCTGTGAACAGAAGCATGAGCATCAATATCATATAGAACTGCTACATTTCATTAAGCTATGGCAGATAGACCAGTTTTGTATAAGCAGTCAACATCATACAACTAGTGCAGAGTTGGAATAAAATCTAGGCACCCTTAAAAGTGTAAAAGTTAAAGGGATATTGCCATGGGGAAAAAAAGGTTTTGTTTTTTCAAAATGCAGCAGTTCTGCACTGAAATCATTTTCTCAAAAGAGCAAACAGATTTTTTCATATTTAATTTTGAAATCTGATATGGGGCTTGCCATATTGTCAGTTTCCCAGCTGCCCTCAATCATGTGACTTGTGCTCTGATAAACTTTAGTCTCTCTTTACTGCTGTACTGCAAGCTGGAGTGATATCACCCCCTTTACTCCCTCCCCCAACCCCAGCAGCCTAACAACAGAACAATGGGAAGGTAACCAGTTAACAGCTCCCTAACACAAGATAACAGCTGCCTCGTAGATATAAGAAAAGAACTCAATAGTAAAATCCAGGTCCCACTGAAACTCATTCAGTTACATTGAGTAGAAGAAACAACAGCCTACTAAGTGGCAAAGACAGAGCAATACAGAGTGAGTACATCCATAGGATTTGTGTTGCTATTGTTCTCGTGTTTACCCCACATATCTAAAAATTTTCTGAAAAATAGATGGGATTGCATATAACCCAGTAAACAAATAATTTCAACAGTTGTTTTGGGCCCATTACCTGGTAATTTCACATATACTTCGGAACATTTTCTCAGCGTTCTGCCCATCAGGCCCATCTGTGGCACCAGTTTCTTCGATCTGCTGAATTTTTTGAAGTGCAACACACACTGAGTAGCGCATGAAATCCATGTTTGCTCGGAGAATAGAAAGACTCTCCTCGTGCGATCGCGTGCTGTCTCTACATTTCAGTAAAACCAACCACATTGTGAAAGCAGAACACGGGTAGTCCGTTAATGAACAGTCTATAGCAGGGCATTGAAGTTCTTAACACTGACAAAATTGCACACAATAAAGTAAATAACAGGTGTGGATGTCAGATAAAACTTTATGTTTTTACTTGGGGCAGTGAGACAACGAGTATAACAGTGAGCATACCACCAGCAAAGCCCCTGCAAAGTAGTTGAGTGGCATTATGGTTTCAACCACAGGAGAGGACTATGGGAAACAAGATTCTTGGCTGGTGGAGAACTGGCTCCCACAAATTTATTCAGAGCCAGCAGTATGGAATGGGACAAACAACTGCATTCAATGGCAACTATATTGACAAAAAAAAACTGCAAATCAATGAAAATTAATAATCAATGCATAAGTAAGAGTTGCTGAGAATCGCAATATTTGCTTAAATTTTTTTTTCTGCTTTTTAAATTTGAAAAAAATATTCTTACCCTTAGCCAACTTGCATATAGCTATTAAACTTTAAAAAAAGCTAAAAAAAATTGACATTCAAATTCCTGAACTGTATGATGCTGAGCACCTTACCTGAATAAAGCTGTTAATAGTGTAGAAACAAAAGTCATTGATATGAGGCTTCTGGCAGTTTTGTTATTTCCAGCCTGTCTGCCTTTCGCAGTTTTTTCTTTTAAGATATCAGACAGTTTGCTATAACACTTAAACAGGCCCAAAATATCCTCAGATTTGCTCTTGCTGAAAACAAAATAAAGAACAGCATTTATTGGCAGTGATATACCCTATTCTGAACACTGTTTCTCATTGATTACCGTACAATTAATCCAAACTGAAATCCTGTAAATGCTCACACTGTAATGGAATTGTCTGATATTGATGGTTTTTATCATGTAAATGCGATTGACGGGCTGTGCTTGAATAACAAAAAGCTTTATACATTCTGCAAAGCTCAACCCTCTGGCTCTCCCTCCAGCCCTGACTATTAGTAATGGAATACCAAGTGAAAGCCAGAGAGTAATAGTCAGTGTGTGTATGTGCGTTTGTGAAATGCCACCTTCTACACATTTTTTTTAAACAATGAACCTGGAATATAACATTAATACAGGAGTTATTGCTACAATATATAACGCTTTAGCATGCAGCAACTATTACTCCTAATATTAAAACTTCCACTTGGATACTGAAGACCTGACAACTAGGTCTTCTAGAAAAGCAGACCCGAATATCAATAAAATAGCCGAATTGGTCTCCAGCACACAAAAAATTTACAAAAACTAAACAGACATTGAAACTATAACTATGCACTTTAAATAAAAATGCATCATAACGTCTATAAACAAGGCAACATTCAGAACAGCACAGAAAAAGGCTCCTGCCCTCCAACACAGGAAGAAAAAAAATTAATGCAGGTATGGGATAGGTTATCTAGAAACTAATTATCCAGAAAGCTCTGAATTACAGAAGGGCTGTCTCCCATAGACTCCATTATAATGAAATAATCCAAATTTAAAAAAAGTATTTCCTTTTTCTCTGTAATAATAAAACAAAATCATGTACTTGATCCAAACTAAAATATAATGCATCCTTATTGATGGCAAAACCAGCTTTTTGGGTTTATTAATGTTGACATGATTTTCTAGCAGACTTAAAGTATGAAGATCCAAATTATGGAAAGATCTGTTATCTGGAAAACCCCAGGTCCCAAGTATTCTGGATAACAGGTCCCATACCATATGATATATCATGCCTTTGTATTAGAATCACCCTGGCAGCATAAAAGGAAAAGAAACAGGAGAAGCATGGCACTAATATATATTGCATGGGAATAAGAGAAATGTTCTGTAAGAATGGATCTTACCTGAAATTTGCTATGATAAAGTTGTATTCTATCAGGACTTCACAAATCCCCATTACCAAAACAGCATAAATGTTATTTTTCAATCCAACACCAGATGCCAAAGAAAAGTCTGCAGACTTGTCCTAGTGCAAAGGTCAGAAAAAGAACAACATTAAATGATAATATCCATTACAGTACATTTGAAGCACTGACATATGAAAGGGGAACTGTTTTAATGTTGTGTCCTCACACCAATTATAAAGGGAAACTACAACCATGTTTTGCATACTAAAGGAAAATGTAGCTCTAAGCAAATTGTTATTATTCATTAATTCAAAAATGTCAGTAATTTTAAAGTAAATGTGTGTTTTTAAAGTAATTTCAATCAAATGCAGTATGTGTCACCTTTTTGCACTGCTAGTTTTGACTCTTTAAGGACCAGTAACAAACATTTTCTTTAAAAAAATTTGTTGGTACCTAACGAAAAAAAAAAAAACCACAAAGACACAATTAAGTTTAAATTCGCAAAGTCTTTATTAAAAATTAACTTACCTATACTCTGTATGCATACCTCTTCAGAAAAGGCAACAGGACAACGATCCATCATGCAGCGCTCCATTTCTCCTGCCTTCTATAGGAGATATCCAGGGAGGAGAAATTGAGCGTCGTACAATGGATCATCGCCTATTCTGAAGAGGAGGAGCAGCAGCGGAGTATTAGTATGTTATTTCTTAATAACGACTGAATTTAAGCAAATGTGACTTGGTGTTTTTTTTTTAATTTGGGTACAAACAAATTTTTTAAAGAAAACTTTTGTTACTTGTCCTTTAAAGGGGTTGTTCACCTTCCAAACTATTTTCAGTTCAGTTAGTTTCAGATAGTTCAATAACTTTCTATTTATGTGTGATTGTTATTCTAATATTGAAGTGTGAAGTGTAATTTTTCACCTTCTGAGGCAGCTCTGGGGGGTCGCTGACCCTTTAACTTTTCTAAACTGATACATTTGTCTTTTGTACCTGCTGAGCAGAATCTCTGGGTTTCATTAAAGGCAGCTGTTAGAATGAACACAATAGTTGCTAGGGATGCACCGAATCCACTATTTGGGATTTGGCCGAAAGATTTGTCTGAATACCAAACCAAATTCTAATTTGCATATGCAGGAATGTAAAAAATGGAAAAAAAAATTTTACTACCATGTTTTGTGACAAAAGGTTACGCGATTTCCATTCCCACCCTATTTTGCAAATTAGGATTCATAATTGGTTCGGCCAGGCACAAAGATTCAGCCGAATCCAAATCCTGCTGGAAAAAGCAGAATCCTGGCTGAATCCCAAACCGAATACTGGATTCGGTGCATCCCTGATAGTTGCTAACACTCCAGAGATACTGCTGATAAATGTATCAAATACATGTAAAATTGTAACAGTTTAGAGTCTGCACCTGAATAACTGAGCTGCCAGACAAACACCAGAAACAGGGACATTTGGAAAAACAGTAAAAAAAAAAAAATGGAATATAATTGAAAAAAAGTCTGCATTTATGGTGAAAAAAATCTGAAAAAGGTGTTTGGAAGGTGAACAACCCCTTTAAAATCATGAAGCAGAAGCCCTCTCTTCTAAATACAAAACATTAGCTCCCAGGAAGCCATATGCGCATCTTTACAAGTCTGTTAATAAGCTGGCTTCTGATACATCGATTCAAAAATCTGAACCAGCAGTGCATAGACAAACGGAATAGGCAAATACTGCTTTAATTATGTTTATAAATAACAACCATAACAAATATTTACTGTATCTTGG
>CM044436.1:36380293-36395495 GCA_024363595.1 Xenopus borealis
TTCTGCTGGAGCAGCACTATTAACTATTCAAAAACATTTTTTCCCATGCCAGTATTCCTTTAAGGAAAAGCTTATAGGCATTAATTCTAAAATCAGCTTCTATCTAATTGCTATTGTTACTGTTCATATTGCAGTCTGTGGAGTCTGACTTGGGTGGACCAAATGGTAGCTACTGCCCATATTATAATGAATCGTATGGCACAATAACATCTATTAAAATTGTGCTAAGGTGCTATAGTTTTAGGGACAATGGAACATGGGACTCTAATAGAGGTTGATATAATAGAAGAGGTTAATCTATATCCTACAGGGAGACACAACTTTATCAACAATTTAAGATTTGCCCCCTTTTACCTAAGGAAATAACTTTCAGTTTTTGTCATGGGGAATCATCTTTTATACCTGCTTTGGGTTTGGACCCTCTTGTGGCTCTTGTTTTTGGACAACAGCTCTTAGCAATGTCTATGAGGTGCTGGGACTTATGGGTAACCAGCATTTTAAAAGTCAAAAGCTGGGAATCCCTGAAGGTTTCCATAGGTGCTATTTCTGAGACACAGTGGAACTTAGCAGTGGCACCTCATTTATCTACAAAGCAGTTATTGAATTGTCTTGGAGACATCACTAACGTTATTACTGAGCATGCTGTATCCGCTCTTCCCTACATAAAATGATAATATCATAATGCCACTATATTTAGATGTATCTGATCATTTCAAGAAACTCCCTAATTCCCTTAGAAACCAAAGAATAACATCATTTGTCTTTCAGAATGCATTGCAGACCACATATTTTCCACTGTAACAAACTTTGTGAAAACGAACGCAAGCAGATGTGGGAGACTTGTAGGAAGCAGATCAGCAGAACATACTGCATATACTAATCACACTTTATAGCTGTATAATAATATTACTTTTTTTTTATTGCAGAATCAATATATAGTCACAGTGTCTGTGTGGATGGGAAGGAAATTATATTTAATATCTGGGATTTTCCATATTCAAAGGTGAGGCTTTTGCTGTATGTCAGACTGTTGAAGAAGAGGTCCCTTTATTTAAAGGGATACTGTCATAATGCATCAGTTAATAGTGCTGCTCCAGTAGACTGCACTGAAATCCATTTCTCAAAAGATTTTTTTATATTCAGTTTTGAAATCTGACATGGGGCTACCCATTTTGGCAATTTCCCAGCTGCCCCTGGTCATGTGACTTGCACTGACTTGGTCATGTGCCAGCACTGTAAGAGGGAACTGCTTTCTGGCAGGCTGTTGTTTTTCTTTCTCAATGAAACTGAAGGAGTCACAGTGGGACATGGGTTTTTACTATTGAGTTCTCAGATCTACCAGGCAGCTGTTATCTTGTGTTAGGGAGCTGTTATCTGGTTACCTTTCCATTGTCCTGTTGTTAGGCTGCTGGAGGGGGGGGTGATATCACTCCAACTTGCAGTACAGCAGTAAAGAGTGATTAATTTTTATCAGAGCACAAGTCACATGACTTGGGGTAGCTGGGAAATTGACAATATGTCTAGCCCCATGTCAGATTTCAAAATGAAATACTAAAAAATGTAGTTTGTTCATAATGCTGCGAAAAATTTTGGCTCTGGAGAAATTAATTCAGGGCTGCTAGTTAGAACTTGATCAAATATCCCAAAATTTTTATTTCAATTTGAATATTGCCTGTGTTGCTCAATCCTTATGTCAACCCAAAAAAATGTTTTTTTTGCTTACTAAAAGAAAACCTAATTGTGCATTCATTACATATTTTCTCTGGTTTTTAAAGGGGGTGTTCATCCTCCAAACACTTTTTTCCAGTTCAGATTGTTCCCCAGAAATAAAGACTTTTTTTCAATTACTTACCATTATTTATTTTTTACTGTTTTTCCAAAATCTAAGTTTAAGGTTCTTCTCTCTGGCGTTTGAGTCTGGCAGCTCAGTAATTTAGGTGCAGACTCTAAACTGTTACAATTTAGCAACATTTAGGGGCAGATTTATCCAAGGTCGAATTTCGAATTGAAAGAAAATTCGATTTCAAAAAGACCAACCGAAATTAATTAAAAAAATTTCCTATTCAAATAGGTACGTTTTCGATCGATTTTAATCAATCAAATCGAATTTTTAGCACATTTGAAAATGCGATTTTTTTTTTTCAGAGTCCACCAAAAGACTCCATATTGGTCCCCCATAGACTAAAACAGCAATTCGGCAGGTTTTAGGTGGCGAATGGTAAAATTCAAATTTTTAAAGAGACAGTACATGATAATTTGAAATTAGAATTTTTTAATTTTTTGCAGATTCGAGTCGAATTTGGACTATTCCCTAGTCGAGGAGCACAAAAATAGCTCAAAATTCCAATTTATTTAATTCGAAAATTCACCTCGACCTTTGATAAATCTGCCCCTTAGTTTGTTTCTTAGCAGCATCTGTGGAGAATTAGCTACTATTACATCAATTCTAACAGCTGCCTGTAATGAAACCCAGAGATTCTGCTCAGCAGGGACAAAGAAAAAAAATGTATCAACTAAATGTATCGATTTAGAACTGTTTATGACAGGGGTGTACAACCTGCGGCCCGAGGGCCGCATGCAGCCCAGGATGGCTATGAAAGTGGCCCAGCTTAAAATGCTTGGTTCCTGAGGAAATGTCATAATAATATAATAATAAGTCTATTTAATATCCAGGTGTCCCATATTCCAGTGTCTAGCTCTATTTGGTTATCCAACTGGTATTGTGGTTCTTTTCTGTGTATTTTCTTAACTTTTACAAATCAAAAGTGTTTGTGTATTTTATGTGTGGCCCCAGACAATTTTTCTTCCAGGGAAGCCAAAAGGTTGAACACCCCTGATTTATGGGGTCAGCAACTCCCCCCCCCCTTCCTTCCAGAGCTGAAAAATGTCACTTTACACTTCAATATTAGAAAAACAGTGACACATAGAAAATAGAAATTAGTTAGAAAAAGTCGTTATTTCTGGTGATCTATCTGAAAACAACTATTTGTTTGCAGGTGAACAACCCCTTTACGGTATATGTATTACTATTGAAAGCAGTGTTTGTGCCTTTATATGCTCTGTCCTGGTGCTGGTGGCTCTGGCTTTTGAAACAATGTAACACAAACCAGTGGATTAACAGACCTGTCTTGCTGGAGGAGACTGGTTTATGCAACATTGTTTAAAAAGTAACAACCCGTTTAATATCAATTTAATTATCAATTGCTTTTGCAAATAACTTTTAAAGCACTAAAAATATTTAATACATTCCTATTGGAAAGTTGTTTATAATTTTGTTATCTTTTATTAGACAAAAATGTATTATTTGGGTTGACATGCCCTTTGAGGATCATGCCACATTGGTTACCAGCTGCCCCTTTTTTTGGTTGCTTCAGAACTGGAGACTCTCTGCCGAAATCAATAGAGAGTTTTCATTTATGGGTACCTTTTAAAACCATCTGTAGGCATCTTGGAAACTTCACACTGGCAGTGTTATTCAGAAGGCGCATACAAAGACTAAAGACTTCAAATGCAGCTTCAGTGAATAAAATGTGTTGTGTTTAATAGGGCACTGCATTCGTTTTATGGTACAGCCCAACTGCAGTCTCTGTAAATGCTATTCTTTGACTGTTCATTAACAGCCTTGGTCAGTTGTCCTTGCCCCCACTATAGCACCCCTATGCTACTTTGTTGCAGTGGAATGTTAAAGGGACTCTATCGAGATTTTTATGGTGTAGTTGTTGTCTTTAAATGACAGTGTTTACACTGCAAATAATTCACTCTACCATGTAAAATATCATTCCTAACCCAACAAGTGTATTTGTTTACTTCTAATATTGGTGTGTAGGCAGCCATCTCAGGTCATTTTCCCTGGGCATGTGCTTTCAGAAAGCCAGTGCTGCACTTTGGATCTGCTTTCAGGCAGACTATTGTTTCTCCTTCTAAGAACTGTAATTAGCTCCGATGCTGCCCTAGGCATCGGACCTAAATACACCCAACGCATGGCGTGTGACGTCAGAGCGCCGGAAGTGAAGTCACACGCCGCGCGGAAGTAGCTGGGACATGGAAGTAGCTGGGCATTGTTTTGTTTTTTTTTTGTTTTTTTTTATTAAAAATACAACTATAGGACTTAATATAAATATGGCCCGGCTCTTACTCAATGTAACTGAAGGAGTAACAGTGGGACATTGATTTTTACTATTGAGTGTTGTTCCTATATCTACCAGGGAGCTGTTATCTGTTATCTTCCCATTGTTCTGCTGATGGACTTCTGGGGGAGGGGGTTATACGACTACAACTTGTAGTGCAGCAGTAAAGAGAGACTGGAGTTTATCAAGACCCAAGTCTGGGGGCATCTGGGAAACTGACAATATGACTAGCATCATGTCAGATATATGTTTCCCTTGACAGTATCCCTTTAACTGTACAGGAGTGCCAGGGGAGGTTACAAGAAAGGGTAGTTCTCAGGCAAGCAATCAGTATTGGAAGTATTGGTAAGAATTACGTTTTTATGGATACTTTTTCTAAATATACCCTGGGTAGAATTTTACTATTTATGCTTCAAAAAAAGTCTTGTTTGCAGTGGTGCAGTCTGTGGGACATCTGATCACTGCACCAATAATATGTGGTTGGAATAATGGCTAAGTTTTTCCCGTAATTGCAGCCAGCGGTATGATCTCCCTAGTTGTTTTACAATTGATCTTTAGCAGCCCAAGTAAGAATTTCTTATAGAAAAAAGTTCCCTAGCCAGAATATTGGGATCTTTGGAAGACACTTGCAGTCCGGTAAGATTACAGTAAAGACAGTCTGGCAGTTGCATGTCTGGGCTCCTGGCGTGGCAAATCCAGTTGTTCTTACTGGATCATAGTAGGTCTGTCTAGACAAAAAATCAGTATGCTTCTGCTTTCCATAAATGTAGGGATGTGTTTGTCCTTCATATCTAGGGCCCTGGCAATGAATGGGCTCCCAATGCCATAACATTATAACAAGACAGACAATTGGTTTTTAAAGGGCAACTAAAAAATAGAATAATGCTAGAAATGCTGTATTTTGTATACTAAATATAAACACAAACTGACTGCACCAGAAGCCCAATTAAACAAATGATTTATGGTTTCAAAGTTGGCGCAGGGGGCTGTCATCTGGTAACTTTGTTAAACATCTTTGCAAGACCAAGACTATGCACATGCTCAGTGTGATCTCGCTTCAGTTGGGAGGTTAAGCTTAAGGTGGCCATACACGGGCAGATAAAAGCTGCCGACAGACTGTGTCGGCAGCTTATCTGCCCGTGTGGGGGGCCCTCCGACGGGCTTTCCCGATCGATATCTGGCCGAAAGTCGGCCAGATGTCGATCGGGCAGGATTAAAAATCCCGTCGGATCGCGGCCGCATCTGTTCGTTGATGCGGTCCCGCGATCCGACCGCCCATACTGATCCGAACGTTGGGCCCTAGGGGATCAGCCCGATATCGCCCACCTCAAGGTGGGCATATCGGGGAGAGATCCGCTCGTTTGGCAACATCGCCAAACGAGCGGATCTCTTCGTGTATGGCCACCTTTAGGGATTGTCATAAATGATCAAAACAGCACACGTCAAATAATATCTGCCATAGAAGCCGATACAGCAAGACTGATTAATAATCAGAATATACAGACTGCACTGTGTCTGTGGATACAAATCTCCACACAGTTACCGGCTGCTTTCCAGGGAAACAAACAAATCTGCTTGAGTTCTGGGAAGTAAATCCCCCCATCCCATTTGATAGTATGATTTTTTTTCCCTGCAGAGCATTTAGGGACCGTCTGACGTTTCCCATCTGCAGCTGTCAGAGCAAGTAAAATGAAGGAAGAATTTCACTGCATACAGTCAGATTTATTTTAAAAACGGTAGACATTTTTTTTTAACTGAAATATATTGGAGATAGTTTTTTTTTCATTAAAGAAAGTTTTTTTGCCTTTACATCCCCTTTAATGTTTGTTTATCTACTTCATTCACTTGTCTATATGGGCTGTAGCCCCAATTTCTTTCTAAATTTTGTGTACCCCCCCCCCAATCAGAACAAAGTCATAGATCTAAAACTATTGCTTTAGAAAAAGGAAAGAGAAAGTTCCCTATATCTAAAAATATATTTTATATAGGCAGCCAATGACATATGCCTAGGGTGGCAGCTTTAGGTAGTGTGGACCTTTGGAGTCAGTATATTGGAAAAAACAAAAACTCAAGTTGTTGCTGGTATGGAGGAGGAACCCCCTAGCTTGCATGTGTGCTGATAGGAATGGGAACATGACATTCATTGCTCTGAGGCTTCTTGATGAATTGTCACTGTCTTTGCTGGACACTGATGCTAATGTGCAAAAAGTGGCACACACTCTATATATGATACCTACAGTATGTATGTTCAGCTGTCTGTTCAACTGACAAACTACAGTGGGACAGAGAATGCTGTGGACTAATGAACATAAAACTTGTGCATCGTTTATTTTACTGAGTGAAACTGTAAATTCATTTGTGCTGGTCTTGTTTTTCTTCCAAGGACCCAACTGAGGAGAGCTGCACTGAGGAAGAAAAGCGTATGCAGTGGGCTGATGGCTATGTCCTTGTGTATAGTATATGTGACAGAGCCAGTTTCAATGTCCTCTGCCAAACACTCCAGCTCATTAAAGCAGCAAAAGACTGCCTAGGAACAGAGAAACTTCCCATTGTAATTGTGGGAAACAAACGGGACCTCCATCACCTACGTGCTGTGTCTAGTGAAGAGGGCAGACTTTTAGCTCTCTCCATGGACTGTGACTTTTATGAAGTTTCAGCAGCTGAAGCATACCACGGCGTTCTTATGGTTTTTCATGGGTTAGTGGACAAGATTCGAGAATCCAAGCTGGTTACAAAGAAGGGCACGGGAATACGTGGCATTGTAAAGAGCATGTCTGCAGTGTTCACTAGAAGAAGAACAGATTCTCTGTGAGGCCGATTACACATGGCTTGTAGATTCACATGATTTCAAACTGTGTGGTGTGGGAAATACATGCCTTTATTTACAAGACTATAGCTGGCCATAGACGTAAAGATTTTTGAAAGATCCAATAGTTATCGTGAGACCACGATTGTCTCAAAACGATCGTTTAAATGCCTGATGTGTCCATCAACTAAAAAGACCATTTCAGGCGATATTGCCAGCAAAACTGAAGGATCGCAGCCTGCTTGGCCCTGCAAACATAGGTACATTGCATGGGGACCGATAAAGATTTTCTAACCTGGCCGATCAATCATCAGACCAATGTTGGACGAAAAATCGTAAGACGAACGATCGTTTGTATCCCACTAACCGCACGATAAGTTGACAGATAGGTCGGACTTCCCTAAGATCGGTCGTTCGGCAGGGAAATATCGTTGCGTCTATGGGGAGCTTTAGCCTGTATATTTCATTTGAGTCTTTGTTTGTTCTAACAGTATTTATAGGGCTGTTTTGTTTAATATAATCCGCTTGATATTCAGTGGATGTTTACTGTAGAACAACAGCTGTCACTGTGCGATAAGCTAAAGTACCGCATCAAAGCAATCACTGATTCAAAATGTTTCTCCATCAAGGGCATCTTTGTAACATTCACTATTATATTTTGTGTCTGCTCATTGATGGGAAAAACAGTCACTTAAAGGATCCCCTGTTGTTAATACCACTTCAGAGATAGCAATGCTAATCATAATAGCCTGATTCTGTCAACAAAGCCCTAACGAATTGTGATGGCTTTACTGGAATCTACAACTGTATAAACGTATTACAGTATATGCATCAGGGTGGAAAATATGGCACTCCAAAACCAGACGATGATAGCACCATTTTCCACTAGTGGTTTATATGCACCAACCCAATTTTTCTAGTGTGATACAGATAACTACTGTAAGCTTATCTTTATATAATGCTACTGTATATGCAGTACTATGTATTTTTCCAGTACAGTAATAGTACAACCAGGGGGACAAACATTAAAATAAATACAAATATGCATTAATAAAGATTAGGTTCCACATGTTAAAAGACACAATAGGGGGTATGTGATTTAAAGTTGCAAGCGTTATTTAAATTTAAAAAAGTTTAGCACATTTTCACTAATCAAGTTTCGTAAAATTTTTATTACATTCACTTCAAACATTCACAAAAACAATTTTGTCTGCAAAGTTTGTGATGAACTCATGAGGTCTTTAAGGACGCAAAAATGGTCACTAATGTTAGTAGGCATCTTTCCACAGGATTTTTGCGCTAGCAAAACATATTACATACCCCCAACAGAGTGTCAGTGAGTTTATATAACCCTCACATGTAACAAAAGGAACTAAATTCACCCAGTAACTCACCGCAACCAATATATTTGCTTTAAAACAGATAGGTTACTGCTCCTGGGCAAATTAAAGTCCGAATGGCAAAAACTAAAATAGTTTTTATTATAAAATACGAATTTGTAGTGGTAAAAACATCACATTTGTTGGTATTTATATTTATTATACCCCGATGATGGAAAATCTAGCATCTCAGACCTGGCTGGGTTGTATATAAGTCAATAGGAGAAGTCCCAAAGATATCCTGATCTTCGCTACGGTTTTTGCAATAATCCAAAGATTTTTGTGGTTTTAGGGCAAAAGTACGGAAAACTTTCGGGCGGGAAAACAGAGGAAATCTTTGAAAAAATGTATTGATAAAAAAGGGGGGGAAACCTGTGCTGATTTGGTCTGAGTCATTTTCAGAAAATACTCCAATATATTTAGATTTTGATAGATAACCTCTTAGTGTTTTCTTTTACATAACAACCTAACTAGTCCATCTTGTGGGATATCCCCAATCCTGTGTAATGATGCCCATGTCCTATTCTTTCTTCGAACAGGCAAGATCAGAATTTACACTAGGTACAACGGATATTTGTTTAAACAGGGAGTCAATCTGCTAGCAAAACCCTATTGTTTTATAAAGGAATTTCCACTACATCTGATTTTGGCATTGGATGGGACATGTTTTCTGTTTTGTTCATCCAATGCTATCTCCAGAGATTTGCTACAGTGTTTTTGCAGACTCGCCTCTGACAATTCCACTGTTCAGTCATGGCATTCATTCTGGGATAATGCTTCCAGTTCCATGTCACGCAAAAGGCATTACTACAGAGCTTGGAACTATTCTACATTCCACGGTTGTGTGGTCTCTGCAATTTTGTTCTCTGTAACATAGACATAACTGTGCATCACTGTTATAGATTAGATTATGAACTGTGTTGAGACTTTTCAGAAATTACATTGTTATATGAATGTAAACGAAGGATGGTGGGTATTACTGAAGCTCACCTATGGGTAACACCTAGGGTTGCCACCTGGCCGTTTTTTTACCGGCCTGACCGGTATTTTTGATGGCTGATCCCAATGTTATTAATAGGAAAAAAAGCCAAAAATAGTGGAAGGCCGGTATTTTTTTTAAGAAAAGGTGGCAACCCGAGTAACACCACAGAGAACTTGCCTTTGCAGGTCATTATGATTGTGTTTAGACAAAAAAATGTGGTCTACAATCACTGTAAAATATACACACATTTCTGTAAAATCTGTAAATAATGTATGCTGTTGTATATTTGTAACCAAGTGGAATCTTCATGTATAATTATGAAAAATAATGTGTTTAATGAATTTAAGATGTGTACTTAAGTATCTGCTGCAAATGTATAAATGTAAACATTGTATTCTAGAGTTGTTTCTGTGTACATTTATCATTACACAGGAATGAATTGCACCCGCATCTAAGGAATATGCTTTATTATTAGCATGTGTGCCAATGACCTGCCCTGTTTAGGGAAGGTCTACACGAGGAGATTCAGCATTCTGAGCCCAGACTGAGTAATCCTTATAAAGAGATCCGAGCTGCTAATGCAAACACCTCATGACATGTCGTATGTCACAGGCAAGGAATATATGAAGCTGTGAATATTATAACATACAGTGTTGTGCATGTGAGATATAGTTTCCCTTTGCTATTGCACCACCTCTTGCATCTTACAGTACTCTATAATATGTTTGACTCATACAGGTAAGTGGTAAGTAGCATCTCTTCTTCATTTTCTTTAAAGGAGAACTAAAGCTTAACTAAAGAAGTAGGCAAAACAATTGAACGTTATGTTTTGTGCATCTATACCAGCCCAAGACAACCACAGCCCTTTAGCAGTAAAGATATAAAGATGCCCCAGTAGCTCCCCATCTTCTTTTCTGCTTATTCACTGCACATGCTCTGTGCTGCACTTACTGAGCTTAGGGACAAATACATGATATATTGAATATATATTTATAATATAAACTTCACCAAATAAGGCAATTAGTAAATAATACAGATAAATTCTACATGTCAGCTCCAAAATCCATGCAATTGGCATCAGAATTTAATAATCAGCCCTGTAGCATCAGCTTATTACAGTCCAACCTCATTTTCTGCTGGATAATTAGTGACAACCACTAAGCTTAACTTCTCAACACCTGCTGAGATGCTGAAACTTTAGGCGGGTGCAATAAGTTTAACCATATTCAATTTTAGGGTTTAGTTCTCCTGTAAATGTAATTCTATTTAGACTGATGATAAATGGGGAAGTACAGACAAGGCGCTGTGTTTGTTTTAACTATTAATAATTTTTTTCAGAAGGAAAATGTAAATAAAAAAATGTATTCCAAATGCTATTTACAACATCCACTTGGTATTTTCCCATAAAAAGCAACAGTGCACTAATGGTATGGTAAACATATGCCTTAAAAGTAAAATGTCACTGCTTATGAGAAAATAGTCTTTGTGACAATGAGTAGTGAAACCTGCCTTTAAAAACCCTAAGTCAACATAACACCATGACAGCAATGTTTATCCACACAAGAGCTGGAAACTTGCTCTGTCTCAACAGGATTTCTGTATCTGGCATGTATAAAATTGTGAAAGTGTCTGCAAGCAAAGCTCTACATATCTGGGACTTCAGCTCTCTAGATTTCAGCTCTCTATTTTTCCTAATGTCTTTTGTTTTGGTGGTATTTAGTAATATCAATGCCCGATGGAAGCCAGTTGCCAAGAAAATGATATGTTGCTGTTGACTTTACTGTAGTTTTCCCTGCAGAACTTTGATAGACGGGGAGCCCAAAATGGTCTGCAAATAGTTAACAACAGAAAATCTCTAAGGAACCAGAGAAAGAGAAAAACAAAAGTACTTAGTGTTTCCAAAAAAATGCCCCAGGATCAATGCAACGGGAAGGTAACACAAGATAACAGCTCCCTGGTAAATCTAAGAACAACACTCAATATTAAAAGCCAAGTCCCACTGAGACTGATTCAGTTACATTAAAGGAGAATTCAACCTGTACTTGAAAAAACCTTCCCCCCTCCCCTGTGTAGGTCACCTCTGTTGGTGCCATTATGCGCTATACAGCAGATGTCACCAGAGGTGGCCCGCCATTCCCATGTAGTGAGCCATTCCCGTGCAGAGATAAAAAAAATTAAACCAAGGGCAAGAAGTCAAGTCATCTGGCATGTGAATTAGGTCATCAGCCAACAATAAATGCATTGGCCACACTTTAACCAACTGCCCCTCTAGCAAGCCAGTCTAATACAGTTTGGCCAGCAGCTTCTTTGGATATATTGAGTTTATGGCCAGCTAATACACTTATATTTATAAAATAAACTGGTTATGCCATGCTTTCTGAGCATATTCACTGGACTGGCAATCCGTGGGATCGGGCAAATGCCAGATGGGGCGCTTGCTTTAAAATGTAAATGAGATGCTCACCTAAATTATGCAAAATAGGCATGTATTTAAAACGTAATTGAGCCAATCACTTTATAAAATGTAAATGAGCTGCCCATAATAGCCAGCCACAGCTAAGCCGTTGCCTGAATTTGTAAGTACTCATGCCTGTACTGGCATATGGGTGGAAACAGGAATTCTGACCAACTTCAGTTAGTAATATTAGAGTTGCTTGCTATATACCCAATCCCTTATCCTTATGATAGGTATGTTGGTGCATGAGACAATCTAGTCTCTTCAAGTATGCCACACTTTGGCCCTGTGATACACATGGTAATTAAAGTCCTCTTATCTCCCAGGGTACATGGTCTAGCTGGGGGCACACAAAGGAAAATGTAGAATATACTGTAAGTATATCACTAATCCATCTGATAGAATAGTTGTGATAGAAACTAAGGGGAGATATTTATTGCAAGAGCCAGTTCCAGCACATAGGGTGTATAATATTGTTGGGGATTATATGGTTATGGACTCTTAAAATATCTATTAATTAGTTCTAGTTAACCTTGGGGTTGGAAATATGTATCATCCTTCTGCATGCGTGTGAATACATGGGCTGCTTTGACACTTTTGCCAGGGCTCAGTAGTAAGTTATTTGTTATTAAGTATTTGTTATTGAAAGCAGAATCTGCCTCTTGCTGTTTCTCTCCTTGTTTAAAACAATATAGCAATGTAGAATGCTACATTGTTTCAAAGTCAGGTACAGTAGTGCAAATGGAACAGACTAATACAGTATTCAATTGCAATTACATAGCATTTTTTAAAAACATGCCTGCCTGTATGTGGTTGTAGTTCAGGTTGTGCAAATAGACAAAACTGACTAATGACATGCTAATGCCATTACAATACTTTGTGCATCGGTGAACCGACAGTGACACTGCTGTCTTTCATTAGCCAATATTTTTTAAGTCAAAGACCTGCTCAAGCAAAATCCAGTGGGGACTGGGAAGATATCTTCTGGTCAGATTCAAAAATCTTCAGGATCTTTATATCATAAGTCTTCTAGAAAATCATGTAAACATTAAATTAACCCAATAGGCTGGTTTTGCTTCCAATACGGATAAATTATTTATTATTGGGATCAAGTACAAGCTACTGTTTTGTTATTACAGAGAAAAAGGAAATCATATTTATTAATAATTTGGATTATGTGGATAAAATTGAGTCCATGGGAGTTCACATGAAATGTAGAGTTTAGTATCACAATAGCCTTTGATATTATGTCTAGTCAAGAAATCATCCAAGCCCACCTCACTGTGAAAAACCACCTACGCTTCTTCAAAGGTTCTTTTCTTCTAGTCTGAAGGTGTGGCCACTGCTGGATGATCCTCTTTATGGGAAAAAAAAGATCCCCCATTATCTGTCTTTAATGCCTTCTAATGTACTTGTAAAGAGTAATCATGTCCCCTCACAAGTGACTTTTTCTCAGATAAAACAACCCCAAGATTAACAGTCTACCCTCATAGTTTGAATCTTCCATCCCTTGTCTCAGTTTAGTTTTACGTCTCTGCACTGTCTCCTGTCTCTCCATATCGTTTATATTCTTTTTAAAGGAACATTAACACCAAAAAAAAAAGAAAGTAAGAATTTCTTTTTAACATATTAACATATATTATACAGGTAACATGCACTGGTTAAAGCTGTATGTTTGCTTCAAAAATCTACTATAGTTAAGCTGCCATGTAGTCATTCAAGATGGAAAAAAATCTGTGTTTTTTATTATTCCCAGCTTGAATGGCTGCCCCCCATGGCTAAACTAGCAGTTGATTTATATAAACTATAGTAGTCTTTCTGAGCAAACACACACGTTTTACCAGGGCAGAGCAACATTACATTTTATTTTAATTACTTTGATATACTTTCACGTTTTTAGTGTTACAGTTTCTTGACTGGAACCCAAACTTACACTGCATACTCAAGGCAAGGTCTTACCAGTGATATATAAAATGGCAAACAATGTTTTCATCCCTTGAGTTAATGCCCTTTTTAGACAAGAACAGTATTATATTATATATGGTAGCCGAGGATGAGTAGAGTATAACAGTGCTTTATTAGCAGGTTCATGCAGCCATTACACTTCAACAGGAACTTGAACACTTTAAGCTGTATAGAAAGTACTGTGTATGTACAGTATAACTCTTGTGTACATCGACTCCTACAGGCATTTTGTATAAACACCACAAACAGATGAGTACTTTATTTGCTTTAGTGGCTACAGAGTATCACTGCCTGAAATTAGACAGGTAGAAAAATCCCCAGATGCTTCTCAATTCAAGGAACAGTTCAGTGTAAAAATAAAAACTGGATAAATACAATGTTGCAGGCCAATATTTCATAATTTAACCAGTAACCTTCTATGTGGTACTGTGTCAAATTATTTAGCAAAATCTAAGTAGATCACCTCCACTGGAATACCAGAGTCGTGGTTCTTGCTCACCTCCTCATGAAATGCAATTAGTAAGTCTGGCAAGATCTATTTAGCATAAAACCATGCTGGCACAAACTTGTAGTAAAATATCTAATCACCCTTCCAAATGCTTTCCTACCACTAGTTTTTAGCCTAAGACTGAGATCCCTTTTCGAATAGTGGCACCATATGTCAAATCATCAGTCTCTCTGCACCATGCCGCCAGAATCCTTAAAAATTTAATTCAACCTATACCCACCGAACAATGTAGGTCTGTATAAAAATATATTGCATAAAATAGCTCATATGTAAAGAAAACATTTTCATAATAATATACCTTTTTAGCATTATGTGCCATTGGGTAATCATAAACAGAAAATTGCCATAAAAAAAGGGACACTCATAGACTTTTGCACCATTTCACAAATTCAAAATGGGTCAGATTCACCCATCACTATGTGGCCATTTAATAACCAATGTGAGAAACCATAGAAAGATTTTTCTTTGTACAATACATAGTCAATATGAGTTTACTTTGGGAAGCATACCCCAAATAATGAGCACATCCAATTCTCTTTAGCACCTTAGCATAACTGTCCTTCCATATATGTTATTCTTAAACAATGTCTGTTTTTTTCTCTAGTTATTGCACTGTGATTTAATGGGAAGATATGTGCAGCTGGTAAATTTCCACTGCTCTCGAGATCAACTTGAGACAAAATAAAAAAAAGGAAGGAGAGAAAGAAAGAAAGAAAAGGGCATTGGAAGCTCAGGTCTTGTATCCTTAATATTTACATGAAAGAGATCCAAAGCAGACCAGACACATAAAGTTTATTGTACTAGTATTTATGCAGCATTAGTATCATTTAATTTAAACCAAACAGCCTCTGACATGAAAGGAAAACAGCATTAATTCTTCAGCTGAAATAGTACCTATCTGTGAAGACAATCACACTTTTAACATTGAGATGTCATCCTGAAGAGATTATAAATGTACATTTAAATCATTCTTTCTCAGG
>CM044436.1:36405773-36416496 GCA_024363595.1 Xenopus borealis
CTTAAACTGACTGAATCTCAGCACAGACTTCCTGTGAAGAGCTGGATATCTTTCTAATCATCCACAAATAAATATTGTGCATTTAGACAGGAAATATGTATCTGAAAAATGGCAGGCATTTTAATTGTAAAGTTGTTATTATTACAGTATATGTATAAAATCTGCTTTTTTATACTTTCAATGCTTTTTCAATAGAAAGAATATGGTTCAGAATGTATTTGTGATATTTTTCCAACTTTTTCGGGTTGACCTGGTCTAATTAAGGTGGCAACATGCATCTATGTCTAGCCAAATTGGTTCAAACAAGTATAGACTTTGGGGACTATGTATTAAAATTCAAATGTTTCCCATTATATTAATAATAAAAAATCTGGCCTAACTCCCAACCACAATCTGTCTTAATTTACTAGCAATTTGGATTGAAAATTTTCCTTCCAGGAAAAGTCTAGAAAAAAATTGTGAAAAAAAATAATGCAACAATTCAAATCGTGCAACATTTTAAATTTTGACCTGAAAAACCTGAATTATTCATATTATTGAAGAGAAACCTGAAATCTGCCATTACCTTTTACATGACTTCGACAGGTTCAAGCTGGAGTATTTTTGGATTCAAATTTTTAGCAGCTAAAGAGTATAATAATTCTCGAAAAATGTGAGTTTTTGTTTCCCTTTAAAAGCCCGGCCAGAAAAAGCTGAGACTTAATAAATAGGCTCCTAAGTGTTAGCTATACTGTTCTATAAGAAAAAACTTGCAATGGAGCAATTTAAAGGGCAAGTACCACTCAAAAGCACCCTTTGTTTCAAAGAAATAGCAGTGTATGCTACAACAACCATCTGTAGAGACATTGGTGGAAGTGGGAAGTTTCTACTCCAGGTCTGACATATATTTAATGTGTTATTAGCTAGGGAGGTATGAAGCTGATTTTGGGCATATAATATGAGGTTGTGGCCCTCTGTGTTCCTTCTGGCTACATATTGCAGAGACTATGATTGGATAAATGATTTGCTGTGCTTTGTTGATTTATACACTAGGGGACTGGTCTCAAAATCTCCAGATATTACTATATGAACAAAATATGTTAGCAAAAACATTATTTCCAAAAGCAGCATATGAATATGTTTAGCTGGAATAAAACAGCAGATTGTGTGATTACCTTCCTTATTGTCTTTTTTATATGGGGGGATGGATATATTCCACATTTATAATTTTTATTTACATGCACATTTTGTTTCCTAGTCACTGGCTAACGTTGTAGTTCAAGGGATATATAGTTCTGTGTGTGGGAGACAAACATCTGGAAAATCACCCATGAGGATATTATTCTCCCAGGTGACAAAATTCATGATTGTCAATTGTCTCTCTGAAAACTCAACTTTCTTGAGTTGAATCATGAAGGTAAAAAACAGGTTCCAATTGTTAAAGGGACCAATTACAAATGTTTTTGGCCCCCGCACACCCTACCTACTGGGCGGAACAGAGATGCTTGGTGCACACAGGTGGAGGCTTGGCCACCTCCCAACAGTAGTCCAATAGAAAAATTCTAATGGCACACAAGTCTGATGAAATACTTTAACACCTATATGTAATATAAGGCACTAAGTTTGCCCAGGAGCAGTAACCCAAGGCAACCAATAAGATGCTTGCATTTAAACAGGTGACTAGTAAATTCTATCTGTTGATTGGTTGCTATGGGTTATTGCCCCATGGCAAACTTAGTGCCTTTTATTACATTACCCCATTGTTTATTGCAGAGTGCAGAGCAACATCAACATCATTCTTTCTCAAGAATGATGCTTGATAAAGGGGTCTGCCCCAAAAAGTTGCACTGCACTCCAACTAAACACTTGAAGTGTTTCATCAGACCTGTGTGCCATTGGAATTTTTTTATTGGACCAATTGTTAAAGGGGCCATCTTCCATTGACTTCCACATTATTTTAACATGTTTTAGCTGGAGTATTTTTTGATTCGGTTTTTTTTCCCCTTTAAAACCATGACCAGAAAAATTTGAGGGTTAATAAAATGTCCCAAAAATGTCACTTTTATGGCAGTTGCTTGCAAGCATGAGTGCACCAGCTTGTCAGTCAACTGCTGCTTAAAAATGCTGATTGCTTGACAATAGTCGAGTGCACTCATCCTTAATGTTGATTGCCATACAATTCTCTCAGAACAGCAGCAGCAATCAAACAATCAGATTTACCCTTTAGGCATGGCACTGGTAGCCTGAGCATACTGTTCCATGGGCAAATAATAAAAGTTAGTCCAACACATTATATACATAATTAATCAAAATTTTTGAACAGAAAGCCCTATGGAGCTAAAAGCAACCTGAATGGGTTGGAGACCCCGATCCAGCTAAAGACAAAGATAAAAGCTGCCGACAGACCAAGTCGCCAGCTTATCGGCCCGTGTATGCGGCCCTCCGATGGGCATTCCTGATCGATATCTGCCCGAAAGTCGTCCAGATGTCGATCGGGCGGGACTTAAAATCCCGTTGGATCACGGCCGCATCTGCTCGTTGATGTGGTCCCGCGATCCGACCGCCCATATGGCCTCCTCTATGATACGATCGTTGGGCCATAGGGCCCACGATCGGATCAGCCCGATATCGCCCACCTCAAGGTGGGCATATCGGGGAGAGATCCGCTCGTTTGGAGACATCAACAAACAAGCGAATCTCTCTGTGCATGGCCACCTTAATTCTCAGGTTACTCTCAGTACCTTTACACATGTAAAGGTGAACATACACGGGCAGATAAAGCTGCCAATAACGGTGGTTTAGACCAATTTGACAGTTTATCTGCCTGTGTATGGGGACTTCTGACACAATATCAGTCAGGAAGGTTTGATTTTCTCTCTTCGTAATCGTAATCCGATCGTTTGGCATCAGGGCCGAATGTTCAGATTACCCCAATATAACCTTGCTGTTAGTGGCATATGGCCAACGTCACCAAACGTGCGTCTATGACCAGCTATAATCTGTTTACTGATTTTACTGCTTGTTGACTAGCTGTAATATGTCTGAATTGGATTGTATGGAAATATGGTAGCAACTGTTTGGTAAGAGTACCCCACCTCATCTCCCTCTTTTCTCCTCAACCTCCGCAAAAACTCTTTTCCATTAACTTACATCTATATTGTTAGCCCTCACTTAGTTTACCTTAAAGGAAAACTATACCCCCTGAACAATGTGTGTATCTATAAAAATACATTGCATAAAA
Source organism: Xenopus borealis (assembly GCA_024363595.1). NCBI lineage: Eukaryota > Metazoa > Chordata > Amphibia > Anura > Pipidae > Xenopus > Xenopus borealis. The sequence goes on from CM044436.1 coordinate 36,408,994, forward strand.
CAGCTCATATGTAAACCTTGCTTCATGTAAATAAACCATTTTCGTGATAATATACCTTTTTATTAGTTTGTTCCATTGGGTATTCATAAATAGAAAATTACCATTTTAAAAAATAAGGGCCACCCCCTGGGATCCTATAATTCATGGTGCACATAAACAAACCATACATGTTAGGTCACAATTAGACAGAGTTCTGACTTTTGCTCTCACACTTCCTTTTATAGTTAGAGCTGCAATATTTCTTTTCAGTTGGTCTCTGAGGCAGCACACAGACCATCACAAAATGGTAGTTCAAGGCAAGAGATGGAAACTAGCAATATTTTCTTAAATTTAAGTTTGGTAAGATTCTTTAATACCCCATTTAATTTGGTATAAACTGTTCTTTAATATTCATTTCGGGTATAGTTTTCCTTTAAAATATATAAATATGCATCTTAAAGGAGAATCTGAACTAGTAGTAGCTAGAAATGTTGTACATTATGTTTTGGGCTTCTGTGCTAGACAACCACAGCCTTAGATCAGGGAAGATCTGTGTCTCCCCAGTAGATGCCCCATCTTCTTTTCTGCTGATTCACATGCTCTGTGCTGCTGTCACTTACTGAGCATTGGGACCCACTCACAATACACTGTATATACAGAATAGAAATTTTACAATATAAGAATGATAATCAGCCCTGTAGCTTCAGTTTATATTACAGCCCAATCTCATTTTCTGCTTGATATTTAGCTTCTCAACACCTGCTCAGAGCCCACTGTGACAAGTTTGAAGTCCTGGATCATTGCTGCTATTGACAAGCTGAAACTTGTAAAACATGGCATTTTTTACCCTATTCATTTTTAGGGTTTAGTTATCCATTAAACACTTCCATCAATCACAATAATGCTACAAAATGTTTACTTAAGATTGTGTATAACTACACATTTCCTCAAACTGTTCAGTCAGAATACATTTCATAAATACAAAGTAAAAAAAAATGTAAAAATAAAGTATTTTTTTAAATGAAATATTTTTCTTTTAAATGTAGGTGTTTTGGAATAGTTGCCTGAGCTAACATCATGTAAACGATAATTACAGCATGTAAATGCATGCATGCGCTGTTACTGGCCTTCCTCTGCTTTATTCATGGTAATGGTCCCTTCAATGGGCTGCATGTGTGAATCTGTAGTTTAAGACATAGAGAGCGAAGAAACAGCTCCATGAATTCTGCAAACCATGAATGCTCCATTACGCTGATCCCAGCACACAGGATGTCGTGTTTACTCCTACAAGTGACCAGAGTCTGCCTGATACGTAAGTGCAACCACTTCCTTGGGGAGAGCAGATGCTGGAGGGGCCACTGAATACCAATTGTTCCCAAAGGGATTACAGACTCTGAGATTTCACATCTAATAAATAACTGAGACAGACAGTAAAAATTTCCACTATGCTTTTTCTTCAGCTAGGACATGACTGTATAAGCAAAAATATGCGCCATCTGCACGCTTCGTTGTTTGCATTTTACACGTACTACAAAATAAAACAAAGACAAGTCCCATGGAAACGCTGAACCGCATTTCCTTGAAGGAAATTATTTGTGCTCTTGGGGGGAAAAAAGGGATGTAACTACAGCTGTGAGTTGTTAATAGCACAAAGGCCACAGCATTTCTATGGGAGGAAAATGTATACTAGGGATGAGATAAAAACAGGTCAGAACCTATGCCCAAGGTCATTACATGTTCAGAGTAATAAGCCGTCTGGCAGCTGCATGTATATGTTTGCATTTACCCATCAGAACATGAGTGTTTCTGTGAAATTCCAAACTGCTGGATGTACTACTGAGTGTTTCCAATGATACTTGTAGTCATGGCCCCTAAGGGGTAATTGATTTTATTTTGAATATTATAGATTTAAAGCACCCTAGCCTTACAGCTCACATATCCCACATCCAGTAAGAAACAGGATACCATGTCTAGGAGTGCTACACTGTACAGAAAAGCACATATGACTTCCCTCATAATTAGTCCCTGTTTCTTACCACCAGGAAATGAAAAGGGATATTTCCCCTTGCAATGTCCAACCAAAAGCAAAGAAATCTTCCCCAGATGAAGCAATTCCTTTTGACGTCATCTCTCTAGAGTGAGGAGAACAGTTTCTCCCAATGGACCACGATCTGCTCCAGGAATGGTGCTGATAAATAGAGAATCTGTTCTCTGTTTAGAGACTATAGTAGCCAGACACTCCATTGTGCAGATTCAGGAAGGCTGTCCTATGGAAAGGATATTTAAAGTTAGTTAGAATGCTAGACAGTGTCTCTCAGGGCATAGCAGGTAGGAGACCTGGCTGTGTTATGAACTCCCAGAGGAGCCAGAAGGTGACCAGGACCGTGAGCCCAGTGCAAATACTTTGAACACTTAAGGACTTCCAGGTTACGGGTTTGATGCCCAATTGTAGAGTTTGTTTGCAACATTCCTGGGTTTCTGATAATTCTTGTTTGCCTGTTTCCTTGACTTCTGAGCCTGCCTGGACTTTGACTCTGATATTATTCTGCCTGCCTTTGAAATCTTCTTTTCACAACTGAATCTCCAGCATCCTGGGCGCTAGTCAGGACAGAGTTTGGACACAGTCTTCGTGAAAGAGGCACACACATTGTGGGTCACATCTTGCTGATAGCATGGCACTTCCTCAGAGTATTGCCTTTGAACTCTTGCCTGGACTTTGATCACAATTTTGCCTGAACTCTTTTGTACCGCTATTTTGGACTTTAACCCCTAAAGCAGGGATCCCCAAACTTTTGAGGCTGTGAGCAACATTCAGAAGAAAAAGGAGTTGAGGAGCAACACTAGCATGAAAAATGTTCTTGGGGTGCCAAATAAGTGCTGTAATTGTTCCTTTGGTAGCCCCTATGTGGATTGGCAACCTGTATTGAGGCTTATACAACCAAAACTTTCCTCCAAGTCTGGAAATCAAAAATAAACTCCTGCATTGAGGCCACTGGGAGCAACATCCAAGGGTTTGGAGAGCAACATGTTGCTCACAAGCTACTGGTTGGGGATCACTGCCCTAAAGCTTCCTCCTTGGTCTTAGCTGGGAGCTGATAGGCCCCCCTGACAAATGCATATGCTTCTACAGCTTTAACACATTATCAGGCACACTGCAAAATGCTTATCTAAATGTTTTTTAGTCCATTCACATTTTCCAAAAATTGTTATTTATACAGAGCCAGCAATGTACATAACAAACAGCACAAGAGCTGAACTCAAGCATGTTACTGTGTTAGCACATCTATCTTGGGAAACCATGTTAACACATAGTTTGAATAAACTGATACCAAGACAAACTATCAGCTGTGAATGAATGGACTGTGGAAAGTAAGAGAAGAGCAACATGAATTACAATAACACTGACAGTACATAATTCAATCCAGAGAAGCCACATAAAAGTGAAGAATCTTTAATTAAGTAAACAGTGGAGAGCTGCTAAAGCCTGAAGGAGGAACTACTACTACTAAACGAACATCACAAAAGGTTCTGGAACCCCCACAGTTCAAATTCCTTGAGTGGAAGCACTGGCCGGGGTTACAAAAACATGTTGACAGAATTATTTTTTATGTTTGCTAAACTTGCTTCCTCTCCCATTTTCTTCTATACAGATAACAGTAACTTAGATTTAAGGGGGATACAGCTATCCTCCATTGTTCAGCCTTCTTATACTGGGTTTATTCCCTAGAAAGCAGCCTCAGTAGCCTACCAGAGATAGAAAATGTGAGTGTTCTGGGGGATGGAGAGTGACTATTGACAGCAAATGTCCAAAGAAAAGGTGTCTTCTCTTACCAAAGCCCAATGGAAGCAATAGATTTCATAATCATTATTACAGGTATGGGACTTGTTCCGTTAGTTGTTCTCATTATTTTCTTTCAGTAGCGCCTCCTTCACTTGCACTGTAAGCACTGTACTGTACTGTAAGCCACCGTGGTGTTTTTTTGGTCTAGTTCCTTCCTGAGAGGCACATTGTTATGGTGACCATAAGCCAAGAATGCAATTGACAGGTGCCGGTTTTTATGCTAGGAAATTGCATAGCATTGAAAGCTGTCTGTAGAAGATCATTTCTGGTCATGACCTGGTTCCCTGCAGGGTTAGAATGCGTAGAATCTTGGTCTTAGTAAAGATCAGTGCCATATGGGTAAATCAGAGTCACATAGTCATACTATTTTCAAAAAGAAGCTTCTGCTACACCAAAGTGACTGTGAATAAAGGTAGTTGAAGAGCACTAAATTAAATATTCTGTGCAGGCATTTCAAATGCGATAAGTTGATTTAACAGTTATTTAACCCAATAGGATTATTTTGCCTCCAGTAAGAATTTCATTTTTTTTCAAATGCAAAGTACTGTTTTATTATTACAGAGAAAAAGGAAATAAGTAAAAATGTTTCAAAAAATTAAATATTGGCTCATAATAGCATCCATAAGGACATTACCTGTAATTCGAACTTTCTGAATATTGAGCTTCGGAATATGGATCCTTTCCCTTTATATCTTTATTCTCATATAGCACTTTAAAAATATACGCTCACAAACAGAATATGGCATTCAACAGCAGTCTAAACAATGCATTCTTTTGCCAGTCAGGCGGTCAGCCTGAAGGAGAGAGAATGAGGATGACAAGAACTGTAGTTCAGTCACAGCTGGAGATTTAAATCCCTAGCCTAATGCACTGGAACAGAACAATAATAATATATTTAGACGTTTTACAACCTTGTAAGCACTTGAAATGCATTTATTAATTTTTCATATGTAACAAAAGAGGTGACACCAGGTTACCTGCCCAACGTGCGTATGTAAAATAGGTTGCCTTACTCTGAAGGCATGCAGATTCACTTGCTTCTTCAAATTACTTTCCTTAAAACAAGCTCAGTAAGACAGTGGGGTTTTATATTTTATTGTCACAGCCCTTCTAAATCTTTTATACAGTTTGGGTATTAGTGTTTAGAGCAGTGATGATCCCCAACCAGTGGCTCATGAGTAACATGTTGCTCACCAACCCTTTGGATGTTTCTCCAAGTGGCCTCAAAACAGGTTCTTATTTTTGTATTCCAATTGTATAAAAACTAGGTGACAACCAAATAGAGCCTCCTGAAGACTGCCAGTCCATGTTGGGGTTACCAAATAACAAATCACAGCCCTCATTTGACATCCCTGGGACATTTTTCATGCTTTGTTGCTCCCCAACTTTTTTTTACATCTCAATGTGTCTCACGGGTAAAAAAGGTTGAGAATTCCCGGTTTAGAGGGTTTAAAGGAGACATATTGTGTAAAAATGAAAAGGAAATGCCAATGCATCATACTATTTTCAAATATAGCAGTACACCAGGGCAGGGCCTTCGCTATGTGGAAGCTATCCTTTAGGAGGTAGTATAACTACAATACCCAGGCAAACTGTATAATAAAGTAAGAATGGGCGCCAGGAGGTTCTTTAAAACAAAAGGTGAACGTTTTATTAGCACAATGCAATATCCCCAGGTTTAGATACTAACGCAGGAGCTTTCAATTGAGAGTAGCAGATGTTACACAGGATAGTAGAGATGTCAGCAGATATTCATACACACATCACAGTAAGGAATATTCTTCAGAGTCAGGATAGTCAAGGTACATCAATTCCAATACAAAGATCCTGTGGCTATAATGTGACTGAGTGGAAATACCAGATAAGGCTGGGTTGCTGCTGCTAAGCCCTAATCCCTATTACAATGATATCCCTGCACTAAAAGCATCACAGGGGAGCTTTGTAAGGAAGATCACTCCTCGTTGGAACATAGAACTGTTCATACTAAATACAGCTGACTATCTTTCTCTCTCTAGAGAAACTATTACAAATGCTAACCTGTATCTTGCTATCCCTCATTTACAGGGTGGCCTGGTCCCCGACTTGGATCACTAACAGTGCAAGTCCTGTTAGGGCATGTGGCTTAGTGGGGCCTTGTTGATCCCAGGCTCAATGAGCAACCAGCCTGTTCAGTACCAGCAGCCAAAGAGGCAGAGGCCCCTCCCTACACACATTATAAAGCTTTAGTGGCAGGGAGTGGTCATTGCACCCTTTGCCCAATAATAACTGGTGTTGAATCAGAACTGTTACAGGTAGTTACACCCAATAACAGAAAACATACTAAAGGCAGGGGATTAACTCCATAGATGCTCTATAGAATCTATGGGTCCCTACACTAAGAACAGCACAGACCAGATTATTGTCCTATCAAGACACTGGCAGAACAAAATCAAAGATATATGGGCAAGAGATAGAGGGAAGAGGCTTATATTAAACCCACAACCTTCATGACAAATTTGCAATAAATATAAATGTATTATGCTATAGCACTCAGTTTTTAGTATATACTGTATGCCAAGTGTTAAATCAGGGAGATAGTAACCCTAATTACAGGACAAGATAAACAAATTAATACAATTTGCCTGTATAAAAACCCTTCAAACTTTCAAGTAGTTTTTCACAGATTCTGCGCTATTAATTAATGAAACATTAGGGGAAGGGTATTCTAAGATACTTTATAGCCCATAAATCAGTCTCTGCCTCCCCCAGCATCCTGGACATGGACTCCCAGAGCCTCAGGACTGTGAATGTCTCCACAACACATAACAAAGTTGGTGTCACTGATGATACACTGTAATGTTGAAGCGCCCATAGAAACATTTTGCCCAAGGGCAGTAACCTATAGCAACCAATCAGCAGGTAGCATTCACTAGTCACCTGCTTAAATGCAAGCATCTTATTGGTTGCCATGTGTTACTGCCCCTGGGCAAATTTAATGCCTTATATTACACATAGGGGATTGTCATGATTCTATAAGAAATGTGATGATAGGGACAGCATATACAGTACTTATAAGTAGGCCAAATGTAATACCATTTTTTTACAGAGAAAATTCATCCTTGGCAAATGAGAGCCCCTGCAGTGGTATGTTCAGGAGAAGACCTCCCGCTGTCTACCACACTGCAGAATGAGTTTTCTAAACACTACTTTCAGCAGAAAAATAAACACCCTTTGTCACCGTTACAAGAAGGCTTTGTGGTTCCTTGGACTGAAAAAAGAGTGAATAAAAATGCATTATTTTTCATTTAAAGTGTGTAAGATTTCATTACTGATTTTCAACTTTGACCTGATCTTAGCACAGTATGGGAAAGTCAATGCTTCTCAAGTCTTTCCCTCCATGAAGTGATGATATTTTGCCTTTAAAGGGGTTGTTCACCTTTGAGTTAACTTTTAGTATAATGTAAAGAGGGATATTCCGAGACAATTTGCAATTGGTTTTCATTTTTTATTGTTTGTGGTTTTATAGTTATTTAGCTTTTTATTCAACAGTTCTCTAGTTTGCAGTGTCAGCAATTTGGTTTCTAGGGTACAAATTACCCTAACAACCCTGCATTGATTTGAATAAGAGACTTGAATATGAATAGGAGAGGGACAGAATAGAATGATAAGTAAAAAAAAAAGTGGCAATAGCAATACATTTGTAG
>CM044436.1:36420235-36434417 GCA_024363595.1 Xenopus borealis
AAAAAAAAAAAAAAAAAAAAAAACATGTTTTCCCACGACAGTTTCCTTTTAATAATCCTAAAAAGGCTTTGTAGAAAAGCAGTAAAATTAACACAACAGGGAAGACAAAATGCTGAGTATAGGACATTATAATGGGTTTTTCTTATGTGGGCTGTAAGAGATATAATAGCTTATTGCCAGGAAAAAAAATAAGAATATGTTCCATCTACTTATTTACCCTTTGTTACCTTCATTGTTTCTCAGCTTATCTGAGTATTTGTCATTCCAATGCCTAAAGACAATATCCTATACCCACGATTATACTAGTTAGCACCTGGCTTGACAGAGAATTTTCTTTTTAAAATTAGGTAAGCTTTTTATGCTCAGGAGGTACTAGGATTGAGGCATAGTCAGAAACACCCCGCCTCTTGACTGTATAGTACAATATTGAATGAGGAAAACATGGAACAGTGGGTTGATGACACTGTGTATCTAGCAGCAACAAGGTTTTAGACTCCTGGGTTCACTTCATTCCATACTCTAATACAGGGATCCCGAACCTTTTGAACCCATGAGCAACATTCAGAAGTAAAAGGAGTTGGGGAGTAACGCTAGCATGAAAAATGTTCTTGAGCTGCCACATAAGGCATGTGATTGGCCATTTGGTAGCCCCTATGTGGAATGTCAACCTATAACAAGGCATGTTTGGCAGTACGCCTGGTTTTTATGCAACCAAAACCTGCCTTCAAGTCTAGAATTTAAAAAAAAGCACCTGCTTTGAGGCCACTGGGAGCAACATCCAAGGAGTTGGAGGGCAACATGTTGCTAACGAGCTACTGGTTGGGGATCACTGCTCTAATATCTAGTCAGCCCCAGGCCCGGACTGGCAATCTGTGGGTTAGGGCAAATGCCAGAGGGGCTGCTATAAGATGCCATAGAAAGTCAGTATTTAGTGGGCTGGTGGGGACTGTTTGGGCCTCTATGTGGGCTGATGGGCCTCTTGTGTACCTGAAATGCCAGGGCCTATTTTGATTCTCAGTCCAGTCCTGGTCAGCCCCTAACCCCTATGTTATATAAATCTTAAAACCTTACTGTAACATTCACCCTGAACTGTATAAGAATCCAGACGGCAAACATTCACTCTATTATGAGCTGTAGAGTGTAATATATTGATGGATGGGTGATCTTATATGCTGATGTGTTTTTATATCTTACAGTCAATTTAAATGAGAAATGAGAACATTTCTGGGAGATAGTACACATTGCTGGTTTCCATCATTGTTAGAAGTTCTATGAACTAAACCCTTAAAATTAATATAGCTAAAAATGACATATTTTATACTAAACTTATTGAACCAACCTAAAGGTTCGGCATCTCTATAGTAGTAATGATCCAGGCCTTCAAATTTGTCCCAGGAATTTCCTCTCTTGGATATTGAGCAGCTGTTGAGAAGCTAAGCTAAGGTCGCAAACCATCAAGCAGAAAATTAGTTTTGCTTGTCATGTAAGCTGATGTAGAATGGCAGGGAAGATTGTTGAATTCTGATGCTAATTGTGCTAATCAGTTTTCTATTGTGACTTGTATTTTATATATATTCAGCATCCTCCGTATCAGTCCCTAAGCTCAGTAAGTGACAGCAACACATAGCATTTGCCATGAGTCCAGGCCCGGACTGGCCATTTGTGGGTTAGGGAAAATGCCAGAGGGGCTGCTATAAGGTCCCATAGAAAGTCAGTATTTAGTGGGCTGGTGGGGGCTGTTTGGGCCTCTATGTGGGCTGATGGGCCTCTTGTGTACCTGAAATGCCAGGGCCTATTTTAATTCTCAGTCCAGTCCTGCATGAGTCATCAAAATGGATGGAGAAATACAGGGACATTTTTGGAGCAGACCATGCAGTTGCAAGGGGGAACCAGGAGGCATAGAGAGGCCCTAATTAATTATAAATTTCAACATAAATTTGGTAAAACAGGACAACCTCTGGATATGTTGGGGGCCCTAAAATTAATTTGCTGTGAGGCAGATATTCTCTGCTTAAAGGCTATGGTTACCTTGGGATAGTACAGAAGCCTGAAATATAACCTACAACATGTGTATGCTACTCATTTAGTTAAGCTGTGGGTCTCCTTTAAAACAACATCATTCAACAATGATGGCAGAATGTCTTAACGTGTAGTTAAATATCAATTCTCTGATTTTACCCTAAAGAAAATCCCAAATAATGGGATTTCACAAGGTCTTAGGTGGCAATGTAGTGTAGAAAGTTTGGATGAATTTGATGTCAACGTTGTTTATATACATGGCAGTTCAACAGTCAAAGGCAAAGTTGTTGTATTTGAATTAAACAGTTCTGTTAAGTTTTACATGGGAAAATTGGGAAACTTCCACCGATTTTAGGAGTTTGACAGTTTCTAATTGGATCCTTAAGCCTCGAGAGACCCCACATTGTAGCAGGACAAGTTTTTTCTTTTATAAAATGAGGGACAAAAGCAAGTAATTTCAGCCAAGATTTGCCAGGAATACACAATCCCATTGTGTTAATTCTTTAGTTCATAATCTTTTCTAAACAATATCAGCTAAGTAGACTTCAAACATGATCAATAGCAGATCTCTAACACACCAGAAATACTGTCCTGTAGGTTTGTGGTACTGTAAGCTGTGACATGTATAAGTATAGTTGCAGATTCTGCACTGACTAGGAAATTTACTTTTTTTAGTTTATAGTATCTATTTTTATATGAGCAGTGGCATACAGCATTAAAAAGATACAATTTTACTGTTTGCTCAATTCCCTCTCAATCTGAGTTTTTCTCCAGAATGATGTGCTTTAAAAGGATATTTAATGAAATTGTACATAGAGGAGCCAAGTAAAGTACTGTCACAAGATAGAGTGGCTGTTGGGGTGAATAGCAGTAGAAAGAGTCATACACAAAATAGTTCATGATTTGTCTGGTTTAGCCGTTTAGTTTATGGATCCTATTCCGCTGGTGTACAAGATGCACAAAAAAGTTATGGCATGGTAAAACAGGATCAGGGGAAACCTGTGCATGAAACAACATAATGCAGACACAAAAGAAAGAAATGTTATGTCACATGGGTTAGAAAAATTAAAACAAGGTGATTATGGAAATATATACAGGGGGTTGCAGCAACAATCTGGAAACAGTGTAATAACTAGATTTGGTGCCCCACAGCAAATTATATTCCTGGCCTGCCCGCCCATGTGTAAAATGAATTGTTTCAGACACACACTGAAATTGTGCACCCCTTCCCCACCAATTATCTGTGTCTGCAGTGTTACACCCCTCAGCCCTATGCTTCTGCTTTATATGTCCTTTAAATTGAAATCTTATTTATTCATGTGTAATCATTATGTACTTGTTACTGCTTCAAAAAAACAGGAGAACAATAATAATAATAATAATAGCAGTGCATCCTCGAGACCATTAATCAGTTTTCAGAAATAGCATATTGGAAACAAAACACTCTGTTCTAGTTCACTGCTTCCTCTGTGTATTTTTCCTTCTGATCTTTACCCTTTGACTATGAGAGCCTTCCACAAAAATGTACTTTTCCTTTCATCTCTGCTATTAATCATTTTAAATTTAGATCCAGAAAACTGAAAGGGCTTTTCAGAACAATCTATTTTTTGTTGCAGCTTTTGGTTCTCTTTTGGATTTGTCAGTTGATTGGTTTTTGACCTGAAGAGGGCACAATAACAAACATTTGTACCAAGTTAATCCAGGTCAGCACTATTAGAATAATGCAGCAGTTTCTTCCTGTGAGATTTTCTAATGGCAAAGATAATAATGAAAGGGACAACCAAACTTGCGTATGTTATTTATGCAGCAAGAATTAATTAACTAGTTCTCCTCAAGCCAGGACCTTTGGATTGTGTGTGGGATACAGCAACACAGTTGGCAAACTCGAGAATAAATATTGATCTTGCGTGATATACTGTATAGATCACGGTTGGGTTAAAGGGCATAAAACGCAGTAATGCCCCTTGAATTAATAAACATTATAGGGGTTTTAAAGGGCACCTGTTAGGCAAGTATTTAATCCCCAACAAATAAAGTGGCACAATTTAAAAGACTCAAAACAAACATGGCAGTACAAACCTTATATAACCATTTTATGGTAGATTTTTAGAGGCATTTCTTAAAGGGGAACTCCACAAAAACATAACTTTTTATATATATTATAGCCTTGAACTCATCTCCCAGCAAGGAATCTTGCTAAAAGTTGACTGTAATGTTAAAATGTAAGTGTAATAAGCACACAATGACTAGCATTCCAGTAATCATTAACGTAATGTAGCATGTCACAGACTCAAGTGCAAAGTTTGCCCCAGGGCCCCTCTTGCACCACTAGTGTTATGTTTGGTAGCCGAGGATGAGGAGAGTTATAACAGTGGTTTATTAGCAGGTTCATGCAGCCATTACATAACAGCAGTAATTCTTACTTTCACTTTCAAGCTGTACAGAAAGTCCTGTGTATGCTCAGTGACACCCGCAGGCCATTTGTAGAAACACCACAACTAGGATTCTGGTTTTTTGCGCTTCTTACACTGGGTCTATGTGACCTTTCCACAAATCCGGGCCTGGGAATATGACTAGGAAAGGACCTTACCAGAAAGTTGAATAATAAAAAGTAGCCATAACAATACATTTATAGCCTATAGACCAGTTGGTCTTCATTATTTATTTATTTTATAGTTTTTAAGTTTTCTCTTCTGCTTATTTCCAGCTTTCAATTGGGGGTCACTGACTCCAGCAGGCAAAAACTATTACTCTGTGAGGCAACAAGTTTATTGTTTCATTTTGGTGCTTATGTTCCTATTCAGTCCCGCTACTGTACTTATTCAAACCACTGCTTGGTTGCTAGTGAAATAAGTTCCAAACAATCAGATCACAGCAGGCATTCTCTCCTCTAGTCTGCTTCTTCCCCAGCATCACCTTGAGACACGGCATTGGCCTGTTAGTGCACAGATATGAAAAATTAAGACTTACCTGAAATTTTGCTTTTCTTTAGTCTGAAACGCAGGACATCACAATAGGGTAATCAGTTCCCATTCCCACCCTGATAGACAGAATTACAAGCTTAATGTATATCATTATAAGAGTAACCTCCTCCCCCAGAACTCCATGTTAAGTTTCTAGCTTCTTCAATAACCAGACCACACTATCAATGCAAATATTTATTGGGAGGGATTATTGTTATTATTGAATTCTAGAAGCTTGGTTACATCTACCTTATCTGGAAAAAAAATACTGTGTACAGAGGACCTGCTGTCAGAGCCAGAAGTTCTCCAATTCTTCTGGCTGATGTAATTGTCACCTAAAAAAGCTGTTTTCCATGATAAGTGTTTGAATGAAAGTGATTCCACTGGTTCAAAGGGATGCTCAAATAATCGGTAGAGTACAATATTTAAGTCCCAAGGGGGAATCAATGATCTGATTCTTGGCCACAATTTAGAAGTTGCCCTAACAAATCACTTGACTTAGCCAGATCCTTAGGCTCAGGCCAGATGGGAAGATTGGGGGAGATTCGTCGCCTGGCGACTAATCGCCAGGTGACAAATTTCCCCGAACCGCTTCCCCCTGCCTTCCAGCGGTTGCCACCTTTTCTTGGAAAAAAATACCGGCCTTCCTATATATTTACCTTTTTTTCCTATTAATAACATTGGGATCAGGTGGCAACTCTACTTGAGATGTATCGGCACATGGAGATAAGCATCTTTTAGATCCAATGTAATCATTACATCTCCTTCTTGTAGAATGTTTATGGCTGCTTTTATAGTTTACACCCTGAACCTTTCTTTCTTTAATTGGCTTGGGAACTAAAGAAACTGTGGAATAAATCTCTTCTCCGTTATCTGAGAATCTACAGTCCTATTCCTAGTTACCTCTAGGGCAAGCCGTTTCCTTAAGTCCACCTTGGCCTATCTTTTGGAAGAGATTTGTCTTTCCCCAGGTTCGACTGGCATGGAGATCAGGCTATTCTTTCAGGCCAAATCCGCTGCCCACTCTTTAAGAGCTCTTCTTCCATCCGTTGATAAGGCCATGATACGAGTACCAAATGTTAATGTGTCAATTGATACTACACACAAGAAATCAACTGCCAATTTGTTTGGTGATAACATATCCAAAATATCATCTCTGGAGGTGCCCACATCAATCTCTTCCTCAAAGGAGTTTTCCAGTATTTTAATAATCTTGACACAGAGACAGCTGCTAAAGAGGGTTTACATACACTTGCCCCTGTCATTTAAGATCTGTGTAAGGCACGCTCAGCTCTGCTATACATTGGATCTTTTATGGATGATTTTTCAAATGGAATTGTTGTCCGTTTTGATAGTCTGTCACCAAAAGCTGGTTCTTCCTAAGGTGCCTCCTTAGCTTCTATAGGAAACATCAATTTAAATTTGCTAGAACAATCAGATGTTTTATGGAAGGATGTATGGAAAAACTTGAGGATTTCTTCTCAGAGAAGAAAAGAAGTTCCTGCTTATCAGAGGAGGTTGGTGTTTCTTTATTTCCCAAAAATTTAGTTACTTCCATTGTTAATTTTGAGGTCTTTTGTAAAAGGAATAAATAGTATTCTTCTTTAGCTTTAAGATGAAAAGATGATGACGAATCACTGGAACTCAATGAATCAATAGAACTCAACGAATCAATAGATTCTGAGCTAGATGACAGTGCTCTAGTTTGACCAGTAGATGGTGCCCTTGTGTTAATTGACAATCTCACTTTGTTAAATCATCTAGACCATATTTTTTTAAACCGATTAATAAACTATTCCAGATTTTTTACTGGATCTCCACTTTGAATGCATAATTCACATATGAATTGGGAATAATCTTCAAGCAAAGGTTGATCACATCCTGAACATATATTATGCCTGGATTTCCTCTTTCTTTTTCCTGAAGTTTCTTCAGACATTTAAAATAGAGGAATGAGGCATAAGTACACACGTACCTTAACAATGTGACCCTTTAAATAACTGCTTAGCCTACACACCATACTATAGCAGCCTAAACTTGCACCAGCAATGCTACAGGAACTAACTCAGAGTGGCAGAGGAATCATACTCTGTAGTTACCTGCACCCTCAGCCTGGCCATAAAGTTCCTGGCATCATTCCCCCTCTGCCCCCCTGAAAAAACATGGAATGTCATAAGTGTGCGCCCAGTAGCAATACCAGTGATATGCGCTGAAGAGAATCCCATCCCTTCATGATCACAATGGGCATTCTGCCTTGCCTCTGCCTTCCGTTGGCATGGTCATTCCTCCTTCAAGCTTCCCAGTCTGGTTCTTCAGACCTATGGTCCTCAAACTTTCCTATCCTGGATGGACAGAATAAAAAAAAATGGAGGTCTGGGGAAGGAGGCAACTCTTATTACGATATTAATTAAGGGTAAGGGCAGACAGGCAGACTTTTCTGCGGTGCGACAATCTCCCCGAACTGCCTTCTTCCTGCTTTCTGCCTGCTTGAATGAGAAAACGCCAACACAATGCTCTTGGGCACTTCAATTTCTGAAATCACCCGAAGTTGCCTCATGAGGAAACTTCAGACCTTCTTCTCCAAGAAAATTACCATTGCCATTTTTTGCAACCATGATAGTTTACAGTCTATGTTTTGGGGTATTAGGACTTGTTGGACTAAAGGTTCTGTATATCTTATTTACAGTTTTGGTACTGCTAAAATATATTCTGAAGGTAGATATTCGTTATTTCTATTCTTTCCGTTGGACATTATCTACATGATAAAGCACCAATATGGAAATCTTTTGGTTATGGGGCCTAATATTTAATAAAGGTATTCTAAAGCTTTTTGGCCCAGAAATGGACTAGTATACAATACATTATGAAAACAGTTCTTCTTCAATTTTATTACTGTTGCTTTATGAATATTTAAATATTTAAGCTGATGATGAGTATCTTATGTGATATTTGCATTGGCATTAATCTTTTTATTTCCCTTGTCTCTAAACCATATGTCATGATGTTATTTAAAGGAAGACTATACCCAGAAAATGAATACTTGAACAACAGTTTATATCTAAATGAAGTGACCTATTAAAGAATCTTACCAACCTGGTATATATATATATATATTTAAGTAAATATTGCCATTTTACATCTCTTGCCTTGAACCTCCATTTCGTGATGGTCTGTGTGCTGCCTCAGAGATCACCTGACCAGAAATATTTCAACTGTAACAGGAAGAAGTGTGGAAGCAAAATACAGAACTCTGTCTGTTAATTGGCTCATGTGACCTAACTTTATAGTTTGTTTGGTATGTTTGTGTGCACCATTGAATCATACGATCCCAGGAGGCTGTCCTTATTTTTTAAATATATATTTATGATTACCCAGTGGCACATGCTACTAAAAAAAAGTGTATTATTATGAAAATAGTTTATTTACATGAAGCAGGGTTTTACATATGAGTTGTTTTATGCAATATCTGTTTCTAGAGACCTACATTGTTTGGGGGGTATAGTTTTCCTTTAACTAAATGTCTGCACTTTAGAACACAAATATTATGCTATGATACACTTTCAGTTACTGAGGTTATTCACTTGGTCAGCATTGTTATATGTTTTGTCATTATCATGAATGTATTCTAGTTTTAACTGTACTGTTATTAAGTTATTTGTATATTAATATACTTTCACAATATATTTATTTTGTACACATATGACTCTATCTGTAAAATCCTCAAAACAGGTTTTTCTTCTACCTGGACTCTGTTCAACTACTTTTCTCAAAGTTGTAATGGCCTGTTTATATAGTTTCAAACACTGAAATTCCATTATTTTAATAGAATTTCAATGACTTTAACAAAGTTATTGATGGGTTGGAAAAATCAATTTTATTTTTCTCTTATTTTGTCAAAAACAAATTCTTAGTCTTCCCTTAGGAAATGAAAAGACTTTGGCAGATCTGAGCTAGAGAATACTTCTAACAAACTTCTGCTGCACATGTATGGCAGCCCCCTCATAGACAAACACAGGGAATCAGATAGGCGATGTAAAAGCACTGGGCAAATTCTTTATGGCAAAATTATAAGTAAAATGGAAGGCCAATATTAAGATAGATATAAATAAAGTATATTTTCTGGTGTCAGTATCTCTTCAAGGGTACTTAGTATATTGTATTTTACGGATAATTCATTTTAGTTGACCATTGTTTCACTCACTTGCTGAATGCTCCTTAGGGTTGGGCCAGACGGGAAGATTCGGGGAGATTCGTCACCTGGCGACTAATCGCCTGCCAACTAATCTCCCAGAATCCCCCTGCCTTCCAGCTGATTAATGAAGAATTGCATGTGCCTATTCGCATGCGACGCTGAGCTTTCCCGAAATCACTTGAAATAGCCTAAGGAGGCAACTTTGAGCGACTTCGGAAAATACAGCGCCGCGTGTGAATAGGCACAGGCGATTCTTCATTGATAAGCTGGAAGGCAGGGGGAAGCAGTTCGGGGAGATTAGTCACCCCAAAGAAGAGGCGATCTCCCAGAATCTTCCCGTCTGGCCTATCTCTTACTGCTAATTATCAGGCAATCTGCACTCCCTTTTCATAAAAGTCACAAACTGATCCCACCAGGGGGTGTGCCTACTTCATATTTACATATTTATTCTGTAGACTGTCAATTGTGCCGCTCACAACTCCCAGATGAAGGAAGCAAATAATTACATTATCCTGTTAGCTATATAAAAACATAAGACTTACATACAGCATACATGCAGCATTTGCAGGATATAGGCATAGACAAAAACATACATGCAGTAGGGAGTGTTCATCAGCTCGGGTTTCATAGAAGAAATGCAAGACTTTGCATTCTTGTGCCCAAATCAGATGAGCGTGCTTGCACAAGAGCCAACACAGTGATTCTAGGTGCAGGCAGGAGAGGAGGCTAAGCTTGTTTTAGAAGATGTATTAGAGCTCATTGATTTTAAAATCGCAACAAATCCTGTACCTCTACATTTAAGAGTTATGCCAAAGTAGGTTATTTTGTTAGATTTTGATTGTACGGTTATTTGAGTGAGTTCTTCTAGGAACAGACGCCAATTTTAGCTCTAGTGTGGCACTAGCCTTAATTACACAACATTTTTATTGGCTTTTTTAATACTTATGTAACATAAAGGATACCACACAGTATGACTGTAATATAATATTGTATGCAGTGTTTCTGAATAAAAGTAGGGCCTCCCCGTCGGGGAATCGAACCCCGGTCTCCCGCGTGACAGGCGGGGATACTTACCACTATACTAATGAGGATTGACCAGTTGCTGACAGTGAATCGTATTCTTTGTTATATATGACTACAGTAGTTGAACATGAGCGATAGAACCAGAAAATATTGAGTAGGTGATACATTTTATTGGCTGAGTTAATAAAAAAAATTGAACTTTCTGAACTACTAAGGTCCCATATTATATCATGCCTGAAGCAAGGACCAAGAAAAGGTATCACCTACTCTATATTTTATGGTTCTTATATTGTATCTTCAGTTCACTGAATTAGATACCATGAAATGAGACAAAGCATCAAGGTTCCTACACAAAACATCTTTTATACTTACCCCCTGCCCCCCCCCACCAAGTTTTAATCATATATTCAAACTCGGGAGGATTTTGCGGGAAATCTGCAGTGTTAATAATAAAGTTAATTGGTGGGCAGCAGCTTACCTGTAGCATCTGCAGGAGATTGGCTGAGCTAAAAACATACAGGCAGTAGGGAGTGTTCATTGGCTGTTCCCATGTTAGTGGGAGGGCTTAGGATGGAGGACGAGTGTTTCTGATAACTGAACTATGTAAAAAACATGGCCACCTACTACTCTACCTAGTAATGAAGAGTAGCATTACATAAAAATAAAAGTTTTAATTGTTTTCCTAAATCAATTTGAATTTAGTTAATTTATTTATTACCAACCATATTAGATTACCTACTGCATTGTCATGAATAGTTTAATTTTCAGTGGGATGCTATCCTATGTGATATTAGCTTACTTGTCCCCCCCCCCTTGGAAAATGTTCTATAGACACTCATGGATACAGATAAAACATGAGAATGTGGAATGTGCTTAAAATGGTTAAAAATATATTTAACAGTTACAACTTTTAAACATTAACACATAAAAAACCACCAATGTTTTGTCTTTTTTCATGACTTTTCGGCATACTGGATATGATTTCACTGATATAAGATTGTGGAGGATGTAGCTTCATTGTATAACCTGGCGAAACAGACTCTATTGAAATGGGTAACGTAATGGAGAGTTTGCACTTTGATGCCCATTGCTTACAAACTAGAAGCCCCCAGACTGATTTCATTACCTTTTCCAGCAGCCCATTGTTTTCTACAAACTCACTCAGACTGGTGTTGTCTGGTATGTTACTACAAACAGCCCTTATTGAGCTTCGCTTGTAGTCACTGCACTCAGCCTCTTATTTTCGTAGAAGAAAAGCAAGACTTTGCATTCTTGTGCCAAAATCAGATGAGTGTGCTTGCACAAGAGCCAACACAGTGATTCCAGGTGCAGGCAGGAGAGGAGGCTAAGCTTGTTTTAGAAGATGTATAAGAGCTCATTGATTTTAAAATCTCAACAAATCCTGTATCTCTACATGTAGGAGTGATGCCAAAATAAGTTATTTTATTAGATTTTGATTGTATGTTTATTTGAGTGAGTTCTTCTAGGAACAGCAGCCAATTACACATCCTTTTTATATTGGCTTTTTTAATACTTATGTAACATAAAGAATACCACAAAGTAACATAATATTGTTTGCAGTGCTTCTGAATTAAAAGATCAATCTCCCCGTCGGGGAATCGAACCCCGGTCTCCCGCGTGACAGGCGGGGATACTTACCACTATACTAACGAGGATTGACTGTTGGCTAAACATGAGTCTTGTTATTTGTTATATATAGAATTCTACCATGATCAGTGGTTTTAAAGTTATTTGTTAGTAATAATAATGTCTTCTGAAAGCATTATGTTTTTGGCACTTTGTGTTCTCTGCCCTGCTTGTTCTGACTCCTGAAAAGCTGACCTTTTCCACATTGTCTCAAGAGACAGAACCAGAGAAGTTAAACATATAATTGTGACTGCAATTATATTTATAAATAAATGCAATAAGCATTTAAAAAGGTTTAATAAATGAATATTGGAATTGCCTATATTATTATTTCCTTACTTTATGAACTTTTCTAGATGAAAATCCCCCCATTTTTATATAAACTAGAATAAATCACATTGTTGATTTAATGTCACTCTGGTCCAAACTGGAGATTCATATCAATGAGTAGCAATCAGCAATCATCAAAAGTAAAGCTGAGCTTATAAGGGTAAGGCCACACGTGGAGATTTCGCCGCATGTGAATAAGCGCAGGCGACTTTACGTGTAGCGGGTGCGCACCTCTACCAAGCTATTCGGGGAGATTCGTCGCGGCGATTAGTCGCCAGACGAAAGATCTCCCTGAAATCTCCACATGTGGTCTTACCCTTAGTGAGCTTTACAAATGAGTGATAATCTGCCTTATCTGATACCCATGACTCCATTCATCAATCAATGTCTCAAAAGAAAACATTGCTCTGTACTGTTGGATGGTGATTCATCAATCTGTGTAAACATTGTCTAAGTATGCTCTTAAATATTCAAAATAATGCACAAATTAAAGCAACTGGTATGGAAAAAAAACATTATGTTGTTTAAAATGGAACATTTTAAATATAAAACAAGCACATTCTATCAAACCTCCAAACCAATACAGCTATGAAATACTTGAGAGCTGCCTAAGTGATATGCATGCCAAAGAATTCAGGAAATTCTGTCTAGGAAAATAATTGGAGCTAAGCCATTACCGCTCCCATATGTACATAAAGTAAGCGTCTTGCTGAAGTGCTGCCGATCAGCCTTTATTTGCTTCTTTGACAATCAAAGTCATTTTAACTTATAAACACCCCTCCCTTAAAAAGACAAGTCTTTTACCTACAGTATTTATGAGTGACAAAATTAGCTGTGATATCATTTTTTTTAAGTAAATTATCCTAGTGCCCTTTCCAATAGTTCCATTTCAAATGAAATAGAAGAAAGAATGTTTAAAGAACAGTGTAAAATAGCTAATATTATGAACACTAAAGAAAATAAAGTTATGTAAATTGTAGAATAGCACTTGGAGTAATTTTGCATTAAAGTAGACTCTGGTGAAAAGGGTGAAGTACTAGAAACTTCACACTTTCATGAATTTGTGTAGTAATGATCAGGGCCGCCATTAGAAATCACAGGGCCCTGCACAACAAAATTTTCCCTGGGCCCTGCCCACACTGATACCTAAGCCCACCACTGATCCCGCCTACTCCACAAACTCTACTAAAATGTTTACTTTTACAATATGGAGCACGAGATAATGTACAGTTCTCTGCAGTAAGGTTCACATACAAATGGACTAGCAAGAACACTGGAAAAGGTTACATTTTTAGCAGCCTTATGAAATAGTACTTTCCCTTACCTGAAAAACCATTCCACAAATACCAGAGATAGAGATTTCCTCCGGGCCGACCCACCGCAGTCAAAAAGCCCCCTTTGCCCCTTCCTCCTCTAGCCCTACCTCCCCAAGCCCTCTCGGAAGTACCTTATTCTTCTTGCGGCCATGCCGGGAGCAGGCAGAGAGGTTGGAATGAGTGCCAATTGCAAGGAGCAGATCTGGGCCCATAGGGTATTTCCGGTTTCCCACTGGCCCAGTCCGACCCTTTATGCCTATACTGCTAGACAAAGCAGACTAGTGATTGAAGGAGAATTCAACCTTTTCGAAAAAAAAAACGTGTACCGCACCCCCGTCGGGGTTTCCACCTGGCCAGTATTTTACCGGCCCGCCGGTTGAGCCCAATGTTATTAATAGGAAAAAAAGATAAATATATAGGAAGGCCGGTATTTTTTTGAAGAAAAGGAGGATACAGAGTGTAAATAATGAACTGTATGACTTTGTAGGCAAAAATATAAACTTTAGACATATACTATCACTCATGCTACAGTACTAAGTCTATGGGGCAAAATTCACTAAAGGGCGATTTTTCACTAGTGACTGCTTCTCCACACTTTACCAGATGCAAATTCGTTACCACTACGCTAATTCACTAAGTGCAAAGCTGCATCTCAGCAGCTGAGCTCTGTCAAATTTTTCGCTAGAGTTACT
>CM044436.1:36463788-36476124 GCA_024363595.1 Xenopus borealis
GGGGGGGGCGATGAGTGGAGACAGCCTAGGGGCGTACCAGTTGTAAATCTGGGCCTGTTTATCCAGGGCCAGAATTACATAGCGTGCACCCTTAGGCTTGCTGACAGGAGTTGGCTCCCTTTTATTCACACAAAATCAGGACCAGAGCAATGGGGACTGGTGCATGGGAAATTTAAAAAACTATTTTATCTCCAGCACATCCCCAGTGTTTCTGATCCAATGTCACATCCCCAGTGTTTCTGATCCAATGTGGGTGTGGTTGGGAAAATGCAATTAATGTTGAAATGGCCTGTGTGTCAGAGCAGCTACACAAATGAGGAGATGGAAGCTGTGGGTTCTGGCAAATGCCAGAGGGGCTGCTATAAGGTGCCATAGAAAGTCAGTATTTAGTGGGCTGGTGGGGGCTTTTTGGGCTGATTGGGATAGAGTCATATAGCGGGTCGTGTTCCTGTGGGTTACCCGCAAAAACCTGCGGTACCCTGTGGGTTGCAGGTAGAAGTTCCTGATGTGGGTATAGATGGTTTGCGGATCACGGGTCAGGCTGCAGGTCTTCTCAATAGTGACAATGACAATGTGACAATGACAATGTTCTGGCAAACTTACTATAGTTAGATTTTTATACTCCAGGGCCAGTTGATGAGAGACCTTCAGTAAAATGAATGCACCTGACAATCACTAAAGATCCATAAATCCAAAACAGTGGTGACGAAATCATGCTGAAACAACACTAAAGTGATATTTTATCATATGGAATAATCATAGTGGGAATACATAAATCTAGCACATTAAATCAGTTGGTAATAAATGTTTTTATCCCTTGGATTAACAGCCAATTGAAAGAACATGTTTAACAGGCATTTACATATCACAGGGTTCTAACAGGTATTATTTTAAGGTGAAAATCTAAACTTATTGACATAAATAACTATGATGATAATGAAGTGTTGCTTAACGGTGACCACAAATGAGTAATGCAATGGTTCCCATATTACTATTATTGTTAAAGAATCTTTTTTACTTGATTTAAGCGGGTTTTAATGATCACTACAACTTTATTCAGATTACATTCACAAGTCTTATCTTGTAAGTGAAGAAAAGAACATGTCACCAAAACCTTCTGTCAAATTCAACCTCCTATAAAATGAAATCATTTTCCCCAAGAAAGAACACGTGTAGAAGCGAGCTTTGGTTTAATCTTTTTTTGTCTCCTGGGCTTGTATGGAAGATACAGAATGTTTAGTTAAAGCAATTTATATACCGGAAAGTTATAACTGCTTGATATGGGGGTTTTGTGGTGTTACTGTAGAAGAAAGTTATAAATGTCAAGAAAATGTGTGGCCAGAAACAGTGCATGAAACTGTCACATTCTGTTTGTTCTTTGATCATATTATTCCCTAATGTGCTGGACTCCATTATATCTACAAAGGGCATTTGTTATGGTTTATGGAGAAGTGCCGTTGTAATTGCAGAACAGCGATTGGTATCCTACTGCTTCCAAGAAGAACACAATCACAGAAAGATAAAACAGATGCGGAAAGATGACAGCAAGATTTGCTCAGTAATTGAGAAACTATTTCCAGCAGATCCCAGTGGGGCGTCTGGCTATGTCTCCATGAAGATTCAAAAGAAGTTGCAATTTTTTCATTTTGAATGAATGGAAACATTTGATTTCCTTTAAATGAATATATTGCATGAGATAAAGATGCCATAATGAATGTTGGATGATTAGACCTAATCAGGTATTGTACAAGATTAATTTTATTGTTGGGGGTCGTGTTGAGGGGGACTTCTTCAAAATCATATGTAGGCAGGAAGTGCATGGAAAGTTTAGTAATGTACCATAGATCTGCAGCTCTTGCAGCAGTAATGACAATTCTGGCTGTTGGAGGGAGATTTTGTAGTGAAGCTAGATGGCAACTTTAAAGCATCACTTGCCGACCTTCAAGTGTTGTCGAAGTATGTCTCCAAACTGCCACTGACAGCTGAAGTTGAAAACAATAGCTGAAAGGATACAGATTAATGTAATATGCAGACTGTTTTGCTCCAGGTTCCAAAAAATACTAAGGGGCAAATTTACTATTATTCCCCAAAAATACTACAAATTTATTCGAAATTCTATAAGCATTCGACTATCGAATGCTAATCGAATTGTTTTTGGCTATCATTTTGCTCGATATTAGAATACCGATTGTTCGATTTCACAAAAAAAAATCATGAAATTTCCTTCGAGTCTCCGAAAAATTTGTACGATTCGAACAATAAAACGCTGCGATCGTTCGAATGGTATTCGAACAGGACTTAGTCAAAGAAGCCTATGGTGGGGCGGGGGGGGGTTCCCATAGGCTTCTATTGCAATTCGGTAGGTTCAATCTGCTGAAGTAGGCAGTCGAACAATTTATAAAATTTTGATTCCTTCGATCATTGAATGATCAAATTATCGAATATGCGATCGTTCGATCTATTTCATAATTCGGTATTCGATGATCGAAGAGGCCAAATTTAAATATTCGAATATCCGATTAAATCGTACGATTGTAATTCGATCAGATTTGATCGAACTACGATCTATTCACGTGAATTTTGTAAATTTTCCCCCAAATGTCCTACTTAGACTTACCATGGTGGAATAGCCTATAAACATCTTCCATAGATCTGTATACAGCAGTACAACCAGCAGGTAGCACCCAGGAGGCCTAGCTTGTAATGGCTTGTGAGCCTGACGTCATTCATTTCCCTTTATAGCAATTCTTCTAAAACAAACTTCATAATTCTTTTTTAACAAACAGCTGCAACACAATTTACATTTTAAGGAAGGTTATATTGCCTTTGTACTTATATGTACTTATGGTATAAAATAGAGGCTTAAAATGATATAAATATAAAATTCTAAATAATTTTGAATTAAAACATCTAGATCCAAAAACATGATTAATGAACTAAGAATGCTCAGCCCTCTGTATCAGATAATGTGACTTTTTAAAAATAGATATTAAAATGAACTAAACGGGTACTACCAGTATTATAAACCCCAGCAAAATGAATGAGGGTGGCACTTTGGTACCTCAAAGAAACTAGGTAATTATTTGAGATAAGTATTCTGCCTGATTAGTTTTATTGAATTTTTAGAGAAGCAGATTTATGTTTGTATTTCCCTAAGGACTTACTTAGACTTTGCTGGGGGAGTAAGACCTTTTATTGTATCTAAGTGATTACCCTCAATGAATCTGGCCATTTGTTAGGTGAATATGAGATAAGTAAATAGATGTTGGATGTGCTATCTCACATTGCAGTCATTTATAAAACCAAAATACCAAGTCATTTAAAGGGGGAGTATACAAAGGAATAATGTTGTTGTGTGCTCATACATACTGTAGGACATCTCAGGCAAGCATCAGGTTATTGTAAGAAAAGAGAACCAAATGCTGATATTTCATTCAGTTCTTATCTTCCATCAGCTCAGATGTTTTCCTTTTAAATTGTATGTCTTTTATTTCCTTGATGCTAGGTATACTTGTAAAAGGTTGTAGAAATGGAGAGTAAAATGCTGAAATATTACTTTCAAGGCATTGTTCACCTTTTAGTTAAATTGTAGTATGATGTAGACCAGTGGCCCCAATCAGAGGCTTGTGAGCAATATGTCGCTCGCCAACTGCTTGGATGTTGCTCCCAGTGGCTTCAAAGCAGGTGCTTATTTTTTAATTCCTAGTTTAGAGGCAAGTCTTAAATACCATGTGGAGAGCCAAACCAAAGCTCTTATTTGGCACCCCAGGGACTTTTTTTTCATAATTTTTTCATTATATATATATATATATATATATATATAATGAAAAATATATATTATCATATACGTATCAATCATCCAGAAAGGTAGCCGCACTCTCAGGACTTATTATAGACAAAGAGGGGAATGTAATTAAAGTCACAAAGAGCAAAACATTGTGCACCACTAATATTAAAAATCCACATCTCACAATGTAATATTGTTCCTTAAACGGTTATTGCATTGTGAATCATTATTGCGCATTGCGAATTGTAATGGTGCACTCTTAAAGAGATTCTGACACCTGAAATTAAACTCTTTTTTACATCTATTATAATATTGGCTTTGAAAGCTACTTGTAACTTTGCCATAAGGTATTTGCATGATGCTTTTACATTACCTGTCTGATCCCCCATGTTCCTGTATGAGGGGGCTGCCATATTTGTGCACCCGGCATCTGTTATCATTAGAAACTGTAACTAACAGACTGAGATGGGACTGTTAGGTTGGCAAAGTCAGGGTGTCAGAGTGTCAGAGAGTCAGGCTTAGGAAATCCAACTAACAATTATATACAAAAACAAACCTTTCAGCAAAAAATGATCAACATGACCTATAGGTAACAATTAATTTACATTCATATGTTAAAATAAAATTTTTAGTGCCAGTATCACTTTAAGAGGTGCTTGAAGGTGTCGTAATCTTTTGGAGCAAACATAGTGACTTTTTCAGTAAGAAGTTTTATTAGATTGACAGCGCATTAGTGCAAAGTAGAAAATTCGTCAAACGGCCTTCCACTGGTGGAAGTTGTCGCTAAACAATTTCCGAGTGGAAAAAGGTATATTACATTCACGCAAAGCAAAATTTGTTTGCACAAAGGCTTAACTTTTTGCATTGCGAATAGTTTTTGCGTTACCAACTTATATTACATTCCCCTGAAAATGCTTTATTGCAGGTGGAAGATTTTGTCTATTATAAGTCCTGAGAGTGCGGCTACCTTTCTGGATGATTGATACTTATTGTGGAATCGCATCCAGGCAGACGTAACAAAAAAATTTTCTTGAGAGCCGTTATCTTAACCACTATATTTATGCATATATATAAATATATATAACTGAAGGGCAGCACACGGCTACAATACTTGCCTCGGGTGCACAGTAAATAATTTAGATACTTTAAAAAAAAGAAAGAAACCTTGACACATATATATAATATATATCATATATGTAATATGTACAAGCACATGGATGCACACAATGACGTATTCATCCTTAATTATAACAACTGACAGTTATTTCAAAGGGGTTAGCAAACTGCC
Source organism: Xenopus borealis (assembly GCA_024363595.1). NCBI lineage: Eukaryota > Metazoa > Chordata > Amphibia > Anura > Pipidae > Xenopus > Xenopus borealis. Next base: position 36,468,864 of record CM044436.1, read on the forward strand.
ATTTAATATGAATGTCTGCTTATTGTAATACTTAAAAACAAAAAAAAGAACACCCCGCATTTACCACTTATTTATATATACCCATTTATAATCTTCATTCATGTTTTAGGCCATACATTTAACTATAGCTAAGTAACTACACCACTGATCCAAGAGTGGGCCTCAAACCATTTGATTTTTAGATGAGGACAAATTAGTATATTGCACCTTGTATTTCAACCACTTGAAAAATCATAGCACAAAATGGGATAAATGTGCACCTCCATAATTAAAAAAAAAAGGTGGTCTGCAATCAAGGGGCTTAAACAGACATGCCCCAGAAACTGGGAAATGTTGAAATGAATGAAGTATATAGTGCTTCTCTATATGAAAACAGGTAACTGCTGTTCATTTGTCCTTTATCTTAAGCAACTACTGTTCAGTCCATTTGTCCTGAACTCTGAGTTATTTGAAGAGACATTGAAGCCCTGCATTACTTGTAATTCCTGGTTCAAAACAATCTTCTTAGCACGAAATGAGGACATCGAGCAACGGAAAGAACCAGTTACAGAAGAAGTGGTATCAAAGTCTGGGGACCTACCACCTCTACAGAAGCGATGAATGCCTTTCCGAAAATGTATGGTGAATAGTCCATAAGTAATAGGATCCAAGCAAGCATTCACCAGGCCAAAGATAAAAAGAATGTGGGTTAGGGACTGTGAAACCTTTTCCTCCATTGCCTTAGGATAAAACCAGTACCATAAGCCCATTAGATAGTAGGGCGTCCAACAGATAATGAATGAACTGACGATAACAATGCTCATCTTTAACGATCTCATGCGAGCTTTCGGGATGTTGTTCTTAGAACGCCGAAGATACACTTCCTTTGAAGATACTGAAATGGAAAGATATTAGATGTATCATGCAACACATCAGATGTATCACATAGCACATTGCATACAATAAAAATTATGTGAATATGGATATGACACGACTCTTTAAATAGATCGATTATAGGTTGGAAAATGATTTTTAAATAATGATCTCATAAGCTGTCCTCAGTTAACCTAATATTCACAACACAAAAGTCAAATTAAGATCTGTTCAGAATCAAAGAAATTCTGGAAATTATAAAATAGGCACTGAGTTGTTTATGTTAGTGGCCCAGTAATAATAAACCCTTCTGTCTGGTGATCAAGTCAAATAGCTTCATCACAGGTGGATTGGCTCACCAGGAAAACTCATGCTCAACCAACCATTAGACCTTTTATGTCTATATTCTGATCATCAAAGGGATACAGTCATGGGAAACACATCAGTTAATAATGCTGCTCCAGTAGACTTCTGCACTGAAATCCATTTCTTAAAAGAGCAAACAGATTTTTTTACATTCAGTTTTGAAATCTGACATGGGGCTAGACATTCTGTCTATTTCCTGGCTGCCCCTGGTCATGTGATTTGTGCCAGCACTTTAGGAGGGAACTGCTTTCTGGCAGGCTGTTGTTTTTCCTTCTCAATGTAACTGAATAGTACGCAGTGGGACATGGGTTTTTACTACCGAGTGCTGTTCTCAGATCTACCAGGCAGCTGGAATCTTGTGTTAGGGAGCTGTTATCTTGTTACCTTCCCATTGTTCTGTTGTTAGGCTGCTGGGGGGTAAAGGGAGGGGGTGATATCACTCCAACTTGCAGTACAGCAGTAAAGAGTGACTGAAGTTTATCAGAGCACAAGTCACATGACTTCGGGCAGCTAGGATATGTCTAGCCCCATGTCAGATTTCAAAATGAAATATAAAAAAATCTGTTTGCTCTTTTGAGAAATGGATTTCAATGCAGAATTATTCTGGAACAGCACTATTAACTGATGCATTTTGAAAAAAACATGTTTTACCATGACAGTATCCCTTTAACCATTTACTGTATCTATGACAGTAAAAAGAAGATTAAGAAAATAGTGTAACAGGTAAAAAAAAAAAACACAAGTAGGAGAATAAAGACATTGAATAAGAAAAGGAGTAGACCTCTATTCTAAGGTTTTGTGGTTGGTCAGTGGCACCCGAGACCCACACTGGGCTTCATATTTCACACTTCCCAACATGCCCCTTAAAATAGGGACATTGCTGAAAAATTATTTTTGCAGAAAATGTGTGCAGTTATGTATCAGGTGTACTTCTTCAGTCCCTTTTAAGGGCACATAAAGGCACCTCCAACATACATATATACATATACATATTGTGTACATACATTCATACAGTAACACCAAAAAAGTGCTTTAACAGAATTAAAATATAATGAAGTGTTGCTCTTCACTGGTAAAACTGGTGTGTTTCCTTCTGAAATACCACTATATTTTATATAAACAAGCTGCTGTGTAGCCATGGGGGCAGCCATTCAAGGTTCAAGTTACATAGCAGATAACAGATGCATGCTGCAGAATACCATTGTTTTCTATCACAGAGCATATCTGCTAAGTAGCCTGCGCCTTTTCTCCTTTTTTCAGTCTCAATGCCTGTCCCCATGGCTACACAGCACCTTATCAATATAAACTATAGTTGACTTCTAAATCAAACGCATAACTTTTACCAATAGTGATGGGCGAATTTATTCGCCTGGGATGAATTTGCGGTGAATTTCGCCTGCTGAAAATTTGCTGACGTCTCATTTTGGATGCGGGCGTCCGTTTTTGAATGCTGACGCCCATTGCCGGCATCTGGGATCTGTTTTTTCTATGTTGGAAATGGGCGCCAGCATCCAAAAACGGACGCCAGCATCCAAAAATGGACGCCTGTGTCCAAAAACGGACGCCCGTGTCCAAAATGAGACGCTGTGCCGTTTAGCTGATTTTTCGCTGTTTCGCGAATTTCTACTAGAAATTTGTCGAAGCAAAACACCCCAGATTCGCCCATCACTATTTACCAATGCATCAGTACATTTGAAATACTTTAAATTGCTTTTGTTTTTTGGTGTTTCTGTTCCTTTTAAGCATTTTTAATTTTTATTTTACAATTCTCATTGGATGGGCAAGAAAACTCTTGAAATTGCCCTTCTATTAGTTTGAATTGAAAATTCCTAAAGGACTTTAGCAGAAATTATCACTGTTGGAATGGATTCTTTTCAGAAAATGAAAATTACCCGGATCCTTTCAGACAATTCCAATTTAAATCAATAGAGGGGGGATTCTGTCCCTCCCAACAAGGTGTAAAATACCAGTATAACAAAAAACTTACAGCTGTGCCTTTGAATGTTATGTGCTGTGATTTAAGCACAGTTCTGCAAAATACATATTTCATTGTGCTGTAGAAGATAGTTGCATATCAATAATAACTGGGAAAATCAATTTAACATGAATCAGCTATAACAGCCCAATTATATATATATATGTATATATATATATATATATATATATATATATATATATATATATATATATATATATGTGTGTGTGTGAGAATGACATTATACATATATATGAGTGGGAAATGTCATATTAGCACACTTGGAATTCCTCATGTAAAATAGAGTTGCTGCTCACCCCAGATTATCTAGGAGAGCTAAAAGCAATAAGTAATGAATTCACAGAGTACCTTGTCCCATTCAGACTAAGAAAAAAAATGACTACCTATTATATTACCATCTAGCTGATAAATTTTACTTTCTTCTTCAGTCAGTAGCATTTTCCTGACCTAAGCCATGTCTGTTAGTGCTAAATTCTACATTCTACACCTGAATGTTTGCCCTAGTATTCCATGCACATACCTGCAAATGTCTGCTGTAATGCAATATCTCTCCGAGAGGCTCTACATTTTTTATCCTATGTACATTTTATTGTATAAAGCATTGAATTACTAATAAATAATTTTTCCTTGTTGACAGAGGACGCCACCGCTTTGCTGTCAAGGGAAAAATTATATTAAAGAAGTAACCCACTTTTTGGCAAGTATTAAAAAAAAACTTTTGCCAAAATAATTGTTAATGGGGACCATTTTAATACTAGATGGGGAAGCATTCACCAGGCTTATTTCCCATAGCCATGCAGTTATGTCCCCATGACCAAGACTCACAAAGCCATGAATGGCATCAGTGTGGAATTGTGTACATGAATAGTTGGGTCAACCAGACAATAAGATCATGCACAATGAAGAGGCACAAGTTCTTGTGCAAGGAAACCATTGACCATGGGGCCCAGCCACCATCAAATCCCAGTCATATAGTTTGTCTATAACCACACAAGCATTTGTAAGTTGAACTGCACAAGAATCAGTTATATGGAAGGAACCAGCTGTGCACACTATTCAGGAAACACAATCCAGGCGTCCCACTCATCTACTATGGCTTCAAATGGTTTAAAATAGCTAAAGCTCACAAACAGCAAGTTATAAGCAGGAAATGGGACTAGGGGTGGAACAAATGCAGCACAAAGTGAAGGAAAAGAGAAGGCAAAGTGCATAGTAAAATAATGGATGATGAGATTACTGAGTAGGGAAAAGGGGTTTGTTCACCTTCAAACACTTTTTCCAGTTCAGTTGGTTTCAGACAGTTCCCCAGAAATAAAGACTCTTTCCAATCACTTACTATTTTCTATCTGTAACCATTTAATTTTTCACCTTCTAAAGCTTCTCTGGGTTGGGGGGTCGTAGACTCTGTAACTGTTCTAAATTGATACATTTAGTTGATACATTTGTTATCTTTGTCCCTAATGAGCAGAATCCATGAGTTCCATTAAAGGCAGCTGTTAGAATTGATACAATAGTCGCTAATATTCCACAGATACTGCTGAGAAATGTATCAACTAATTGTATCAACTAAATGTAGAAAATTGCAACAGTTCATCAACAGGATCCATCTGCTCCTGGATATAGAGTCCTGCAGCAGGTCAGGTTCCCGCGGGTTGCATTTGGAAGTTCCGGATGGGGGTATAGAAGCGGGTCGGTGGTCCTGCGGGTTTGTGGGTTGAGGGTCGGGCCGTGGATCTTCTCCATAGCGATTTTTACTCCTTTTTTCTGATCACGGCTACTTCTGATGATGTCACTTCCAGTTTACAAAGACATCACTTCCTGATTCTTGATGGTCAGCGGGTTGTGGGTCCGGGTTGCGGATAAGGTATTTGCGGGTCGGGTCACGGGTCCAATTGGGTAAGAATGCAGGTCGGGGGATCCGGGTTGCGGATTGCAGGTTGCGGGTATGGGTCGGGTACGTTTACCAAAAAATTGAACCGCGCAGGACTCTACCTGGATCACTGAGCTGCCAGACTGAGACACTAGAGACAGAACAATTACACTTTAAACTTATATTTTGGGAAGATGATAAAAAACTAAAATATGGAAAGCAATTGAAAAAAGTCTTAAGGTGAACGATTTGAAAACAACTGAACTGAAAAAATTATTTGGAAGGTGAACAACCCCTTTAATGAATAGAGAGACTAATGAAGATGAGGGCAGAAATGGGGAGTGAAAAAAGGTGAGCACTGAGCTCTAACTCTTCATCAAATCATTATCATTTTTCATGGAACAATTAACATAGAAAGTGTTTGGTACATCTGATAGAATCATTGTTTTGTATCTAGAAATAACTTTAAAATATTGAACTCTGGTCTTGGCAGCTGAATTTCCACTGATTTAATACCAATTAGGCCTTTTTAAACCATGACAGTATTAGGCAATCTGATGGGCCCGCCCAAAGAATATTTGGCTAAAAATCAGTCAGATGGCAATCAGACCAATATCATCCTCTTCAAGGTGGGCATATCAGGGAAAGAGCTGCTCATTTGATAACCTTGCTAAATGATGGATCTTTTAGTGTATGGCCAACTGTAGACTAATGACTAATCATTAAAAAGGAGGTCCATTAATTTCCAGGAGAATCAAAAGCAACACTGATCTAGGGAGCTCTAGGCTGCCGGGGGAAGCCCTGGGGGCTGCTGCATCATGGGCCCACAACCTACTGACCATGGCACCCAGCCCCATTCCACCACCACTGCCCCCATATGCAACCTGTTTCCACCACCCTGTGCATATCTATTATATATATAACTGGGGCAGGGGGATCTCAGTGAGTGAGTAGTACACCATGTCAGCAAGAGTCGGGTGGCTGTGGGGATTGGGTCTTGGCTGGTGGAACCAAGGTTTTTTCCTGGTGCCCTTCCAGCCGAGTCTGACCCTGGTCAAAAGATTTGTCAACAGTACTTACATCATGTAACCTGACTGCAAGGTATTATCATGTCAGTCCAACTGAAAATATGATGCCCATTCAGATTTCCATGGTCTAAAAAAGTTGATTCATTAATTGGTCGTTTGTGGTTCTGGTGTGTTGCATCAAGATGAATATCTATTGTGAACTAATCATAGAACTCACATGCTCCCTTGCTCATTCGCCTGGAGATCTCTATCAGGATTCTTGAGTAGCAGGAAATCATGATCAGCAGTGGGAGGAGGAAGAGGCAGATGAAGCTCACCATGTTGTACACAGTTTCTTGCCAGTGCTCCTGAAAGCTGCCTCTGGTGGTACATTGGGTGAAATGTTGAGGCTCAGTGATGGTGACTGTGTGGAACAGAAACAGCTATCGAGAGAGGTGAAAGACATGAGTCACTGGAATTCTCCGAATTTTATTGTACTTCTAAACATGCATTTAGTTTTCTATTCAAATTATACACACTGGAGTTTACACAGAGGAGAAAGAGCTTGAATATCACACCAGAAATTAGAGGTATTCCAGGACAACTGCCTAAATGAATGTGCAAGGAAAGTTTAATTGTAAAACAATAGTACAGAATTATTATTATCTATCTTTCTGTCTGTCTATCTCATACCAATCAACTGTCCTGTTTTCTGAGTGAGAGTCCTGATTTTGACAGCTCAACCCACATTCCTGCTTTCTCTTTTATCTCCTGACACCAGAGAAAATACAAAGCTTCTGAAACGTAATCAAAATACATTTTTTTGGTAGAGAGCGCAGAACACTAAATACCTGCACTTAGATAATAAATCTAAAAAATTGTAACAATTTTAGGTAAGCAAAGATACAATTGTAAATATTTAAGATAAGCAGGTCTCTTGGGGAAACTAAGACTCACAGCTTAAAGGGGAACTAAAGAACTAAAATAGAATAATGCTAGAAATGCTTTTTTTTATTTTTTATACTAAATATAAACATGAACTTACTGCACCAGAAGCCTATTTTTACAAATGATTTATGCTTTCAAAGTTGGGTGCAGGGAGCTGTCATATTGTAACTTTGTTAAACATCTTTGCAAGACCAAGACTGTGCACATGTTCAGTGTGATCTG
>CM044436.1:36500102-36537359 GCA_024363595.1 Xenopus borealis
AAAAAGCTAAATATATAGGAAGGCCGGTATTTTTTTTAAGAAAAGGTGGCAACCCTACCCACGATCAGATCAGTCCTGTAACGTCTACCTCAAGGTGGGCATATCGGGGAGAGATCACTCGTTTGGAATAAGGCGTAGGTGCATTCTGGCTGGGGAATGTACCTGGGACTCTACATCAGCTTGTGTCACCCAACACAACAGAGGGATATGCACCAGGCAAGTGGCATGTCCACTGCTTTCTCTTGCCTCATAGGAAAGGCCTTGCCAAAGGAAATCGTACAAATGGAGCATAACATTTATATATGAGATTTCTTGATGATGGTGGTTTAATTATGACATAAATACTGCTGACACAGCATAAACAGCAGCCAGCTAGTAAGAGGAAACTTCATGCAATATACTATATTAGAGTATATTTAATGTATAGGTATACATTAATAATATATATATATATATATATATATTTATGTGTAATATTTTAGATACAGTAAGATCAATATTACAAAAAAGAAGCCATTTTTAAACATCTTCATCTGTACAATGCATTGATTTTGTGACATAATGGGTAGATTCATTTTAATGAGAAACTTATCTTGCTCTGTCTCCTGCAGTCTATGGGGAAATTCGGAGATAGGTTTATCCAGATATATCAAATCTGGATCAATATGTATTTTTTAACAAAAAATCAATGGAGACCTTTGTCTGGTAAAATATTAATACTTTTTTTAAGCGCGAAATATATGTTTGAATATTTTTCACAAAACCCTCAAAAGTTTCTGTTTTATCTAACAAATTGCGATTGAGAGGCTGTTGAGACTTTCATCTGCCTAAAGTAATTTTACATACTGATTTAACAGAATACAATAATCTGCTTATAGACAACTACAAGAGGTCCTCTGCACTCAACCCATTATCAATATATTTAAGACATTGAGACATTCTGTGCATACATCTACTAAAAAATGCCTTACCCTTTGTTTGTCCATATATTGCAATATATTTAAGCTGGCCAACTACGTCAAAGTCATCCCATATCTGGCCAGTCCTACGCTCAATTTTCATCTGATTCATTAAGAATTCTATTACTTCATTGTATATTTTACAAAGGGACTAAGTTTTACCTGCAACTTACTTGCTGCTTTCAAAGTAAAACTCCCAAACTTGGTTGCCCACACCAGTGGGATCACAAATAGTTAAAATGTAGAATGAAACTTAATGTCTTCAAGAAAAAAGATATCTCCTCAGTATTATACAAATTGCTCTGTTGTAACAATATTTCCATAGCAGTTAAGCCTGGGATGTGTGGTATGGACATGCATAGGCTTGAGACATCAAATGTGGTTCACTCCACAGGGTTGCACATATGGATGACGCTAACCTGGTACACAATAAGGCTTAAAGGGGCTTCTGGGAGTGGAAGTCCCAATACTACAAGGAGATCAGCTTGAGAAAGGGGGCAGATAGCACCCAAAACATTGCGCTTAAAGTCTCCTCTAATGCCTTCAAATGGATGAGTATACTTTAATCGTTTTTAGCTGTTTTATGCTTATACAATAAATGCTACGTTTTAATTTTTATACAATGGTGTGCGACCTTGTTAGATTTTTTATATATGAAGTGGACTGACTCACCACAATGTTAAGATAGCGCACACTATTCAGCCTTTACTATTTTTTAAACGAGCATATGGTGTTCTTTGCGCAATATGTATATATATGTATATATATATATATATATGCAAAGAACACGAGCAACAAATTTAGATTAAACCAGTCAATCGCAACATTTACAAGCACTCTCTTATATTCATCTAACAGGGGCCAGCAGAATCTTCACACAGAATGGCAGCCAGTGCAGTTTCCTTCTGATAAATCCTTTATATAAGCTATACACAAATCTGGAACACAATTTCAGTATTAATCGTTATTAATTGTATGCACTGACAGTAAAAAAATAAATATAAATACAAATAGCATTTATTGTTAGGATGGCATGCAATGCCTTTTTAATCCCTGCCATATCCAGTAAAAACATTATTCCCATGATAATACAGGTGTGGGACCTATTATCCAGAATGCTCGGGACCTGGGATTTTCTGGATAGAGGGTCTTTCCGTAATTTGGATCTTCATACCTTAAGTCTATAGAAATTCATGTAACATTAAATAAACCCAATAGGCTGGTTCTGCTTCCAATGAGGATGAATTATATCTTAGTTTGGTTTAAGTACAAGCTACTGTTTAATTATTACAGAAGAAAAGGAAATCATTTTTTAAAATTTGGATTATTTGATTATAATAGAGTCTATGGGAGACTGCCTTTCTGTAATTCGGAAGTTTCTGGATAAGGGGTTAATGTATCCCATACCCGTCCTGTAGTTACACTTTTCCCGGAGATGTTTTGTTGTCATTTATACCATCCCAGGAACCATAGCTCCCTCCATAAAAATAACCAACAACCTAAACCAAATTTTCTATTTAGACATGTCAATCATAATTCTAAAAGCTCATGCATTTAGCTTATTTTAAGTTCCTAGTGCTTAAAAATAAAAAAAGATCAGTATGTGTTGCTATGAATTTATGAAATGGGTTTATACATTTATGTTTGTGTGGATGAATAAATAATATAATAATGTGCTTATTCAACAAAACGAGCTCGGATGAGAGATTTGGATGCAACTCAGGTTCTCTGGCATAATATAGATTTGTCATTCAGTTTCACTCATTAGGGGGAATGTTGACAAAGAAGGGCAGCATTGCTCAGCAATTCAATGCAAGCTTTTTCACTTTGGATGAAATTGAAGACCTGTTATGCCACAACCAGCATACAAATTGGGCTGCTTATTGAGCTTTATAATAGAGAAAAAGAATATTTTTGCATGTGTACCAAAAATGTTTAAAGACATTTACTAGCTCGAAAAACGAAATCTCTCCTTTAATGCTTAAAGAAACAATTTCACCTATGTTTAGGGTTATACGGAATTAGATTCATCAAATAAAAAGCCCTATAAAGAATAATTACAACCCCCCTTTTACCTGTGAATTAAGTTAGGAGGTAATCTAATACAAATGAACAGGGGGGTGAGCTGGGAGAATATTCTTGGCAGAAAATCCCCTAAAAAAAAGCCATTGTGATGGAAGAATGAAGGTGTGCACAATCCCCAACTCCCCCAGATGTATATCCACTCACAGATATTTTTCTTCCAATATAGTCAAATAATGTTCTTTGGGGTAGACAAGTTTTCCGAAATTCAAGCTAATAAACTATGACAGCAGAGCACAATTTCTTTTCTTTTTAACATAAAACATGCAGTCTTCTGTGATTTTAAAATCCTGCTGGCATCCAGTAGAAGCCATAAGTATTAATGGAGAGACAATTCAGCTCTTAGCACTCAGAGAGGCAGGTGGATTTCGGTATGTCAGGATTCCTCCCTGTGCAGCTGCTGAAATTGCAGTTACTTTACATGTACCTTGGATATGGTTACTGAGGTCACGGTGCCTTCTAGTTTAGTCATTTCTTCTCTATCTATACAAAATCAAATTTGTCCTGTAGCATGCTTTTCAGTGGCTTTAAAATAAACTAGGGTGCTCTCTGTCTTCGGTGGTCGTACCTGACCCTGCAGGGGTCAGTGCAGAATACAAAGCTTTCTTTATGCTATGCTGCTTAGGGCACAAGTGCTGAAGGGGCACACAAATGCACCCCATTAATACTATATATATATATATATATATATATATATATATATATATATATATATATATCTTAAAGAAAAGGGCTTGCACTCACAGGACTTACCAACAGATGATGTAGTTTATTTTCAAAAAATGCCTAACGTTTCGGCTAGCAGTCTAGCCTTTCTCTATATCTATATTAACTATAGAGTTTAGTATCACAATAGCAAATATACACTCACCTCTTCCCACTGCAAATGCAAACTGTATTCTACTCATTGTGCTTGCATTGCTACTAAATACAGACTCCCTTCTGTCAGTCTGGTAGGGAAAATAGCAGGTAAAACGATAGACACAATGTACCTTTTCAACAATGTAAATGGCTTTAAAGTTACTATCTAAAATGTTTTTAAAGGAGTTCCATGATCATATAAAGGAATCAGGTCTTATTCCAAGCTCTTTTCTACAGTTCATCCAACTCCAATGTTACTTCTAAAGTTTTTGTAGTTTTACAGCAGGGTTTACATTATTTTTCATAGTGCATATGTTTCAGAAGTCATGTGATACAAACAAGGCCACCCTTAGTTGAGGGAGAAAGGAGACTGCTTTCAGGAGATCCGTGGATGGTTGGATCCAAAGAGACAATAAGTTACTATTTGCAGTCTATATAGGGGTAGAGTTGCCAAAAAAATACAGGCCTTCCTATATATTTATCTTTTTTTCCTTTTTTATAACATTGGGATCAGCCACAATTTGGGAAAAAAAAATGTTTGCATCAGTTAATAGTGCTGTTCCAGAAGAATTCTGCATTGAAATCCATTTCTCAAAAGAGCAAACAGATTTTCTTAATATTTCATTTTGAAATCTGACATGGGGCTAGACATATTGTCAATTTCCCAGCTGCCCCAAGTCATGTGACTTGTGCTCTGATAAACTTTAATCACTCTTTACTGCTGTACTGCAAGTTGGAGTGATATCACCCTCTCCCTTTCCCCCACCCAGCAGCCTAACAAAAGAACAATGAGATGAGAAGTAACCAGATAACAGCTCCCTAACACAAGAGAACAGCTGACTGGTAGATCTAAGAACAACACTCAATAGTAAAACCCATGTCCCACTGTGTACTATTCAGTTACATTGAGAAGGAGAAACAACAGCCTGCCAGAAAGCAGTAACCATGGCAGGAATGAGATGAAATGAGAACTTTCATAAATAATCCCTTTTTTCTAGCACTTTGTTGAATATAACTTGCTGTTTTCAGATGCAAATATAAACTGATACATAGCTGACAGTATCATTGAAACAGCAGAGATGACTCAAATATCTTTTTAAAGAGGCCACAATTTGGGAAACCAGCGCTCGTTTTTTTTTTCCAGGAGCTTTAATTTTGCAGCCATTACCTATTGTTTCACACAAAGTACTAGGAAGCCAAGGTTCTTTCAGATGACAGAATATTTAATGCCCTAGCCTTTCACAGATATACAGTATACTGTAACAATACATAGATATGAGGATACAAATAGATGTATGAAAAAATGTAAGCATTTGAATAAATTAAGAACAGAAAGAAACAATATATAAAAATTCTGCTCATATAAAGAACAGCAGTAAATACTCCGTTATACATGTGACAGACATGGAGATTTGTAGTTGGTACTTGTTGTTTAGAAATGTAAAACATAGGAGCATAATTCCACCATAAAATCAATGAGGCCTACTTCTGTACAGGAATGGAATATCCAAACATACACCCACGCCAATGGCATTGATAGGGTTGCCACCTGGCCGGTATTTTGCCGGCCTTGCCAGTATAAATGTGGGTTGATCCCAATGTTATTAATAGGGGAAAAAGCTAAATATATAGGAAGGCCGTTATTTTTTTTCCAGAAAAAGCGGCAACCATAGGCATAAATATTTTCTACTGACAGTTAATATGAAAACATATAGCTCAACATATATTAATAGAACATTTTAAATTAATATGTTTGTACTTTTGGTTCATATTTACAATTAATAATTTACGGACGCATAAAAGTCTCTGTACAGTTAAATACTATAAACTTTATATATGTACAGGTATATATTAACGAATAGATATTTTGCACAAGAAAATATTCAGTATAATTAAATAAGTATATAAGTACAATATAAGTTGGACATGATTAATATGAAATATATTAATGCTGAACTGTTTCGGGTGGTTGGAATGATGCCCACAGATCTTTCTCTTGCAATTCATCCCACATGTCATCAATAAAATTCTGGAAGATAAAAGAAATAGATATAGATTAAAATCAATTTTGCATTTAAAATTCACATTTTAACTTTAGTATCTTTTTCACTGCCTGAGAGATCTGGTGCACAGTAAAGCATTAAGGCTAATGTATCAAAGAAATAACAATAAGGAAAGCATTTAAAATAATACATGTACCCTGCCAAGAAGGATACAACAGTAATTAGGGAAATGTTTTTTAAGGTTTAACTACTAATAATGCTAATTTGCTTAATTACATGCTTCCAGGGTTTTGACAAATCAAAATACATGTTCGAGACAAATATAACTAGTCAAGTACCTTCATTCTCCACTAAAACAGCTTTTTATAACTATATACAACTTCCATAAACTTTTACCACATTTTGATGTCTGATGATTGACTCTGTTCTATACAAAGTGAGCACGAGCTGTGAAATTCCTAACCTCCCAGCTGTGCTAGCTAAGGATGCTGGGAAACATAGCGGGCAATAGGTAGAGGACACTTGTTTATTGCATGCTGCCATAAATACTAATTTAAGTGTACTTTATAAAACTGACCGCACTCGATTCATTTCCATAATATCACTATTATTTCAGGCTATTGGCAAAAGTATATTGTTGATATTTAAGGAAAATGATAGAGAAATCTAACATACCTGACAAAACCCCTGGTCTGGAGAAATTGGTGAGATTATGCTGAAGTCCTCTTTTGTCTCTATGCTGTGGATGGGTTCAGAAGCGAGCGCACAAGAGGAGAAAGTTTTCATGTGATCACCCAGATCTGAAGCTTTGCCTTCAGTGGCCCATCTGGTTGGCTGTTGAAATTCTTGCTCTTGTACATCAAAGAAGTTCTGCTCAGGAAACAATTTTGGAGAACTGGAGAAATAGGGTGAGTTTACAGTCCCTGAAGAATGTGGCCTGGCTTCTGAGCATAGATTGTGCTGTCTGTCCTGGCAGCAGCACAGACCAATATGGCACATGTTGGACCTTCTCATTTCTTCCTCTCTTCTCTTGATCAGAGTTTCTTCATCAAGGCCAAGAACCTCAGAAAGATGGGATATATAACGGATGGTGAGACGCAGAATCTCAATTTTTGTTAAGGTTTTGCCAATTGGGGCTACGGCTGGAGGCAAGTATCTTCTCAGGTTCTGGAGAGCAGAGGACAAGCTTCTCATTCTCATCTTCTCCCTCTCGCTGGCACTGTGTCTCACTCTGTCATAAACTTTCCGATTCCTGTGGTCCTTCTTTGTAGAAATTTCTTGTGGCTTGCTTTTCAGCTTTTGCATCTGAGTGAAAGCTGTATGAATGCTGCTGTAAGCCTCATTAGCAAAGGCACAGGATTGATAGGGAGGTGAAAACCCAGAAGAATCAATGGAAGAAGCTGGAGACAAGCTACAGTAGCCTTCTGAATCAGGGTAGCCCCATTGCTGTAGTGGGTTACACTCTTGAGGTGAAAGACTCTGGTTTAAGTGTAGTTTTGTTGGAGAGAAATCCATGTTGTCTGCAGGACTTTGCTCCTGTTGACTGTGACTGGTGAAATGCTGGAAGGAGCAGAGCAGCCCTGGTATTTATCTGGAATCTGGAGGTGTGAATTGTCACCTTTGCTGGCACCATCAACACATCAAAGCCTCCTGCAGCAGGGTAGGGGGTCCTGGGAAAGAAGACTTTTAGGAGTATGAAGTGTGTATTTTCACCCTCAAGAAAATGAAGTTAAAAAAAGGAATGTTGAGGGCATTTCTAGATGTGGGAAATAAACAGTAAAAACATTTCATTAGCTAACCAAATAGTGAAAGGGAGCACATCATTATCAGAATCACCGGTGATTTATCCCCTAATCAACAAAGATGTATGGGTGCCTTAGACAATCTATGAGGAGATTCAATTTAAGACAAAATATTATTTTGTAATGTTTATTTCCCTTTCATGTAGGTCACATATTAATGTGACAAGGTTATATGGATGTGTGATATTCTGACTGATGAAATAGTAGTTTATCTATTTTATTGGAAGTGAAATGTACAATCAGTTAAAAGTATACAGCATTTTTTGTCTTGCTACATCTAAACCAACCTGTCTATAACTGGTCTAGTATTCATGTATAGTGGGAAATTAGGTTTATCCCATGGCATTTGTGTTGATAAACAAATGTACATAATTACTACTTGGTCTTTCATAATGGTATTCATTAGGATAGGTGCTGTTAGGACAAAATGATAGGTGAATATAATATGAACAGTACTAAGTATTGGTTTTACTTTTGCCCTACAATTGTATCAGAGCTAATCTACTACAGGCTGCTCTAAAAAAAGTGATGATTCTACTACACACTATTCTACATCAGTACAACATAGAATGCAATGTATTCGGAGCTCTATCAAACACGTTTGGATCAAGTACAAGCTACTGTTTTATTATTACAGAGAAAAAGGAAATCATTTTATAAAAATTGGATTACTTGGATAAAATGGAGTTTATGGGAGAAGGACATTTGGAGATTTCTGCATAACTGTTTTCCAGATAATGGATCCTATACCTATATCTAAAAATTATTACACAATGTAATCATATATAATTTGCTTTATAAAATAACTTTTACTTATGGAGGACAACTCCTTTGCCTCCTCTGAAATGCCCTTTATCTGATCCTGCAGCTGTCTTCATTTTCTCATCTCATCTTGACCCTGTGCACAAGCCAATTCCCTCAAGCTTGTAACATTTTGGTGCGAAGTGTGCCAAAAGGTGACAAACTTTGTCACCTAATGAGTAGGGACTCTGTGAGACACGGGCACTTTGTTCACTTTATTTGGTTTGTATGAGTTTTAGCTTAATGTGGTTCCCATGCTGAACCCTGCCCCTAGCTAAATATAACTTTCCCTGATAGTTTTATAGATATTTTAATTATTCTGATATGCTTTTGGAATTTATAAGTCTGACTTTTTGAGAAATAAAATAGGTGACATTAGTAGACAAAGCTGCCATTTACCCATACAGTAGATGTAATTTTTAGATTGTCGGTAAATGCTTGGATCAATGTCTTAGAGTTCTGTAAAGCCTCGTTTATGTGGGTGACAATTTATAGGAATCATTTCATTGCTCTCTTTCTTAAGGTGGCCATACAGGGCTGATTAAAGCTGCCGACAGACTAAGTCAGCAGCTTATCGGCCCATGTGTGGGGCCCTCCGACGGGCTTAACCAATCAATATCTGGCCGAAAGTCGGCCAGATGTCGATCGGATGGGACTAACAATGTGGTCCTGCAATCCGACCACCCGTATCCCCTGTGTTGTCATCCGATCATAGCCCTAGGGCCCTCGATCGGATCAGCCCGATATCGTCCACCTCAAAGTGGGCATATCCGGGAGAGATCATCAAATGAGCGACATCACCAAACGAGCGGATCTCACCATGTGTGGCCACCTTTATGCTTCTCCTCCAGATACTGTAAACAGATCACTGTATGCAAACTGAATGCTCTTGTAACTCTTGTCTTTTAGTCTCCTCCTGCTATAGTATTTCTATGGTGCATATAGTCACATTTATTTTTATGTTTCTGTTTATCTCTCTGGAAATCACAATGACCTCTTTGCACCGACCTGGTATATATGCAGTTTTTATATAATTATTTTTATCGTTTCACCAAAAAGGATAGTTCAATTTTCTTACGTGTCAAAAAAGGATAGTGTCCCACCCACCCTTCAAAAGGCATATTTATTTTACTAATGATGATACGGCCATGTTTAAAAAAAAAAAAAAAAAAAACACATGTTAAATTAACTCTGAGTTTTTCCCTGTGTTATAGAGAAATTCCAGATTAACTACCCCGTGTATAGAAAGTGTGACCACTTCACACCTTGCAGCAGAGTCAGTATTTATGCAAGTGGCAAGGGCTATTCATGACATCTGCACCTTCTTAACTCAGGACAAAGGTGTTAGCTTGGGAAACAGAATTTAGCCACAATGTTTTAACCCCAATGCCCAGACCAATGTCTCTTCTGTTTCTTCCAAGAAATATATCTTTAACTTATCAAGTATGCAAAGTTAAACAACAAACTACTAAGCAGCACATTTACAACAAAAAGTAGCTGTTCAACCAAATAGGACTTAAATAAACACACAAACATTGCATGTTATTAAAAATAATTACATCTGATTTATCAGAAATCAGGTTATCAATTATCTTTACCAATATATCTATAATTCTGAGTATGAAATGTTAATAACATCAGAAGGTCTACAGCTCTTGTTGGCAAAATCAGTGAAAGTCAAATTGGCTGAATTCAGAGTTTGTTAGTGAACAATGTGTAATGATTACCCTGTGATTGTGTAATTTCCAGAGGTCCTATGTCTAAATGAAGTGTGCCAGACTACATAATTAGTGTATTTAGAAAGGGTGAGAAAACCCCACCTGTCCCAGTCTCTGCCAGAGGAGTTGGAATCAACACCTTCCCTGGGTTAAACAGGCTATGAACTCTCAGTCCCAGCCAGTCTGCCCTTTTTCTGTCAGTTTGAAAATATCAGGTCACTTTTATCCCTGGGAATTTTGTACCATGTGCAATAGTTATTGGGAAAAGGTCAATATCTTTACAGCAGGGCTGAAGCGAACACCAATACCCTCTCAAATCTCCCTGCTAGTTCTAGTCTTTTTTGGGGTATCTTACATCTTAAATGATGGCTCTTGCAAAGACCCCACTGCCACCACAAATGTTGCTAAATGTTCCTAATTATATGAGTATGTGAGTCTCTCAAAATGTTACTCATTGCTTGTAGTCTATGCTTTATTGTGCTTATCTTGTGGAAATAACACATGATAGCTCTAATTATTAAAAATGAAAATTGTGATTTTGTTTTTTTTAATACACTAGGGGGGACACTTAGGGGCAGATTTACTAAATTCACATGAATGATTCGAAGTTCGATCAAATTTTCAAAAAGATTCGAATTTTCGAATGTTTTTGAAGACCACTTCGACCAGTGAATTTTGAAAATTCGAGCGAATCGAATGATTCGAATAAAAATCTATTGGAATATTCAACTATTCGAATTTTGGCCAGATAAAAGCTACCGAATTTGGTTCAGTTATTTTGATTGAATAAAAAAAATTGATCGAATGGTTAAAATCGTTCAAATCGATCAATTCAAATGATTTTATTGATCAAATTTTTACTATTCGATCGTTTGACCAATCGAATTACAGTTAAAATCCTTCGAATTAAAATTTGGAAGATTTTTATTCCCTAACTATTCCCATGGTCGAATTTGAGGGTTTTTTAACCCTCAAATTCGACCTTTAGTAAATCTGCCCGTAAGTGTTCAAGGTGAGTTTGTCAGGCCCCAGTATTGATACAACAATGTTTATGACAACATATGAACTATACATAAACATTCATCAACTACAACAGGGAGGGTTTTTCAGCTGGTAACCCATGGGCAGATATTTTCCTTATATTAGTACAATGTACACACATGACTGCCTGAAATCAACAAAGGCAAATTTGTTAGCCCATTGCAACTGATTCCTCTGGTGTTTGGTTTCCCTAATGATTACCTTGGATAACTATGCTATTTTTCTTTGCTACCAAAAGTTTATCATAAAGCCTTATATTTTCAAGATGGGCCATTAACATACCAGACAGGTAGTAGGCCTTGATATAAAAGTCAATATAAGTGCTAAACATGTAATACAGGTACTGGACCTGTTATAAAGAATTATATCAAATTAGGGAAAGGCCATCTCCCATAGACTGCAATTTCAACAAATAATTCAATAAGATATTATTTATTCCAATAAAGTAACTATCAGCATGGAGGCTTGGGTGCAAGCTGAGGAGCTGCCCTCCGGGAGGAGTTTTCTCAGAGTGGATTTGCATCAGAGCGAGTGTCCAGAGGGTCCTGACAGGGTGCAAGCCCGGGTGTAATTGGACCCCCTGGTAGTTCTGCCCCTGATCAATCCTTGATGGATACAAACAATCCTATTGGCTTAATTTAATGTTTAAATGATCTGTAGCAGACTTAGAATCCAAATTACAGAAAGATCCCATACCCTGAGCATCCTTGATATCTGGTCCCATACCTAAATTGAAAGTTCCCCAGATTAGGCTGGTAGAGTTATTATATTAAGCATATCTAGTAGATATAATGTTGTGATTAGACACAGGAGTACAAAATTCTAGTGTCCATTGCATACTCCATTGCATGCAGAAGAGAGACATTAGCAGCTTTTGGAAGAGCTACAAAACTATGGTGGTCACTAATTTGGGAATAGTGAGAACTTTACACTTCACTGTTCTCTGGTGCTCTCTAGTGGGTCGTTTGAACATTTACTTAAAACTATTTTAAAGTAATGTACATGGCGCAGAAACAGAACAGATGTAATGTAGGTAGGTAATTAAGTAAGTAGATAGATGATAGATAGATAGCTAGATAGATAGAATTGCTTTATTGTATTAAAGTTAATTTGTGAGATGAGCAGGGTTATATATTACAGAACACAGGGTTAGATGTTAAATAAAGAAATCTAAAGGCAAATGTTAAAGGGGTTGTTCACCTTTAAATTAACTGTTAGTATGATATAAAGAGTGATATTCTGAGACAATTTGCAAATGGGTTTAATTTTGTATTATTTGTGTTTTTTGCGTTATTAAGCTCTTTGTTCAGAAGCTCTCCAGTTTGCAGTTTCAGCAATGTCCAAACTACCATAGCAACCATGCATTGATTTGAATAACACACTGGAATATAAACAGGAGAGGCCTGATAGAAAGTTTGATAATAAAAAGTAGCAATAACAATACATTTTTAACCTTACAGAGCATTTGTTTTTAGATGGGGTTGGTGGCCCACTTGAAAGCTGGAAAGAATCAGAAGAAGGCAAATCATTAATAAAAAAGAAAAAATGCAGGTCACTTGAAACGTTTCTTGGAAACACAGTAAAAACCACTCCTTTTGCTATTCCATAACATAATAAAAACCAACCCTTTAAACAAATATGGTAAACCTCCCAGAAGAGGACCCCCTGACCCCATTTTTATAAATTATTGTTAGTCCCCTGTTTGCAGGGCCTGTAACTAGGAGTAGGCAGAAGAGGCATGAGCCAAAAACAGAAAGCTCGCTCGCTTGTACAAGCTTACACAAGGAGGGGGCAACGTAACCTGGCACTGCCTGTTTGTTATAAATTAATGTAATTTGCTGGCACTATATAAATAAATGATGATAATGATGTTGATGAGGATGATGAAGGGTAGGAGGTTAATCAGATGGGTTAGTAGAAAACTCCAGAATATGGGAGCTAGTCAATTTATAGAGGCATCATTGTGAATGCAATTAATAATATTAGGTTGCAGGTCAGAGGGCATGACCAAGTTAATCACTGTTATCTTTTTATTTATACACTAATGTAAAGTATTCAGGGGTCCATTTCATACCACATTCTTCAATGCAATTTCCATGGTTTGAAAAGATGTTATAACCCTGTACAGATAATGGTCAATATATTTATTGGAGTTTCACATGTGCACTCTGTTGTGTAGTTCATCTTTTCTGCACACATCACTGCCTCCCAAGAAGTGTGACCATTTCACACCTTGTTCCAGACTGTTTGCACAAGTGCCCCAATCTCCCTCCCTCTGTGCTTCTCCTGGAACAAAGTGTCACCTTGGAAAGTGCTGCTTCTATCTGTGTAGATAACCCATCAGTGCCCTGCTTGTGAAATTATGGGGCTGGCGATGGGTGTCCTGTCTTGGGTGACTGCAAGCTTGTGATGGACTTGTGCCAGCAGTAATTACAGTAAATAAATAGTGGGGACAACTGCAAACTCATTGAAAATAAACAAGTGTGTTATGAGAAATGCTAGCCATATCAGGGATCTTTGCTTTCACTGATTCTGTTGTACCACGGGATGCAAGTGAGTAGAATGGTAAAATGTAATGTATAATGTAATAATAATAAAAATAATGTAATGTATAATGTAATGGTCAGTGTGTTTATTGGGTACCATGCAATCAACAGATGGTTCATGCATTTTTTAGACAATATACATTTAGAAAAAAAAAAAATCTGCCCAAAGAGTAATTAGGAAAGGTCAACAAAAATGCAGGGCTCTCCTATAAATGTATTGATTTCCAATATATGTTTCATATAAATCCGTCACAAATGCTGCAGTGGTATTTCGTCTTATCTGTTGTATCCTTGTGATCAGGCATTTAGTGATGGGGATGAAACCAAATGATTCTTTAAAGGGCAGCACACTCTGTGTGTCATTGGACTGACCATCTGGAATTATTTTTTAAACACTGACCCAACCCAGACCAACGGGGACCCATAACCTGCATTTTTACCCACTTGGTCCAGCCCGCTACCAAATCTGCAAAAACCTTCTTCACAACCAGATCCATTCGCCATTAAACTGGAAGCACTTTATATGCAAAACAGAAATTATATAATCTGAAGTGGTCAGGTCTAACATGTTAAACAAAGTAAAATTAAGAAAAATGTAGATAATTAGTGATTGGTGAATCTATTCCATTTCGCTTAGCCGCAAAATTTGGGAATTTGCGAAAAATTTGCAAAATTTTTGGCAGGCGAATTTTCACTGGCGTTTTGCGAATTCGCACCTGATGAATACATTCGCCCATCACTATAGTTAATTCATTTTTTCATCTACTACAATGTATTACCTACATCAGGGGTCCCCAACCTTTTTTGCTCTTGAGCCACATTTAAATTTAAAAAAGAGTTGGAGAGCAACACAAGCATGAAAAAGTCCATGTGGATGTCAAATAAGAGCTCTGATTGGCTTTTTGGTAACCCCTATATGGACTGGCAGCCTACAGGAGAGAATGTTTGGTAGGACATCTGTTTTTTATGCAACCAAAACTTGCCTCTAAGCCTGGAATTCAAAAATAAGCTCCTGCTTTGAGGCCACTGGGAGCAACATCCAAGGGGTTGGCGAGCAACATGTTGCTCGCGAGCTACTGGTTGGGGATCACTGACCTACATTATAGTCTCTGGTTTTTGATCCATGACAAATATGGCACTCAAAACTACCAGCCAATCAATCCTCTTTAATATAGTGGTAAGTATAACTGCATACAATATTATGTTACAGTCATACTGAGTGGTAAACTTTATGTTATATAAATATTATCCAATAAAGAATGTGGTGTAATTAATGCTAGTGCCACACAGGAGCTGAAATTGGTTCCTGTTTCTAGCGGATGCAATAGAGCTGACTCAAATAACCTGCATGTAGAGATACATGATTTTTTGTGATTTTAAAATTAATGAGCTCTAATACATCACAAGAAAAAAAAACAATCCCTACACAAATGTTAGCCTACTCTTCTGCCTGAACCACTGTGTTGGCTCTGGTGTAAGCACAAAATTCATCTGATTTATGAATGGCAAGTCTTGGGTTTCTTTTCTGAAATAAAATGGGTGAGCCTGCACCCGTGCCAATGAACACTCCCTACTGGCTGTATGTTTTTATCTGAGCCAATCTCCTGCAAATGCTACAGGTAAGCTTCTGCATACCAATTCACTTTATTATTGGCACTGCAGGCAGTCGGGCAGATGTCTATCGGCCGGGACTAAAAATCCCATCGGATCGCAGCCGCATCTGTTCGTTGATGTTGCCCACCCGTATGACCTCAATTATGATCCAATCGTTGGGCCCTAGGGCCCACGATCGGATCATCACGATATCGGCCACCTCAAGGTCGGCATATCGGGGGGAGATGGATCTCTGCGTGTATGGCCACCTTAAGTTCAGTTCCCATGTTCCCTTGCGTCAAGTTTAAAGGAGCATATACAAATACCTTTGTGAATAGTGTCAGCGCATCATTTCAGTCTCCAGCTGTGCCTGTTGCACATTGCACTTGAAATTGTAAATCAGCCAGTAAGAAAGGCTGAGCAAAATGGAGAGAGGAAAGGGAAAATAGTACTTATTCTGCCCAGCTTTCCTTTCACCTATAGGTATTGTGATTGGTTGGTACGAATGGAAATTTTTTAGTTGCCTTGCATCTAATTTATGATCCTTCTGGGCATCACAAAGCTTTGAGTTTTAATGTAAAAGATGCATCTATTTTCTGTTGAATTTCTTTAAAAAAATGTAAATGCCCACTATGCCCATTAAGTAGTTTCACAGTGCTAAAATGTATTTAAAGTATTGTGTCCTGCTTTGGCTGCAGAGATTATTTATTATGTATGTATGTATGTATAACTTTATTTGTAAATCGCTTTTAAGGAGCCGCAGCGCTGTACAGTGCATAAAAATACAATATTTATATAAGTATACACACTGGAGACAAATCACATGATAAATATATACAGAATCATAGAGGTTAAGTGCTATGTGGTAAGAGACATAGTGGAAAGGAGGTCCCTGCCCCGTAGAGCTTCCAGTCTAATTTTAACATTCCCTAAGTTTAATTTTCCCGCAGAACCCAAAAGGAACAACATCAGCATTCAGACCCCATTCTGTCCAGACACATCTGGATAAAAGTAGGAGAAACTCACTGCTTTGCTGCCAGGCCCATGTCTGTTGACTCTCCTGGAATAATTTATGGGACAGTCTTTCTTTTCAGTTTTCCTTGGTTTTCTCCTGCTATTCACAATGGACGTTGTTGCTAATTGCTAAGCTTCCTCTTAGCTGCAA
The DNA here is from genome assembly GCA_024363595.1 of Xenopus borealis. Lineage (NCBI taxonomy): Eukaryota > Metazoa > Chordata > Amphibia > Anura > Pipidae > Xenopus > Xenopus borealis. Next base: position 36,516,674 of record CM044436.1, read on the forward strand.
TATACATCACTATGGATGATTCCATGGGCCCCTGCAAATCCACATTTTATATGGAAAGTCATTCATCTTACATTTTCCTATTAGTTTACATCTTCATAATAAACCAAATTGCTGAACTAGATACACATCATTTAAATGGTTCCCATAACTTATTACATTGATTAATTAGATGTTTCCAACATGTGGGGTACACTCAGCCAATAGGATAAAAATAATAACATTGGTGCTTTATTGCTTAAAAACATTTTTCAAAGCCCTAACTTTGGGGCGAGCACGTCATTCATTTCTTGGAATTCTAAAAGTAATTCTGCTGAGACAATGTTTTCTTACGTCAATGTCCCTGTTATGATGCTGGGAGCAATGACTAATAAAGGCTTGAACTCTAAAAATTAATTCCCACTGACCTTAGCACTATGTGCATTATTGTTTGGCCAGCAGTCAGCTTTATATGATCATATATTAGCAATGTCAGTTATTTGGGTGCTTGTATTCCCTTTGTAGCAAAGGTTTTCCAAGCTACCATCCATAATTGTGTTTATTTAAGTGAATAGGAGCTGCCAAAGTTCTTATTGTGGGATATTAAAGATGTCATCAATAAACTCTGATAAAACAGTACCTGCCTTCAGGGCCAGATTTACATAGCGGGCACCCCTCGTTTGTCGCCCCTGTTGTATCCCTTTTATTTGCTCAAATTTTCCAATGGGGATTGGCGCATCTGAAATTTAAAAACCTATTGTATCTTCTGGGCATCCCCAATGTTTCTGGACCAATGTGGGTGTGGTTGGGCAGCATGTTGCCCCCTAAAATCCTGCTGCCCTAGGCCCGGGCCTAGGTGGCCTCTCCACAAATCTGGGCCTGCCTGCCTTTGGCCAAAAGGTTGTGCGCAATGATAGAATCCTTGGGGGTTTCTAAATCACCTTTAAAGCTGACCACATTCAAGCTGACATTAGTTGTGAATTTGTGAAACTGTTGGCAGCTTATAGGCCACTGTATAAAGCCAAAATGATGGCCTTCCTGATAGATACTGAATTTTACCATATATATAGCGATGAACAAATCTATCCTGTTTCGATTACTAAAAATTTACCTAAACTGCTAAAAAATGTGGGACAATTTTCATCATCATTAAAGTCATTGGACATTTTTCACTCCAAATGCATTAACGTCAATCTGCGTTTTTCTTTTTGTCTCTGTGATATTTGTGTCTTACCGACTTTGAGGCAAATTATCACAGATTCAAAAAATATTTGCAGATGGTGAAATGTATATAATGAATCCTTATTTGAAGCAAAACCTGGTTTATTTAATGTTATTCTTATTTATTTTCTAGTGCAAGTTATGAAGATCCAGATTACGGAAATACCGCTCATCTAGAAACCTCCAGGTCGGAGCATTCTGTATAACAAGTCCCATATCTGTAATTAGAATTTGATGCCTAGCCAGGGGGCTCTAGCATTCACAGTTGCCCACCATCCTGCTGGCCAAACTGGGCAAAGATCTGCATGTTTGGAGATTTCACAAGAGGAAATTTATGTGTATGGCCACATTAAGATGTAAGAGTAACTTGTTTTACTCAGCATGAATAATTGCAAGTATTCATTTGTGTCTTTCAATATAATGTCCCTTCAACCATAAAACTGTAATACATTTCCATTTTGATGTATTTTGGTGCCAGAAATCTAGTTAACCCTGAGAGTTGCTGGCGATGTTAAAAGCCCCTGCACACTACAAAGACGTCTGGGATGCATTGATATAATTGGTTTATTTTCCAGCACAAGTGGCATTTAAATATATATCAGGCTATCTCGATTGCATTGTGACAGTTCAGAAATAGCTGATCTAATGGAAATGGATCTGTAAACAAGTCGGCTATCAGGGAGGATAAATTGTAATCCGACAGCTGGGATGTTTATAGGGGCAGAGACTGAATGTCTGGTCTGATAGATGCAAAGGCACTAATACACACATGCACACTGAGTGATCCAGCAGTGATCTTAAGATTTGCCTGCTAATGTTTTGGGATTGCATGTTAATTAAACCTTTAAAATGCAAATCCAGGAGTTCAGAGTCGGCTGTCTGCCTTCCAGAGTCTTTGAAAGGAAACATACTCTTTCTTCTGTCTTCTGTTCTGACCAGAGTGTGGATTTTAGACAGCTATGCACATGCCTGCTGCCACTAAAGGCCCCCATACACGGGCGATAAAAGCTGCAGACAGACCGAGTCAGACCGAGATCCGACGGGGTTTTCCGATCGCTATATGGCCCCAAAGACGGCCAGATCTCAATTGGGCAGGTTAAAAAACCTAGTCGGATCACAGGCGCATCTCTGCGTGTATGCGGTCCCGCAATCCAACCGCCAGTATCACCTCTATTCTGATCCGATCATTGGGCCCTAGGGCCCACGATCGGATCAGCCCGATATCGCCCACTTCAATGTAGGCATATCGAGGAGAGATCTGTCTGTCTATGGTCACCTTAAGTGTTCCTGAGGGGGCTTGAGTTATTGGTCATATATTATGACTATGATTGTTATTATTAAAGAGGTCAACAGTGGTTTATATATATATTAGCCCTTTTAAGGGCAGAGACACAAGCTCAGATTCGGGGAGTTTAGCCGTCTGGCAACAAATCTCCTCTTTTTCAGGGTGACTTATCCCCCAAAATGCCTTCCCTGCCAGCAGTGCCAATTTTAAGCACATTGGACCAATTTGGCCCAATTGGGCCCTGCTCCAGTGCGAGCTCTGATTCCTATTCCCTTAATTCCCCAGTAGCCCAGCCTACCCCTAATCCAGATTGGCCCAGCCCACTCAAACCCGATTGGCCCAGGCCACAGCTGAACCAAACCCAATTCAACCAACCCACCCCAAACCCAATTGGCCCAAATAACAAGTGAAATACATTAATGCTGTATATATAATCCATGGTGCTGCACACACAGTTTACAGTGGTAACCAAAATTTGCACTTTTTGTTTTTCGCAAAAAATGAGAAAACATTTTCTCCCAGTTGCCCAGCCTGCCCCCATCCCCAACTGGCAGCCGTCACTTGGACAGAGGGGAGAGCAGGTACTATTTGCCCATCCAGATCTGTGACCCTGCGACAGACAGCAGAGTTCCTTCTAGGGGGGCCCACCAATTGGGCCCCGCACTTGGTACGACCGGCCCTGCCTGCCAGATAGAATGGAAATCACCAGCGGGATGGCACTCAGATCGGTTTGTTTTCCGAAGTCACCCGAAGTTGCCTCACGAGGAAACTTCGGGCTACTTTGAAAAATGAAGTGCTCCAAGTACCCTGGTTAGTCTGAGATTTGACTTCTTTAGTTATCCTTTTCTTGATCTGTCCCTTTTTTTTGCTAGAGTTAGTGCACTAATTTAATCAGATCTGTATTTAGGAAGGTGCATATATGGGAATCTACCCTGGCTCTGTACTTGCTAAGCTGTGCAGAAGACTAGTTTGTCCCCTGAAGAACAGAAAACTCCACTTATTCATTTTTGGAAAGGGGCTGTAGCCTCCAGCTGTTTTACAACTTGACATCCGAAAGCAGTCAGAGAGTACTGGAAGCTGGTGGTTTTTGCCCTAAAACTTCACTGGGGACAGCACTGTTTATCAAGGGAAGAAGCTTACATCAATTCATGATTTTTCAGTTGCTGTGGTATTTTTCTAAAAAGATTTTCGGAATCAAAGTGCCCAGTATGCTACTGCCCTGGTATGGAAATATACGCTAGTGTTATTTGGCATGAGAAAAAAAATTAATTTACAGCCAGTGTCAGAAAAATGATATTACAATGACTGTCCATATAAACACAGAAAGTGCTGCATAGTGCAGATTTCCAAGGGATAACATCCAATGTAAAGATTCCAGTCCAGCAGCACACTAAGGGCAGAGACATATAAATAGATTCAGGGACTAAGACTAAAAACTTCTGGATAATGGATACCATACCTGCATTCCTATTTTATAAGTAAGTTTTTTAACATCTTTGTTCTGTCCAGTAAAATGAGTAGAATACAACAATTTGTTTGGCAGGCCCAGGTGCACAAATACTGGGCCATCAGCACAGGGAGGACAAAATAACGATGGGCTATGAGCTTATGAGGAATTGTCACAGGGGGCATGAAATGAATAAGGCAATTATGTAAACCTTATTACTGAAACATCTTTTTAAAGGAGAACTATACCATCAGAGTGAATGCTTAACCAAAAGCTAATTCATATTATAAAAAGTGACTTCATATAATTCATATATATACAGTGGATAAATAAATAAACATATAGATAAAGATATAGCATAAAAAGATAAGTATTATGATTGGCAAGGATCCTAAGATACAGAAATCGTATTGATTTTGTATCTTCAGTCCATCACCGTCATCAACTGCACGAATATTGATATTGGGTTATTGGGAGTTTTTCTATTACGTCTTCACAAATTACCAATGAAAAGGTCAGTCACGTATCGTTTTCCTTTATTGGTTTCAATCTTTTTTACAATTTGCAGGGTTAAATGTGGGTTTTCTTGTAGTCAGGGCTGATGTGGGTGCCAATAGCAAGCAAACAGGTTTAGCTTTCAACTTGCAGCAGACTGTTGCTATTAGCAACTGCACTTGTGCAATTCATCATCTGTGTTTATAATTAAGCCCCTGCATTCTTAGCCCCACTGATAACAAAACAATTGCTTTAACTTAACTATGTGGGATTGCATAACGTGAAATGTATTTTTTTTATGACAGTGACCTTTCAAGGTTCGATTGCTGCCTTTTAGTAGAAAGTAGTTATCACTTAAAGGATCGGTAAGGGTCAAAGTGAAAATGGGCAGCCGTCACTTGTACAGAGGGGAAAGCAGACACTATTTGTCCACCCAGCTCTGTGACCCTGAGACAGACAGCAGAGTTCCTTCTAGGGGGGCCCGTCAAAATGGTTCCAATTGTGCCCCGCATTTAGTACGACCGGCCCTGCTTAGGGCTAGTGCTTGGGGAGGCAAAAGAGCTTTTGCCCTAGGCCCCCAGATTTAGAAGTCCCTTTAGGGGAAAGGGAACATAAATTAGTAAGCTTATTATACGAAGCAACAATTCCTAGATAATTGTATCATATCCCACAGTGATTATGATTTAGAATTAAATAGTGAACCCAAAAAGCATGGTGCTTAGCAGGAAGGTACTCGTTTGCAACTGGGTGGATTGGGCTTGACCTGTATTGTCCTAAAATAATTTTCAAGGTAAGTTCAATGTCCTCTATCAGTAAAGCTGACAATGACATTCCAAGCCCCCCACTTTCACCTCCAGTTGTTTATTGCATAACCCCATTTCCTGCATTGCCAGTGGCCCACACATACCCTAACTCTTTGGAAGTTGATGCAATATACATTGTAATAAAAAGCAGAATGTGATTAAAAAGAAGCACACTGATTACAGTTTAGTACATTTCAGTTGGGGAAATCAAGTCAGTAGCTTGCATTTATTTGGACAAATAAATATATTACACTCTTTTGACACAAACATTTACATATTTATATATATATATAAAGAGAAAACCTCTCCATTTTCATATATGCTTTTCAAACCAGAAAAGAATGAACCCACTCTCAAACACTACATATTGTGGCATACAGTATAGAGCACCACAAGGAGATATTGGCAAAGTGTATATGGGCAGCAGTAGTGCGACAACCAAACCAAAACTGACTTTATATATGTGCAAATTCATGGCGCAAGCATTGCGCACATTTTCCTTTGGTACCTATACCTCTTAAAGCAGTGTCGGACTGGGACACCAGAGGCCCACCCAAAAACCTTAGACCAGGGGCCCACTCTCAGTACTAATATTTTTCATCTCCTCAATCAACCTCTATTCTCCTAGTTTGTTTTCTTTACATACTATTATCAATTATTCCATCTATTTAGCCTCTTTGTTCTCATAGAAATAGGGAATGGCCATGAAATAGGCCAAAAGTTTATCAGCATGAGGGCCCACTGACACCTTGGCCCACCGGGAGTTTTCCTGGTATTCTGGTGGGCCAGTCCAACACTGTCTTAAAGTGCCTTTATGTGCATCATAATTCCACTATATGTAATAATAAAGGCGGTTATATTGTACACAGACACCGAGCCACTTAAAGGGATGCTAACTCAAAGAGGAAAATACGTTTTAAATAAACATTTTTATTTGGCTCATGTTAAAGGTATAGTCACTTTTTTGTGCCTCCAGGGAGGGGAGAGTGTTCCCTAGTTGTTGTGTCTGTTCCCTGGTCTGGTAGATATACTATATAAAGGCAAGGAGTATTTTCAGCATTTTCGGAGCCCAAAATACCATAAAACTTTGTTTGTGCAAATAAAGAAATGCCATTCTAATAAAAGGGGTAATTATGTGATGACAGCATCCCTTAGGGTAGGGACAGACAGGGAGATTCGGGGAGATTCTGTCGCCTGGCGTTTTTAGCCCGAAGATACTTCGTGAGGAAACTTCGGGCGATTCCGGAAATCACCGCGCCACGTCTGCACAGGCGATGGCGCTTTGTCAGTATACTAGCGGCAGACAGGGAGAAGGTAATTCGGGGAGATTGTCGCCTGCTAAAAACGCCAGGCGACATAATCTCCCCGAATCTCCCTGTCTGTCCCCAGCCTTAAAGCTTGACTCTGAGGGTAGGAAATAGAAATAGTCACTGAGCAAATGATTATTCAGTGATTAAAGCCAAATGATTAACTATCAGGGCACTAGTGGATTGGTGGTGCCTTCTTCAAAACTGTGTTTGATAAATGTTCCTTCCAAGTCTTTCCCTTCGGGGACTGATGACCGATCATCTATGCCAAAGTCTGTTAGTCTATAACCAACTGATAAGAGCATCTGGGAATAACAGGCCGGAGTCACTCTCTCTGGGTATGTGAGCAGCAACTGAATTCAAATCTGCGGCTTCAAGCTGTAGAAAAAATACATATGTCATTTAATATTTACATTTTAAAGAGCAACAAAGATGCTTTTAAAAATAATTTGATATTATCAGGCATTAGAGTGTTGTATTTGGATGGGGATGTTTCATTAAAAAAAAAAAAAAGACAGATTTTCATATTCCCCATTAGTAGTCAACTCAAGCCTTCTTTTTCGTGTCACTTTGCGAGAAGCGATTGTCATTTTTTTTATTTATGTAAGATGCTCTGACCTGCCCACTAAATCACACTGCATATAGAAATGCACAAGGAAGGAATTCATAGTACTAAGTATCCTACAAAATGTGCTTATGTTAATGATTAAAAGGAAAGTTTGCCCCTGTTACATTTATTGCATTTCTATTGCTCTACATTAATTAGCCTTAACCTCACCATTCAAGGTCATTATGAAATACACAGATGCATTGTTGCCCAAATAGGTAAATGGGACACAATTTATGCTATTTGCTAAGTCTTAACAATAATAGAATATGGCATCAAGGAACAATTTTTAAAAATATAGTCTAACAGGCATGGCATATTAGAGACCCCTGGTGGTCTAACCAAGGTAATACCATATGGACAAATAGAATTTCTCTATGACGCCATGCTTAGTAAAAAATATAAATTTATTAATGCATAAAAAGACACATTACCCCACAAGCCTGACGCGTTTCGTGCTTCTCAGCACTTATGATTAATGATTATTTTTTACTAAGCATGGCGTCATAGAGAAATTCTATTTGTCCATTTGCTAAGTCTTAACCAATAGAAAACTGAGGGAAAAGCATATTACCTGATACATATGTGTCAGTCTCGAGCAGTAGTGAGAGGAAGGGCTGAAATCACTTAATGAGTTGGATTTTCTGTTATATTCACAAGATGGTACCCAAGCTTCAAGCTCTGTGTGTTTGTTTGCAGGTTGCATGGAAGGAAATGTGGCTTTGGAGCACTGATATGATGCATCATGGTAGAGAGTAGTCTGAGGCTGTTGCTGATAGACCCTGCATGTCATATCTTGGCAACTGTCTGTCATCTGCGGATATGAGTTTGGCTGCAGATCAAGCTCTGGTTTTCTTCTGTGGCTCATCACCTCTTCATTTAATCCAAGTAGATTTGATAGGTGAGATATGTAATTTATGGTAAGTCTTAGTGTTTCAATTTTCGTCAGTGTCCTGCCAGCTGGCACTACTGAGGGTGGCAAATATCTCCTGAGGTTTTGAAGTGCTTTAGAGAGGTGTCTCATCCGCATTTTCTCCCGCTCACTCGCACTTTGTCTCTGAGGGCCTACCATTCTGCATCTTGTTCTTCTTGAGCCCTGTGGTGACTCCTGCATTTGGTGAGGAGTCATGTTATATATGTGGGATTGGTAGTTGCAAAAGGTGTCCTTTGGAGCAGCTAAATGTGCGTAGCCAGGAGACAGACTGTAAGAATCTGATGAAGACACAGGAGATTCTGAGCATGAAGAAGCATAGGACCACTCAAAGGTCTGAGAACAGTCTTGTGGCATCCTATGAAAAGTTCTGTCTGACTACACAGCAGTCAGCTTATCTGTCAGGGACTGTGCAGGGAGATGGCCATCCAATGGATTTTATACCAAGTGTGGAGGTGTGAAGAGATTTCTTCCCAGGCCTACAGAAGTGTCAAAATCTTCAGCCCGCTGAAAAGGTCAGATGCAGGGGGTCTCTGGGAAAGTGAGCCCCATTTGCAAATGTGTGAAATTTGTCTCCTTATGTCCCTAATTGATGCTGCAGTGCTCTCCTTATGTGTGCTGGAACAATTATTATATGTAAGACAACTGCTAACTTTCTTACTCCAAGTGTCTTTCTCAAACCACTGTGAAATGTTCATACCCTTTCAATGGGTTCTCTTCTGCCTGATATCTCATTATATCTTTATACAATCACATATACCAGAATAAAGAATGTGTGAGTCAATGCTCTGTCTAATACAATGGATTTCTAATAGAGTTGTATGTACAATTAAAAATAGAAAACCACAAAATGAATCATATTAATTGTAAAATGAAAATATTTTTTTTTTTTTTACAGTTTGTTACCCAGACATTTAGTTTTGATTCAAAGCAATCTGCAAGTATAAATGGTCAGTTTGAATCTCTATGTGTTTATAAGGGGTTGTTCAAGACATGGGTGTAAATTCACTAAAGTGCGAAGCGTGTAACGCTAGTGCTAATTCGCCAGCGTGACATCAATTCGCAACTTTGCCGATTCTCTAACAGTGTCCCTGGCGAAAATTCACTATCGAAGTAGATGGACTTGCCCAACTTCGCACCGCTACACCAAGCGAAGTTGCGCACTGACGAGGGACATAACTACGTTAATTCACTTAGATGAACCATTTTTTTAATGTTACCACTTACGCTAGATGTTACTTCGCTAGGTCAGACCAGGCGAAGTTCAATACAATACATAGGAGTTTGAAAAAAAAACTTGAAATTTTTTCTAAGTCCCAAAACACGCTGGCGTCTTTTACCTTTTGTAGGGTGATAGTCTGAAAAACTCCTTCCCCCCCACATTTCCTAACAAATGGCAACTCAACTATACAGGGGGCACATGTTTAGGGAAATAGGACAACTTTATTTTATTTATTAAAGGTTTCCTGGGCTTGTGTAGTGTAATGTAGTGGCTGTAACATACACCTCTATTATACACTAAAGTTTGTGCCGTATGCAAATTAGGCATCGCTAGTGTAAATGCGCTTTGCCTGGCAAATTCTTAGTGAATTTGCCTGGCGAAGTGCGGAGAACGCCGGCGAAGCTGTCGCTAGCGCATTTTCGTGCTTTAGTCAATTTGCCGCATGGGGTTTTCAGGATAATTTGGATGGTTTGGAATACCATTTAAACATTAAATAAACTCAATAGGAGCGTTTTGCCACCAATACGGATTCATGCAGCTTTATTACCATCAAGCATATGTTGTGGGCCCAAAACATTAATCTTTAATTAATAAATAACATTAATAAAATTTGCTCATTTTAATTTCTAAAAAAGTCTCAGTATGTGCCAGATATATCTACTTATGCCTTCTGCTCTGGTAGCACCTGGTTCATGTACTGTTTTCAGCTCTAAACTCATTATCTTTTGGACTGAGGGATATATGTGTATATATATATATATATATTTATATTTATATTTATTACAATTATTAAAGGGGTTGTCCACCTTCAAACTACTTGTTGTTTTCAGATGACTTTTTCAAATTACTGTCTATTTTCTATCTGTAACCCTTTTTCTAATATTGAAGTTTAAAGTGTCATTTTTCACCTTCTAAAGCAGCTCTGAGAGGGGGGTCGCCGACCCCCCCAACTGTTCTAAACTGATACATTTAAGTCTGGGGACAGACAGGGAGATTCGGGGAGATTCTGTCGTGAGGAAACTTCTGGCGATTCCGGAAATCGCCGCGTGTGCACAGCGCTGGCGCTTTGTCATTTAAACTAGCGACGGACAGGGAGAAGGAAGTTCGGGGAGATTGTCGTCTGCTATTAAACGCCATTCGACAGAATCTCCCCGAATCTCCCTGTCTGTCCCCAGCCTTAAATGTATCAGTTTAGAACACAGACACAAACATTCAACTTTAAACTTAGATTTTGGAAAAACAGTAAAAAATAAATAATGGAAAGTAATTGAAAAAAGTCTTTATTTATGGAGAACAATCTGAAAACCACTGAACAGAAAAAAGTGTTTGGAAGGTGAACAACCCCTTTAAAATGTTTTATAAATTAATATGGCATCCTCTGAATTAGCAAATGGGCCAAATTCTTATTGATCACCCAAAATGAATCTTGAATTTTATGTGACTTCAAAATACACATTTTAATTTGGTATGGCATTGAGTCAAATATTTCGAGGAAGATTCAGCAGTTAAGAGAACCCACAGAATATGGATTTGGTGTATCCCTACTTATGTTAATGAAGTCAAATACTTCCACATGCAAACAGGTTTTAGAATCCTAATATCCACATTTGGAAATATTTACAACTATCTTGCTGCATTTCGTTTCTTCATTTGTTCTTTATGTGCTTCATACAAGGATGATTCTGCTACCTGGGAGCTGGCTGTACTGCAATACCCAAGACAAAGAAGGGAATGCAGGGAACTGCAGATGAGCAATAGATTTAAGGTGGCCATGCACAGGGAGATAAAATCTGCTGACAGACCAAGTCGGCAGCTTATTCGCCCGTGTGTGGGGCCCTCCAAGGGGCTTTTATCGATGGGCGGGACTAAAAATCCAGTTGGATCTGTTTGTTGATGCGTTCCCGTGATCCGACCACTCGTATCTCCTCTATTGTCAAGGTTGTTTGGCAACATCGCCAAATGAGTGGATCTCTCCATGTATGGCCACCTTTACACTATAAGATCTCTTAACCAGATAACTGATATTGAAAGAGCTCTGAATGATCTCAACCTCCCATAAAATGTGGTTAAAGCAAGTAATTAGACATTTTTGCCTTTGTCTTTGTAATAATAAAACAGTGAGTAAGTTAACATGAATCCATATTAGGGTAAAGCAACCCTACTGTGTTTATTGTTTAATGTTTAATAGGTTTAATACAGGCATGGGATCAATTATCTGGGATTCTATTATCCAGAAAGCTTCAAATAATGGAATGGGTCTCTCCCATAGACTCCATTATAATGAAATAATCCAAGTTTTTAAAAATGATTTATTTTTTCTCTGTAATAATAAAACCGTAGCTTGTACTTGATCTCTAATAAGATGTAAGGAATCCTTCTTGGAAGCAGCCTGTTGGGTTTATTTAATGTTTACACAATTTTCTAGTAGACTTAAGTTATGAAGATCCAAATTACGGAAAGCTCCATTATCTGGGAAACTCCAGGTCCCATGCATTCTGGATAACAGGTCCCATACCTGTATTTAAAGGTATACTGTCATGAGAAAACTTTATTTTTCAAAACGCATCAGTTAATAGTGCTGCTCCAGTAGACTTCTGCACTGAAATCCATTTCTCAAAAGAGCAAATATTTTTTTATATTCAGTTTTGAAATCTGACATGGGCCTAGACATATTGTCAATTTCCCAACTGCCCCTGGTCATGTGACTTGTGCCAGCACTTTAGGAGGGAACTGCTTTCTGGCAGGCTGTTGTTTTTCCTTATAGCTGGCAGGCAGTTTTGACCCGGGCAGCCCTTCTGAAAACCAGACTTTCCAGGTTAAAAGTGGATGAGTAGCAACCATACCTACACTGCACTACTACCACTTTCTATATATCTCTATCTATCTATGGGGCAAATTCACTAAGCAATGAAAATGCGCTAGAGTTGGCTTCGCTGCACTTCGCCAGGCGTAGTTTCTCCAGTGCTACGCAACTTCACTAAAATGCAAAGTTGCGCTCAGGAAGGCAAACAGTATCAAAGTTGCGCTACCGTTACTTTGTCAGGAAAAGTGTGCCCACTGTATAGTTGAGCTGCCATATGTTAGGAAATGTGGGGGGGGAGGATGGTAACCCCCCAAAAAAATTATACTATTTTTCAGACAATAACCCCAAAAAAGTAAAAAAAAAAAAAAAAAAAGGCCAACATTTTTTTGGGACTTAGAACAAAATTTCAATTTTTTTTTCAAACAAAGTATTGACTTCGCCAGGTCTGACCTGGCATAGTAAAGTCTAGCGCAAGAGGTAACGTTCCGTAAAATGATCTTCTTAGTGAATTAGCGTAGTTACGTCCCTTCGTCAGTGTGCAACTTCGCCTGGTGTAAGGGTGTGAAGCTGCGCTAGTCGATCTACTTTAAAGTAAATCGGCGAAGTTGCAAAATTACGTCACGCTGTCGAATTAGCGCTAGCGTTGGACGCTTTGCGCTTTAGTGAATTTGCCCCTATCTAGCTATCCATCCATGTATCTATATGTGTGTGTGTATATCAGTATTAATGAGGTGTAACAGGAAGCAGTGCCATAGCTCAGACTTGCATCAACGATAGGACTTGTAACCAGTGCACCAGAACTTATTACCCAAATGAATTCCTTGTAAAAAAGATGTTTGGATAAAAGATAGTCCAAAATGACCCAACTAATATGATCCACATAAAATAAGTTGGATAAAAAATTGCATATTGGTTCTTTTTGCAATCCCAATGCTGCCGTATTGAGTTCACAATCGCTGTTCCTTTTAGTAATGTTCATCAATAGCTGACTTAGACTTGTGACTGGATCTGTCTAGATTGTTCTTGTGTCAGTGTCAGTCTTGTGTCCCTGTGTGGGTCTGCCTTAGCCCATAGGTTCCCAGGTTAATCATTCAAAGAACTAACAATGAACAAGAAAAGTGCCAGATAGAATCATAAAGTGTGAGGAATCCTGCACATGTCCAAACACACAGCCAGCAAAAGTGAGAATTCTTCACACCTAAGGCCTGGCCTGGAGAGGTCAGGGGCTGATGGAGTATATGGGAAAGCACAAAAAGAGAGGGACTGTGTGAGGCCTCAGATCAATGAGTGCCAAAGGGTTACTCTCAGACTTTTTGTATACGAAAACTTCTGGCAGTGCTGATAATAGAAAACAATATTCATTCTTCTTCTAACGTTTCTTCTTTTAATGTTTCTGCACAGTCTGAATGCATTCATATATATATATATATATATATATATATATATTTCAAAAAGGTCTTCAAACTCCATCAGGACATAATAGATTTTGATAAAGTTGTAATTTTTTTATAAATAATAAATAATTAAAGCCGTAACAGTAAACATTTTCAGCAACAATTATTTGATATGTTTGAAGTGTGAAGAATAAATAATACCAATAGTCTAGCTTGGACTGTGGAAAAATATCTTTCCTATATTAACTTGGTTACTGCATGACATGTGGGCTTTTAAGTATCATGTTTCTGCTTAGTAGAGAGCAAGTACCTTGTCCCACCGTAACCCCCACAAACAGCCAGGTCTGAGTTTGTGGAAAGGCTACTCTTGGGGGCAGCACAATTTTAGGGGTGGCATGCTTCCCAGCCTCATCTACTGCTATCTGAAATTTTGAGTCCTGCAGCAGGTCAGGTACCCTAAAAAACCTGCGGTACCTGCGGGTAAAAGTTCTGGGTGCGGGAATAGAACCGGGTTGGAGGTTCTGCGGGTTTGTGGGTCGCGGGTCAGGCCGTGGGTCTTCTCAGTAGCGATTTTTACTCCTTTTTTTTCTGATCACGCATACTTCTGATGATGTCACTTTCAGTTTACAATCACAGCACTTCCTGATTCTTGATGGTCAGCGGGTCGTGGATTGGGTTGCGGATAAGGCACTTGCGGGTCTGATAGTGGGTCCAAGAATGCTGGTTGTAGGTCCAGGTTGCGGATTGCAGGTACGGGTTGGGTACGGGTTCTAAAAAATGGACCCATGCAGGAAAATATCAGTGCCAGTGGATAAAGTGTGTACCAATTATGGAAGAGGCCTAGGGGTGCCGGAAATAAAAGTCCAGCCCTGCAAACTGCTTCACAAATATACAGTAAATCTTCTACTTTAAGTAATTTAACGTTTCCCCTATTTTACACCATTTTTGTTTTGGTCCCACCAATATATAATGCATTTCAAAGGGTGCTTTGATTTTACATGTTTTTTTTCTGGATTTTATACCAAAATGTTGTCCTGATGTTCCTAGGAATGACTGTTTGTCCTCTGTAAATGTAATTACAGGTATGAGACCTGTTATCCAGAATGCTCGGGACCTGGGGTTTTCCGGATAGTGGATTTTTCCATAATTTGTTTCTGCATACCTGCATATTAGAAAATCATGTAAACAATAAATAAACCCAATAGGCTGGTTCTGTTTCCAATAAGGATAAATTATATCTTAGTTGGGATCAAGTACAAGCTACTGTTTTATTATTACAGAGAAAAAGGAAATCATTTTTAAAAATTCAGATTATTTTATTATAATGGAGATTTCTGGATAAGGGGTTTCTCGGTAATGGAAATAATACTAAATTTTTTTAATAATACTGAAATAAACTAGAGATGCACCGGATCCCCAAATCCTTGGAGAAAGATTCGGCTGAATACCGAACCGAATCGTAATTTGCATATACAAATTAGGGGTTGGAAGGGGAAACATTTTTTACTTTTGTGACAAAAAGTCATGCAATTTGCATATGCAAATTAGGGTTCAGATTCGGTTCGGCTGGGCAGAATCATTTGGCCGAATCCAAATCCTGCTGAAAAGGGCCGAATCCTTGCCGAATCTCAAACCGAATCCTGGATTCGGTGCATCCCTAAAAGATACATATTGTTCCATGGTTCTGTCTGTAAATAGTCAGTTTAATTTAGTCTGCACTTCACACAGCAATGTAGAACCCCCATGTCCTGGAAATAATGAAATTGCTATATCTTTGGAGCTAGAACAGTCAAATAACCTTGACTCTTCATGCAATACATGTTGCTCCCATAGAGAATAATCCTAAATACAGAATCATGCAGCAGTCTCAAAACGTGGAATTAAGCTGGCCATAGACGCAAAGATCATCCTTATCTCCCGACCAGCCACTAACCTTCAGATCAAATAAAGTAGTAAAAGGCACAGATTAGCCGATGTTCTGCCTCTACAGGGATCGTACAAAAGTTGTGTCTGACAAAGTCTCCCACTGCAAATCGTACGATCGGCAATACACGCAGAGATATTATTGGCAGCCGACAGAAATATTCTATCCTGCCGATAGACCAAACAAAACAACCCATCTCCGCCGGAAGAAAATTGACGGGACTCTCCACACGCGATACGAAAATCAGATCATTGCGTCAATGGCCAGCTTTAGTGAGTACGTTGTTGCACCCCCTGCTGCTAGAAATGCAGAACACCTTTTTAAACAGATGAAATTCACAAGACTGTAACAAAAAGACATCTTTCATCAAAGCAGATAGAATTTCTAAATTTACAGGTTGCCAAGTGACAAATAATCTCCATTTGCAGGTGATATAGTCAGTAGGCAGCTATTCATTCTTGGGAGAGGGAGGAGGCACAGAGAGTTGCAGCCTAAAATACTATCCTTTATATGGCACCCACACAGTATTATAATGTATTGAATCTGTGGGTGCACTAGAAATATTGTTTTAATAATGGTACTAATTATTCAGTCAGAATCGTTCAATTAATTGTAGTGAAACTAAATGTAGATGTATGCCTTGACATGCCCTTGTGTATCTGCAGTCTACCTCTCAGCTTTACTGTTTCTTAAATTGTGATGTGATAATATAAATCACATTAGGAACAATAATAAATGACAGAAAGAAAAACAGAATTGTGGACAATCTGAGCAAATGTTTATATGCATGGCCAATTACCTACTATTTTCTCATTTCCAGGTTAACACCTTAGCCATTCAGCATGGTGGAAAGTAAAGCCATTCTGTCACTCAGATTGATAGAGCCATTCTGTATACATGTCATAAGATGAACAGTCACCAAAAGGCTGAGGCTCAGGCCCAGGCAGTGTGGGGGCCTGGGAAATGCTTTATTCCTAACCTATTGCAAGCTGGAGAATTTGCCCCTATGCCCCTACATCTGAGCATTATGATGCCACTGTTTAGCTGAACAAAGTAAGCGCTTGTGTTTACTGGAACTCTAACCCTTAATTGCCATCATTAAAATATACCCACATAAAGTTTATAGGAGTGTAGCATTCGCATAGGATAGGGTAACTGGTGTTAGTGCTGGAAAATAGAATACTTATAGTACTATAATGATCTGTTCCTATATTTAACTCTGATGTGCATTCATAAATACAGTCCATTAAACAGTAATATTCTGCTGCACAGGATCAGGGTTGGACTAGGCCAGAGGGATACTGGGAAAAAGCCTGGTGGCCCTGACCTTCAAGGGCCCCGCTGACACAAGCCCACTCCCCGTGACTGCAAGATAAGGTAAGATAAGACAAGATAAGATAAGGTGCTGCAGCAAGGGATGGAGAGGGGGTGTTTGTCAGGAGGGTGTCCTTCATGTCTCAAGGGAGGCTCTTGTTTAGAGCCCAGGTGGGTCACAGAACTCCAGTGTAGGGTTGCCACCTGGCCGGTATTTTTTTCAAGAAAAGGTAGCAACCCTACCCCAGTGTGATGTTACATGGAGTACAGAGAATGTTTGTAAAATGAAGACTCTGATAGCTTATTTTGTTTTAGGGCAGAACTGACATTTGCCCTGGGACCCCAGCAATAGAGGAGACCCTTGTAGGGAACAATGGGGGTCATTTATCAACACTGGGCAAATTTGCCCATGGGCAGTAACCAGTAGCAACCAATCAAATTGCTTCTTTCATTGTTCTACTTGCAGCTGGCTTTAAAAAGCTTATCACTGATTGGTTGCTATAGGTAACTGCCATGGGCAAATTTGCCCAGTGTTGATAAATGAGCCCCAATATTTTCAGTAAGTACATCATGGATGCAGGCCAGTATTTGTGGAAAGGCCACCTAGCCCCGGGCCTAGGGTGACAGGATTTGGGGCGGCATGCTGCCCAGCCACTAGGGTTGCCACCTGGCCAGTATTTTACCGGCCTGGTCTGTATTTTTGATGGTTGTTCCTAATATTATTAATAGGAAAAAAAGATAAATATATTGGAAGGCCGGTATTTTTTTTAAGAAAATGTGGCAACCCTACCAGCCACATCATTGGTTCAGAAACGCTAGGGAACACAGGAGATATGCTCGTTTTTTACATTTCCCTTGCACCAAGCCCCATTGCTCTGGTCCTGATGATGAAAGTTTGTGAATAAAGGGCAGAGTATGGGGGCAATGAGTAGCAGTGGGCCTAGGGGAGACCACTATGTAAATCAGACCCTGGATGTTTGCATTTTCCCCTTCAGCTGATGACCTGTGACTGACAATATTCCATGGACAGCTGCAGACAGTTGGTAGATAGCCAGAAAGCTGCAAATTGTACATCCTTATGTAAATCAGCTACTCCTGCATTGCAGGATCCATATGAATTCATAGTGGAATGCATATACAACAATGACAAAGAGTGCACCACACTGCTGCCAACATCCTATTCTTTACAGTATGATATAGAAGAGCAGTGGTTCCTTTTAAGACGGATGATATACTTGATCCACTAGCAACAAAACTGTCTCCCAAGTCCCAACTTGTCATACATGCCAGGTAGCTGATTAGTATGGTATAAATTGGGCAGATGGACCGTGGGCCAGTATGACTGGTTGAACTGCTGCTTCTGCACTGCCATTATTATGATTTTTCCATGCCTTGAGGTCAGAGAGTGCTTGACAATGATGTGTTATGGGTCATGTTGATACAGTGCTATTCTGTTTGAATCTAGAGGTTCTCAAGTTAACACCTCAGTCTGGCTGGGGACAGGCTTTCAGGCACTTGTGCAAACATGGGGCCTAGGTGTGAAATGGTCACACTACTTGTCATTGAGTTACTTCTAGCTAGGGAGCTGTCTTTGGGAACACAATGGGTCCCATTCATTATGGTGACCCTGCACTCTCTGACCCTGCCCTTTAAACATGTGTCTCTGGGAGACATTATAACTGAACCCAGGTCAGCAGGGCAAAGCACTGGGCTGAATCTAAGGGAAGGAAGATCGAGCATTGTTATTTTTTACTAACATATTCAGTGGCACTGTACAACAGAAAGATGTTTACATCAAACATTTATACAAATTTGACTTGGTTTTCGAGACAGTGATGCTTTTGACAGCTCAACCTGCAGTCCCATGTTTGTACTGCAAAGTCACGATTTTCTCAGCACTAAACAGACAGAAAAAGATACAAAGCCAAACTTAATTTTTTTTTGCCACAGCTGCAGTTAAGATACTTTTGTAACAATTTTGAGCTAAGCAAATAAGTAATTGTAACAATTCAGATAAAGGAGGTCCCTTGGGAAAATGTAGACAGCTTAAAGGGCAATTCACCTTCATTAGTAAAACTGTTATAACTGGAAAAAAAAAACACAGAAATATGTTCAAACTTTCATAACCTGTCAGGTTTTATAAAATGAACATGGTAATTAGGGGGTGTGGCCACAAAAATGGATCAAAGTTTTTTTTCTCCCTCTTTTTATTTCCAAAATGTTGGGAGTTATGCTACAAGCAGGGTTGGACTGGGAGGAAAAAGCACCCCTGGCAAAAGTATCAAAGCAGCCCATGTATTTATGCACATGCAAACCATGATATATATATATATATATTTCCAACTCCAAGATTAACTAAAACTAGTGTTAATAATTAGGTATATTAAGAGTCAATTACCATATAATTCCCAGCAATATTATACACCCTATGTGCTGGAACTGGTCCTTGCAATAAATATCTCCCCCTGGTTTCTATCACAACTATTCTATCTGATGGATTAGTGGCCCTTTACTTACAGTATATTCTAGTGCTCATGTCAGTACTGGCATATGAGTGGAACCAGGAATTGTGAGCAACTTCAGTTAGTTATTAGTGATGGGCGAATTTATTCGTGAATTCCCGCAAATTCGCCGGCGAATAAATTTGCGAAACGCTAGCGAAAATTCGCCAGCGAAAAAAACGAGTCTCGCGACGAAAACAATGCGACGTGCCACGACTCGTTTCACGAATTTTTTGCCAGTTCGTGAATTTTGCTGGAAATTTGCGGATTTTTCAGCGAAGCAAAACGGGATAGATTCGCCCATCAATATTAGTAATATTAGAGTTGCCTGCTATATACCCAATCCCTTCTGCTGATTGTGTTGTCAACTGGAGGATCTGTGATCAGAACAATCACTTCAGCCTGTACATGGCAAACTGTGATATGTAGCATTAATTGCATGAGACAATCAATTCAAGTATGCCACATTTTGTGATACACATGGTAATTAAAGTCCTCTTATCTGCCAGGGTGCATGGTCTAGCTGGGGACACACAAACAGGCTGGCGCTGCCTCCTAAGGTGAGTGCCTCAACTCGTCTCACTGTTGCCCCTGCTTGCACCCCCTAGGGACCTACCACAGCCCCAATAAGACATATTGCAGGTGGCAGGGCAGGGTCATTTTTCAGTGCACATGTTTGGAGAGGGGGCTCTGGCAGTGGGGCTGGGTGCACATTCTGTACCTGAGCCTGGCTGCAGATATATAACCACTAGCCATATAGGGCCCTGGGTCTCCAGTTGGACAGTTCTGACCTAGGCCATGAGTCCTTCCTTAAAAATAAAGGGCATTGAGCATAACTTCCTTGTACAGCAACCAATGCGCACTTACAGGCAACTGTGATCATTTCATTAAATAAAAACAGTAACACTGATCAGTTGCTGTGGCAACTCTGCCCACTGTTAATGTCCTTTTACAATGCCAGTCAGCACAGTTTAAATTCTTGTCAATACCTTGCCACAGAGGGCTCTGCTTTTTGTGGGCTGGCCTGGCAACTAGTAAGGGTGTGTCCAGTACTTCATTTCTAATTTGGCCCAATACTGAAATATTCACAAAGAATAGACCAAGTACCGCTCCCATGAACTAAATGACACCTTTTCTGAACAAAAATACATGGTCTATATTTGTGTGACATTTTCCAGTGATATGGCATCAATGTTCAGATTCCACTGATTAGTAGGAATACAGCCAAATCTGAGTATTAAAAAAGGTCAGTGATTTAATAACAATCTGCGTGGGCCCAGTGGCTGATGCCATGCCTATGTATCCACATTACTGTGTAACAATGCCCCCTTGTGTTCTTTATATGCTTCCTGCACTGCTTCTCCTGAATGTCAAGTGTCAGCTCAACCAGCTTCCTGCAAAGACTTGCACTTCTCACAACCTTGCACATTCAACATACAACACACCGCTAAAAAAT
>CM044436.1:36587315-36601821 GCA_024363595.1 Xenopus borealis
ATTGAATGGTGCATTTTTCAGGATCTTGAATAAACTTCTAATATATACTGACTTTTGTTTGTATAACATGTATTTTATTAGATTTTTGACCACTCCCTAGCTTATCTTTTTTGTGACTACCATACAGTTCTGCTGAACACAGCTGAAATCTAAATGTATTTTTATGTCATACCTTTCTGTATGAATCTTAGACCTCAAAACAGGTACAGTGAAGATGGAAGGGCAGCAGTCTTCTATGCGTATGTGCATGGGCTCAAGGCACTCATTCATCTACAGGTTGAGGTAACAATCACAATATTGCTGATCACAGCAAGTCTTCCTCATTAACATGGGTACGGTTTTTGCCTGGCACATATGTGTAGGAATTTTGGCCAAGTGTGGAAGATAAAAAACAGAAATCTGTCTGTTAATTGGCTCAGGTGACCTAACATGTATAGTTTGTTTTGTTGTTTGTGTGCACCGTGAATCATAGGATTTTCTATTTAAGATTAGCCAATAGCACGTACTACTAAAAAAGTATATTATTATGAAAATGGGTTATTTACATGAAGCAGTTTTTTTTTACAAATGAGCTGTTTTCATGCAGTATATTTTTATAGAGGCCTAGATTGTGCTGGGGGTATAGTTTTCATTTAATTATCTGTCAGGTCAGTGTTCAGGGACATGCAGGTTACAGCTGATCAGCAAGCAGTCTTTCAGTTGTTGCTAATCCATGACTTACAGCACCCATGGCCTTAATTGGGTATGATATAAATACAAAAGGAATGTAACAATAATTACACATTATGTGGCATTTGTATCATATTCAGGGCATTTTTTTCTCAATAGACTCAAAGGTTGTGGTTCAAGGTAATTCTAATATTAAAAAAAATATTTTTATATAAAAGGCAACAATGTGTGGATACCTAAACAACAGACAGGGGTGTGTTGCTGTATCAGCTAAAGTAGCTCAGATCTGGAGATATTTCCAATATATGGAAGATGTAGGAGTTGATGAACTTAATTAGCTGTTAAGATAACCCCGCACACACACTTCTATAGCATTGCAAAGAAGTTTAAGTAGAAATTTCTCCGTTGCTATCAAGAATTCCAGTTGTTGTGCTTTACAAGCTTGTCATGATAATGAGTATGTTTTGGCTCAGGCCCTTTGGCTGTGACCCAAGCTGGTCAGGCTTTTTTAGAGTAATTTATTAAACTTAGAAATGTGCTGAGAAGGAACTGTGAAGGCTTTTTTTTTTGCTTTCAATTTTGGGGGGGGGGGGGGGGGGGGGGGTGAGGAGATATGAAACACCAGGACTATCCTTTATTTTGACCCCAGGCACTGGCAGCACTGAATAAGGTGGCACAAGATCTGCCAAATAAAATGCATAAAATGTATGTCTATCATGTGAGGATACAATTGGTAGTAGCTGGAAGCAATTTGTGCTGCTTGGTTATATGAAGGTCCAGGGCCTTTGCATCTGGCCTCCGCCATACTTAGAAAGTCTGTACAATTATATTGATACTAATATTGATAAGCTCTGTATTACCCATATTTGTTCTGAGACAGTGGTAGATCTCGTATCTCGTTCTACCTCATTTATCTCATTCTTCCTCAAATCTCCCTCCTTGTGCTTAACTGATATGTTTTGCCATCGGTGCGGCAATGCTCCACTAGATCACTTACCTCTGAACAGAATTAGAACAATGAGAAAGAGATACAGATTTGGCCCTAGATGGTATATCAACCTGGGCTGTGAGGAACTTGTCTATGTCCTTGCCAAAATAAACAGCCCTGTGATTTCTTTTCAGGAACGGCCTAGGACCAGTGAAAGAAGGAGAAGCATCGCATTCTGTAGTTCACTTCACTGGCTACATTAAAGCTTGGCCTCCAGCAGGTAAGAAGCATGATTTTATATTATTGGACATTGCTTTCAGTGGAGACAGTTCGAGGAAATAGTTTTTAAGAAGATCACACAAGTCTAGACAAAGTCCTCATTCTGACACAGGCATTGTTGGAGTGGCCCACAGGGATACCAGGAAAACTCCCGGTGGGCCCAGGTTTCAGTGGGCCCTCTTGCTTCTAACAGTTTGGCCTATTTCATGTTCATTTGCTATTTCTTTATGTGGAAAAAGAGGCTTAATAATGGAAGAATAGAGTATAGTAAGTAGATCCAAAAGGAGAATAAAGAGGTTAAGTGAGGAGAGAAGGAATAATAGTTTGGAAAGTTGGGCCCCTGGTCTAAGGTTTTCTGGTGGGCGTCTGGTCTAAGGTTTTCTTGTGGGCGTCTGGTCTAAGGTTTTCTGGTGGGTGTCTGGCCTAAGGTTTTCTGGTGGGCCCCTGGCATCCCAGTCCGACACAGGACACAGGGAATTACTTTGTGCAGAGTTATTAATCCGCACTAAAATTTATCTTTGGATGCAATGCAGCTTTTTGAACTATTCCATTATTTACACGGCACAAACCATAACTTCTTTAAAATGGTTCATTTGCAACCCTGTATCTTATATACTGGTATGTGCTCTTATAGAATATCACTTTGTTGGGAAATAGCTGAGATGCCTTCTTGATGGATATATCCTTGGAAGGTAAGTTGACCAGGTAGAACACATATCAAGCAAGAACCTCATTGGTCTGTGTACATACATTGAGCAGCATTTCATTTGTGACCTAATCCAACATATACATCTTTACATAGATGGCCTCCTTTAGCTTGGAGACCACAGACCACAGATATGAAAGAGAAGTCAATCTGGCAACCTACACCAACCACTACAAGGCACAGGGTGGGTGTTTGCAAGGTCACCTCATCTGTCTATTGAACCCAAAGAGAAGAGTTGGAGCAAGGGTAGTCTTTTGGTTTTGCCCAGTTTGCATTACCAGCACTGCTAAAGCCTCTCACATTGGTTTTTACAAGAACTATTAGTATGAAGTTATAGAATCAAAAAGCCCACAAAGAAAATACTTAATATAATTAATTGGTCTCCTTTCAGGAATTCCAACAGCATTTATCACAAAAAATATTGTTTATAGAAAGCTTTATTTCATAAGGGCAATGCAGGTCATTTAAACAAAGTGGTTACCCAATAGGCAACTAAAATACTTTATTAGGCAGTAAAATCTTTTTATATCACTAGATATAGCAGGCTGAAGTTTGGGGTGCAATTATATGGAATTAAGCACTTAACTTTTAATGGTTTGATTATATAGATACTGATTATTTAAATTCAGCCAGGTAATAGTCCAGTTAAAGGTAACACATACACTGCTAATATACTAGTTTAACATTCCATTTATTTTCAATAAAAGTTCTGCCAAACATATTGGAATAGTTCACTCCTCTGCAGAAGTTCAGCTGGCTGGCATTTTTCTATTCATTTATGTCACTGAGAGCTGCCATACCATTTTTTTCTCTATTTCACCTAATTAAATGTAATCCAAGGATTCCAGTATAGCCATGCGCGTGAGTAGTTGTTTCCTTATTAAATCAGTTAAATCTATGGATTCTAAAAAATTAAACTATGGCCTCTTGTAGCCAAGCTGCCGTGAAAAATAATAGAAGCTTTCTTAGCATCGGCAAGTGACTGCTCCTGAGGCTGAACATCATGGGCAGCAATGTACCATTGTTTGACTCCAAAGATGCAAAATAGCATGTTTTTGGTTTTCAGAGCCACTTTTATTATAATTGTATTTGTCTTATTGAAGTATTAGATGTCGGTTTTCGATCATTTGCCATAATCAGCCTACTAAAGGCTCAATAGTGCAAAAATATCTCTGATTGGTTGCTATGGGTAACTGCACTAGATAATGTACGTGCACACACATTTTGAGGTCAGAGGGGACAACAAATTGTGTCTTTGCACAAAATAAATTTTTCTTGCACATAACTGAGAAAAAATTAAAGGGAACATTGGCACTAGGGAAATATGCCCAGGAGTAGTAAGCTCCACTGTCTTCATGCTAACTGGTGCCAGGTTTACTTATTGCCACACTATTGTGTTACTGTATATGTTGATGGGAAGGGCATGAACTAACAGTATGGGGGTGAGCATATCATTATCAGGGTAGGGCCTGGTTTTAATTTTCTCATAAATTGTGCAGAGACAGAACAAGACATGCCAACATAGGGAACCCCACCCACATATATAGCATACTGGAGATAAGAGTCCTGGTTCGCAGCACTGAGCTGAAATAACAAGGTAAGTAGGGCATTTTACAGCCTAGAAGGAAAACACAGTCTTTATTTACATTAGGCTGTAGTTCAGTACAAGCAGTGCACATGATTTTGGCAGCTTGCACTGCTGTCTCTAATCTGAGAAGTGACTCTTTTCATTAAGAATGATTTGGCATTTGAGTTCTTTTGGAAATATAAAGCATGTGCCAAGTGCTGTCAGACTGGCATCCGGTCTTTTCTTACCAATGGCAGCCATTTATTATATGCTTTTTGGGATGGGAGCCTGTCACATGCCTCTCAGCACATTGTAACAAGTGACATTTATTTGCATTTTTATTTTAGTCTACATATGTTTATTGTAGGCCAGCAGGACATATATATATAAGAACTGTACTGAAACAGCTAATTGCTGCATGCATTCTTTCATTTATTCCTTATGTTTTATTGTATATCTGCCACACATGTAACCACATGCAGTTTATTTATAAAGTCCTAATTATCCCCACACACAAACTGTGCTCTCTTGCTATGCATATTCAGTGGCTATGGGACCCAGCATGATGAAGGAAGTGATTCCGATTCCAAGCAGCTGCTGCAGTTATATTCTCTAGTAAAGATTACCGAGTGTATGCAATATCCGATAAATCGAGAACCTCTACATTTACCTATAATACTAGCAAGCGGAAATGGATAGATGGTATGTAAGCCCATTATATCTCCTATTGTAAAATATATATTTATTATACAGTTTGGCCTTGTGCTTTTATACAGGCCATTGAACTTCTCTGGGACTTATAATATCCTAATATTATATAATATTTACAAAATTTATCACATAAATTTCAATGAGTAATGAGACAGAAAATACACCACTTACAACTGATACTGAGAATATCACTAAGCACTTTTTATATCTTGGATAACATACCTCCTTCTGTAATTTATAAAAATCTTATAAGTAAATGAGGAATTATTTCATCATAAAAGCATGGGACCAAAGGCCAAGTGTCATGTGATTCCACGGTGACCTTTAATATCATTATACATTTTAGCAGGGGGTAGAAAATAATTTTCCAGCTCTCTTTTACAAAATAATAATTGCTTAGGCAATTTTAGTGTGAGGCAGTGTGCAAGGGGAAAAGTTCTAGAAGATCAAAAAATGCAACTTGGAGATCCTTTAGCTTATGCTAAGGAGGAATGCACCTGCCCAGAGTACTCTTAATAGGAATAGCTAATACAGCTACATGCTATCACTATATTAATTATGTATTGTCCCTTACAGTCCTCTTGGTGCAATGAGCCTCCAAGAACCATACCCAACTTGTGCAATCATTAAATGATTCTTCTAGCCAAGAGCTTTTAGCACTCCTGTAAAGCCAGTTGGCCCTGATAATCATATCTCTAAACTTAATGTAGCAAATTTCTTTATTATTCCCTTTCTGTATTTGTCCAAATCTACAGTTCTCGTGTTCATCAGGCATTTCCATTGTAGGCATCCATAAGTACACCTGTCCAGTGCTGCCTCAAACCCATTCCTTACCTCTTTGATATTTTCTTGACATCTCTAGACCATAACATTTCACCAGCCTTGTTTATCTCAGCTTTGTATGTTCTCAAAATACCTTTTTTTGTCTTTAGCGATGGAAAATATTGATATTTTATAAATAAAATACCACAGCAGATGCTAAACACACAATATGAATGACCTACAGAAACTCTACAGTTATGTGCGTGAGCACGTTTTTGCTGCCCCTCTGTAACCTGTGTAGATTCCAGAGTTGTTGCATACACTTTTTTGTCTAGAGGGAATGGGGATTATGCTTGAAAAATCCTAAATATAGAATTGTTTAGCCTGCAGCAAGCAGCCCCTCCGCTAATGTATGGCATGTGGGAATTGAACTTCCCAGCGCATGCAAAGGATCAGCAATTCCTGATTGTTTATGTGTTTAGATTGGAAGGAGACCTCTGAAGGGAGGTAATGAAGAACATGACCTCCAGACAGAGCAGCTCAACTTCATAAAGAAAAAATGTAAAATGCAAACATTCCAGTGAATGTAAATGGATTATTTAGAAATGGCAAGGGCAGTCACAAGTCTGAGATACCTTTAACCCTTTTCATAAGAAGCAAGCTAACACATCAAGGTTCATGTGCAAGTGCAGGAGCCCTTTGTGCCCCAAATACAAAGCCCTAGCACCTAGCTCTTGTGCAGCATTATATGCACTGGGTATAGGGCTTCAATGCTTTCACTGGCTTGCCTACCATGCATCTCCTAAATGACATAAAAGCTAGGGCCATTTTTTTGGACCCCCATGTTCAACCACAGCCTCAATTCTGCTTTGCTGCTTAAGATGAAGTTAGCACTGCATAATGAGAGAAGCACAACTCTTTGCTTTTCATCCTGGAAGCAAATTCCAGGTGGGGGTGGGGGATGGTGTACAGGTGCAAAATACATAAAAAGCAATTTGCACTTTGTCCATCACCCCACTCACCCTTTGGAAGTGAGCCTGAAAGTGTTTGGCTAGTGATGAGTGTCAGCGATCTGTATTAGGCATGTTTTAAATCATAAGTGTGCAAGGTCCCCAGGCAGCTGTAGACAGGTCCTTTGCCACCCTTAAATTTGGGCAAAATGTTGCTCAAAATATACAGAAACCTTTATTATATCCTCTATGATCCTCCTGATGTATTTGAAAGCAATTTTTTATATCTATATTTTAAACTATAGCATTAATCTCAGAGAACTCTACAGGTTGTGAACAGTTCTGCTGAAAACAGATTATATGGCACTTGTTATCAGAATATGGAAACTATTTGAAGAATATTTGATAATCTTACAACATTGTTTTAATTTAAAGAGAAATGGTTCATGGCTTCCAGAAGGCTGCATGTGTATAATAGACAGGTTTGGGCTTTGGAATTTTAATAACATATATAGTTTACACAATGTATATCATGCTGAACTATCATAGCTTTACAGTGCTTGGAGAATGACCCTTTCACTGAACATTATGGACTGTGACGGCATTCTGAATATATTCATTTTTGTAGTGGGCTTTCAATGGTTGAGGGGCAAGTTGATGGTCAACTACTTTCAGATTAATGCTATATGATAACAGGGTTGCACCAATCCAATAACAGCAACCAAATAAATGAGAGCGAGCCAATGGGGCATTGTAAAAACAGGCACTTTATTTGTTACAGGTCTGGAAATCCAAAGCAACCAATTATATGTTTCAACCACAGAAAAGGTTTTGGCACCCAGGTCAGTGACTCTGTATGTGGAGTACTATACTATAGCTTTTTGTAAAATTATAGTGAAAAAAATGAAGGTGAAGTTTTATTCTCAACGTTTCGGCTCCTTCCAGTTAAGGAGCCGAACCATTGAGAATAAAACTTCACTTTTATTTTTTAAAATGAAGTCCTTGGAGTGCGGCTTGTTTGTTCACTGCATACTAAGGTGTTGACCAGCACCCAGGCAGCTGTGGATTGTTAAGAGTGCACTAGCTAAGCATATTGAATATATATATATGTATATGTATACACTCCGTCACCATGGAAAGATCCACACTCTCAGATCTTAAGTTTAATAAGTTACTTTATTGTAAAACAAGGGACTAACGTTTCGGCCCGAGTACAGGCCTTTCTTAAAGTATATATATATATATATCCCTTTGACTTCATAGGTAAAGTAAGAAAACTGTCCAAAAAAACTAAAAACTTGTTTTTTTTTTTCTGAGGAATTTATCACTACAAACATTTGACTGGAAGGGGTTGCGGCCATATATATTGTATTATTATTCAATAATCATAATACTTTCTCAGAGAACTTTGCATTTTTATATCAATTAGAGCCAGACAAGACAGAACCCTGTAAGTAATGTGGGAAATGTATGTGCAATGACAAGTGATGTACAGTGAGCATACAAAGCTTTAAGGTCCTCTGTGAGCCCATCTCTCAAGCCAAATAATTATAATAAGATAAAACCTTTATTTTCCTTCCTTTGAACAAGAACAGAACACTGGCCATGTCTCCAAGCTCAGCTGGGTCATAAAGTAACCTCTCAGTAACCTTTACAAAGGCCCGTTCTTACATTCTGATCATCTTTGGACTACAATAACCACAACTATCTGGCACCCATGCAGAGCAGAGTGTGCCAGGCAGCGAGCTGTATATTTTCCACTGCCTGGTGTTAAATCCTAGATTCCTAGCAGCGCTACTCCTGCCAATTCCTTTGCATCAAATTGGCTTTTAAACATTCTGAATCTATTCGGCAGTAGCCTGGAGAAAGCCTCATAAAAGGGAAGTGTAACTGAAGTCAAATCTGGCACTGACAATGAAGAAGCGCAGCCACTTTCCATTAACCCTATTTAAACACACTGGTGGATTGTTGCTTCAGGGAAATAGCAAGAGTCACAAGTTTTGATTTTTTTATGTGAGAAAGTTCCAAACTTGGAATGGATTGAGTTCTCATTAAATCTTATTGGCATCATTAGAAGTTAATTGAGCCCACTGCAAAATATCTTCTGGCCCTTAAAACACAAATTACGAAGACAAACTCAAGTTGGGACCTCCACCAGGATCCATATAATCCTGGATCTCCCAAGTATCTGTTATATTACATCACCCACTTTTAAACCCAGTAATATTTGATATCACATTTTAACAGTCATTCATGCCATCTCTCTGACTCCAAAGCACAAAAAGTCTTCTTGCAATTGCAAACAATCAAAATACCCAGCACAATTTTCTCAGGTTTTGCTATACCCCCCCCCCCATTTCAGTAAAAGTATAGGCTGACTGGCACAAACCGTTCTATGTAATAGTTTATATTTGTCTTCATCGTTTGGGAAAAGCAAGAAGTCCTGAGCAGCTCTCTTAAAGATAGGCCATTTCTGACTTATTCCTGTCGCCACATCCAACTCTGCCTTGGGAAACGAACTAAAATCATCTTCATGCAAGATCGGACACATTTTTTCCAAAATTCATAACAGGAAGTTGGATGACTTCAAACTGACTTGAACTGCATGTGATAAAAAATACCTTTAATGAGACACAAATGTGCCCCATCGCCTCTGAATCGCTACTAGTAAACAACATTCTTGTGTCTGCAGAGCTGAGGGGAACCAGGGACATCAGTTACTCACATATCTACAGAGGTTGCATTAACCCACTGAGAAGAGAAGTGAGTGAGAAGCAAATGCTTTCCATATGATATAACAGATCTAGGACTGAGTCAGTTTTATTGTCAGTAAGAAGCTAACTTTAAAGTTGAAGTTTCAGCAGTGATTAGACCTTTTGGGCTTTCCAGAGCGGAGTAACCTTATAGCTGTCATTGACATTAGCAAAGCTACATTCATACTGTGGTGTAAGAGTTAATTTTACCAGCATAGCTGGCCAGCTGTTTTGAGGGTACATTATTCATTCTATTTTCACATCAGATGGATTATAGGAGGCTTAAAATAGTTTTGCAAATGTGTGTGATAAAGGAGTGTTATTATAGTGAATATTTTTTTATTTTATATTTAGGCACTAATATGGGAACAATTAACTTTATCTACCACATCAGCTGATTGCAGAGTATTGTAATGGAATACATATACAGTGGAAAAAAAATCAAAACCTAATAATCTGTTGCAGGAATGACAATCCCTGAAGAAGATGTTGATGTGGGCCAAGGGAGCAAATACTGCTTGGTGGCGATCGGTAGACTACAGGTTTGATTACAGATATGATTAGCTAATGAAATTTAAAAAGTCAAATTCCTTATGAGAGTGTTTCTAGAAAAGGAATAGTCATATAGTAACATGCTCGTTGTTCTCTTGGTTCCATCTTCTCTGTGTTCCTTACACTTTTTTCCTCGGACCTCCATGAAGACAAAAATTCCTGTTCCTGAGAATCATTACAGGTGACACTTGTGCTTAGACCTTTTCCAAGAAGATGTTGATTTTCAAATTATCATGCTTAACGTAGTCATTTAATGTAGTATTTAAAGAGCCAATATGTTCTGTAGAGTTGGCCATGGGTGATTGATGGACACTTTGCATAGTAATTGCATTTGTAATTATATGTAAACAAAGACCAGTTTGAGGGTTTGACTCCAGAAAGTATACCATTAATGTTGACTTGTCACTGGTCTTGTGTAAGCCTCTTTAAATATCGGGCTCCAATATAATATTTTCTCTTTCAGGTAACAAGTTCTCCAGGTTGCCTAGATATGAATGGAATGTCTCTGCCCACTGAAATTCTGTCTTGTCACAGGAGTCATCACGTTTGTTGACCCTCGGTGCATCAGCATAATTGGTTATCAACCCCTGGTCAGTGTCATGGCTTTAAAGTCTGTCCAGAGAATCCCCAAATAATGTATATTCTGAATATAATGTTATAATGCACAAGAGCCATGGATATCTTGTAAATTAGAGCCTTATAAAAGGCTCTTAGCGATGATCAGTTATAAACAGTGAGTAGTGATGTAATTTTTGTCACATAACTCACTAAAACATGTGTATTATAATAAATAAAGTACCACTTCTTGGAAAATATGAGGATATTAGAAGTAACCTCAGAGTTCCATGACCTGTATAAAAGCATATATATGGTCATGGAACTCCACGGTGACTTTTTTTACAATTATATTTTACAATGGGGGTACTTTATTCACTATATAATGCTGAATGGATTCAGCAGTAGATTTGGTGCTGTTTTGTGGGATATGCTAAAAATATTGTGGGTAAGGCTTGCATAGCATGAACGTTAATTAGTTCTTTTAAATGCAATTTCCCTATGCTTAGGAATAAGGATTGAATGATACTGCATAACAATGGAGAATATTTTGCATATTTTAGGAACTTCTTGGAAAAGATATCATTGAATTCTGTCATTCAGAAGACCAGAGTCATCTCTGTGAAAGTTTCCAACAGGTACTATTTTTCCTGCAAGAAAAGAATGTCGCTTCTTATATGAAACTTTATTCTTGGCCAAGGTACCTTCCTATTTCCTAATTAAAACACTTTTCTTTGAAAAAAACATATCCTATCTTGATCATCTGAGAATAATAAACCCTTCCCAATGTTCATAGTTATTTTTTTTTTAGTTATCTTTCCTTGGTAATCAGTGGGAGAAGCATTTATACTGGCACCATATATACCAGAATAGTTACATTATGCACCCTGAAGACTTTTCTTCTAACACAGACAAACCCATCAGGTCCAGTCTCTATATATACTATACACTATCCTAGATATCCCTTTCAATCCCTCCTTTATATGTTTATGGCCTCTTTTATACTTTTAATAAACTGGTAAGCATTTTGGTATCCCATTTGCAAGATGTACTCTTGCACATTTCTGAGCCAGTTCAAAGCCATATGTTTTGTCCTATCAAATATTCCCCATTCATAGCTCACTGTAATGCATATTATAATCTAAATATATAATTTACAGTTCTCTTGAGTAAACCAGTTAACTTTGAAAACATTTAGGATCCATATATTAATCAAATTGCCCCAAAACGTGTACTTGTTTCTTAAATAATTATTAATAATTATTATTCCTTATTGACGACAAAACAATCCTTAATTGATTAAGTTAAGGTATTGAGATCCAAATTACAGAAATACCCCTTATCTAAAAAGCTACAGATCCAGATCAATCTTGAAAACAGATCTCATACTTGTACTATATACTGTAAATAAAAGATATAATGATGCTAGCAGTATTTCTAAACACTGTCTCTTACTAATGCTTCTGCGTTTGATGGTTACCAGGTGGTTAAATTAAAAGGCCAGGTGTTATCAGTTATGTATCGATTTTACACTAAGACTCGGGACTGGAAGCTGCTACGTACCAGCAGTTTCACCTTCCAGAACCCATTTTCAGATGAGATTGAGTATATTATTTGTACCAACAGTAATGTAAGTTAAGCACACAACAATGGTTGTATAAGCAGATTCATGCACATTCAGATATATTTGAGTAATACTATTATATAGACGCTGTGTTCTATGGTGCATGCACATTATATGGTTCATAGGAGTGCAAAGGAACACCTGTACCTATAACAATTAATCACAGTAGAGCACCTTAGCTAAGGTTCTGTTCTTTGCCAAAAGTCCTACACTATAGCTCTGCAAGCTGCACTCTCTGCCACTTACTCCCGAAATAGGGCCTATTAATATATGAACTCACATATAGTTTAGGGAGTGTCACATGATCACTTTTAACATAAAGAAAATGTTCTTAAGTGGATAAAATAGACCAAGTTAAAAAAAGACATATTCATTAAGTTCAACTTTTAGTCCAAGCGATGAACTATGTTAATTTTTTAAGTTAACTTTTAGTACCTTATAGCTGTGTTTTTTCTTAGAATCTTTTAGATGGTCTCCACTGGATTCCTCTTCTACTTATTACCAGTCTGTAAATGAGAAGGCTATCTGGTTGTTGCGATCAATGATCAATGACCCAAGCAACCAGAAATATGTTCTTATTCCTTATTATTTTTTTTTAATTTCTAGTTTTTTTTCTGGTCCTCTCCTGTTGATATTTCATTTTGACTTCCACACTGTTATTTGATTGCCAGGGTAATTGGGCTCTAGCAACCATACAGCAGGCCTAATTGTTTGCAGAACAAAAAATGTAAAATTGTAAGACAAGTTTGTCTTAGAATACTCTCTTTACATTATGTTAAAAATCTGTATAATTGGAACAACTCCTTTAATATGGGTCCAATATGAAACAGCAAATAGCAGCTGATGCTTTTTTGGACCATCAGTGATTGAAAAGCATGACTTGTGGGTATGTAAATCCTGCCTGAACAACTTATGAGAACTTAGGCTTTCTGGGCTCAGATGATTTTACTCCTGTCTATATATGTATGTGATTAATTGGTTATATAAAGGCTATTGCACAGATGCTATACTCTTCGTGCTCTTTATGCCTCCACAACACATAATCCTATGCCCTACATTATTTCTGCAGCTGTCTCTGTGTTCCTAGACAGGTTCAACAGCAGCAGGCTGAACTCGAAGTTCATCCAAGGGATAGTTTATCCTCCTATGACTTGTCGCAGGTGGGTACTCCAGGGGTATTCTCCCCAATGTGGCATCTTGCTATGTGTTGTTGCACCTTATGTTCTTGTGTCCAATAACTACCTCTCTTGGCGGGTACCTGCTCCTAACCTTGCAGCAAATATACCCGAAGGAGGAAAATCTGTTGCTGATAAACCAGATTCAATCTTTTCACAGGATCGGGATCCTTGTTTTTCTGAGATGTTTGCTGGAATAACTGCCTGTAAGATTTCAGTATTTACTGTGGCGCAGCTGCTGATGGTTATTATGTACAATAACCATGTAATTACATTAACACCTCAGGATCTTCATGGGCAAAGCATCTTTGACCTTGAAGATCCTGAGGTGTTAGTGGGCAAAGCATCTTTATTAATATCTATCCGTGACCCCTTTATTGTCTTCCTGAGTTATCTGGGTTCACTGGTACCAAGTCCTTAATTAGCTTGGTCCTACTTCCAAAGAATGCATTAACATTCCAAGATGGAATTACATGTTCTCTGATATCTACAGAGTTCACATCAGGACAGGTCAGAGCCTTGAGCTGAGTTAATGAACCCCAGGGAGCCTCAGTATGTGCTTTCAATAACTCTTTTGGTATGTTTGTAAATGGAGCAAGCAGTGGGGTCAAATGCAGATTCTTCCACTGAAAGGAATTTTATTCTAACAAATGAAAAGTATTTTCTAGTCTGCCTGTCGCCACAAGGGTATAGTTATAGGGGTAAAAAGTGCCTGCTTGTCATTTATTGGACAGGACGTTTTCTGTGGCTCCAGTGCTGTAATCCAAGCAGGGTGTTTTCTTCATTCCTGAACTTAATTCTTGTACCTTTGGATCTTTGAGAATGTGGATCATTGTCCTAGGAAAGTTGTAAACTGAATACATCATCTAAGGAGCGGGATCTATTAACCCACAAACACCCCAATCAGACATTATACTTATGTTGTTCTAATTGCAGCCATTGCTGATATAGACTGTGGTGTAGCCTGATGAACATCCAGTTCAGAATCAGCAGCTCCACCTACCACTGCAAATGTTGTACAATTTACTATATATACACCCCTTTTTCGATCTTCCTACTCATATTACTAAGCAATGGTGCTAATAACAACTTTAGATAGATGCATCTACTTCATGTTTACAAATTATGCCAAGACCCAGCACTAGGCTGAAAGATTAGAACCTTTCAAATCACCATTCACAAAGTGCTTACACCTACATGCAACCTTTTTTGCTGGTATCATGTGCTGACATAGTGATTGCAGCTGTTTTGCAAGGTGCAATGAACTCTGGTACA
>CM044436.1:36615668-36626186 GCA_024363595.1 Xenopus borealis
GATGCCCTTTTTATGCAAGACAGAACTTTATTTGCTTTAGTGGCTACAGAATGGCACTGCCCAGAATTAGACAACTTGTTATCAATAAAAAAACCCTGTTAACTCAAATACGTTCACAGTCATGTATCAGCTGTGTTTAGAAGTGGCAGCTGTCGGCCATATTGCCTGCTAGGAGGAAACAGCCTATTGGGCATCCATGTTAGTACATATTGTACTCAACTTTGTTGTTTAGTAGCAGAATGATATGTTCTGGCTTGCATAATCGGTTTTTGCATGAACTCGAACATTTACTTAAAGAATGTTGTTATTTTTAGACACTCATCTGTGGAAAATGTATCGGTAATTTAACCAATTCATAGATGGAAGGGAGCCAGTCCACTCCTGTAAGATACACACAGAACAAAATATTGCATTCATAAAAGTCAGGAGCATATTTCATTAATAAAGAACTACTGTGCAAAAGTAGCGAGCTTGCTGTGCATAATTTTGGCTGTACAAGGATATAAGAGAGTGTTCAGACTCAGATCCTGTTGGTGCTTTTGGCCAAAAAAATGTCACTTTATCCCCATGTTCTTCAGGCAAAGCAAGACTGTGACTGCACTAAGGCAAGGGTTCTCCTTACTGAAAAATACTGCATGCAGATGCAGACCTATGTAGAATAGAGCTAAGAACAGAGGCCCCAAGTGTTATTTTACCCCAGTCAGGTCCGGACTGGCAATCAGTGGGTTAGGGCAAATGCCAGATGGGCTGCTATATGGTGCCATAGAAAGTCAGTGTTTAGTGGGCTGGTGGGGACTGTTTGGGCCTCTATGTGGGTTGATTGGGCCTCTGTGTACCTGAAATGCCAGGGCCTATTTTGATTCTCAGTCCAGTCCTGACCCCAGTTGTCAGGCGAAAGAAAGAGGCTTCTCTGATATTCTTCTGCTTAGGAAAGATTTGAGAAAGGTTATTATTTGTTTTCCTAAGCAGAAAAACATCAGAGCAACCTCTTTCTTTCTCCTGCCAACTTCCTTGACTACTCGGTGATAAGACTGGTCAGAAGCCAACCAGCAGGTGACACTGTTATAACAAAATTAATTCATACAAGCAGCACATGTATCCCTTAATATCTTGGAATAAAAAAATGTTAACGACAAAAGTGCTTAGAATAGCACTCTCCTCAATTTTACATTCACTTATTTTAAAGGTTTACTTAACCTTTAAATGCCACTGTTGGAATTGATACAACAGCTGCTTATGTTTCACAGATGCTGCAGAGAAATGTATCAATTAATGTAGTCGATTGTAACAGTTCTGAATCTACGCCTGTATTGCTGAGCTGCCAGACCGAAGCGCCAGAGACAGGAATATTCATTTTGGCCAAAAAAAGTATGTCACTTTATACCAATGTTCTTCAGGCAAAGTGATTATAGTAATAAAATTAAGAATCAAAATCAATTGCATTCATGGTTTCCACCCATAATCCAAAACATAACATAAATGTCTTCTCCTGAATCTGACCCTTGTGGGAGTTGGTGTAAATAGCTTGTAACATTCACTTTAACAGGGGATGATGTAAATAAACTAAGCATATTACAATATGTTGTCAGTATGAGGGGGATGCAGAATGGAGTCTCAATGAGTGTCCAGTCAACATTTCCATTCAAGCATGGAAGGATAAGACAAGCAACAGGATGCAGATATCTGCTACTAAATAAATAATTACATAAATAAATAATTCATATATGTATGTATGCATATATATATATATATTTATATATATATATGTATCACAACCTCATTGTACCCCTGCCTAATGGTTTTAAAAATTAGTGGTGAGCACAACTTTCCCTTGTTTGTTATAGTTTTATAGTTATAAAGGAGCAGTGACCAGCTCCAAGTTGTAGCTCCCACCCCTTCCAGCTATAGTCACGTGATCCCACTGGTGTCTCATAAAAGGACAACCAAGTTTGGGAGTTTTACTTTGAAAGCAGCAAGTAAGTTGCAGGTAAAACTTAGTCCCTTTGTAAAATATACAATGAAGTAATAGAATTCTTAATAAATCAGATGCAATTTGAGAGTAGGACTGGCCAGATATGCCAGCTTAAATATATTGCAATATATGGACAAACAATCCCTGTTGTTTAAGGCTGGGGACAGACAGGGAGATTCGGGGAGATTCAGTCGCCTGGCGTTTAATAACTGAATCTCCCCGAATCCCCCTAGCCTAAAGGGTAAAGCAAGAGAGAGAGAGGGAGTATAGTAATTGCAGATGTTGCAATAAACCACAATAATGTGGTTTATCTATGTACTCTCACTAAGATAAAGTGCCGGAGTAATTGTTAGCGTAACATAGCATTGACTGACAGAAGAGAGATTCTTTACTGGAATATAAACAACTGCTGTAAGTCAGGAAGGATTACCATTTACTCCTGCCAGGATATGGAGAAAATAACATTTTATTAGCAGCAGATTTAAAGTTGGTCAGCCTCCTGGGAAACATCACTCATTTCCTGGTTTAATTACATGACTTGCAATAACGTCATGGTTCCACTGAATCCTTAGGTAAGATTTCCATTGTCTTCCCTGTCTTTTGTAATGTTTACAAGGCAAATTGGAAGCAGAAATGCCACCTTCATGCAAAGAAATGGGGTTTAATGGCACACACTCATAAAGTTTCTCAGGAAAAAGCTGAGAATTCGGCTGACATTTCAAGAAAGAGTAATCTGGCTAATGTGTGCAACGTCATCATTACAGCAAACAGAATGTCCCCTTACAGTTTATTTGCTTTGTGACGTGAATCTCTGACTAATCATCTGCTCTGGATGCTGAGATTAATGTCACTTGGACATAACATTGCCAAGCGCTTTGTATGTTTCGTAGGCAAACAAGTACCAAAGTGCTAAATTAAGATCTGCAGCAGCAACCAACAATTCAGCGTGTCACTCCGATGAGTTATAATATCCTAATCCTAAACAAAAACACACACACAGCTGTGTAGCATCATAGAGGTTTGTTTGGAGTTTTTATATAATCAGAAGCAGACTGACAGCTATTTTTAAATGCACCTTTGTGTGAAAAATTGGTCTGTGCCCCCCCAAAAGCTTCAATATATCAAAGGAAGCAGGCTTACATAAATGCTAGGAACCTGCACAGGGCAGGGCTCATTTACTGTCACAATTGCAGTGGTGTAGAAATCGGCACATTCTTTTCATGCATTAACCCATTCATAAAAGGACTAGTAACATCAAGACAAATTAAACTTTAAAATCGCAAAGCCTTTATTAAGAAATAACTTACTGAAACTCCACTGTCCATCCTCTTCAGAAAAGGCCACAGGGTGACTATCCATCCTGCGGTGCTTGATTTCTCCTCCTTGGCTATTCTACTAACAGCATGTGAAGGAGCGTGGGCTGGGAAGAGGAACAAGGGACACTAAGCAGCAGCAGTAGCGCAGGAGGAGGAGGTAGCGGCACAGGTTGGCCTTGGCTCCCTCACGCAGGCTGCATGTTCTCCCGTGTCTGCACATTGTCTGGAGTGGTTCCGAAGTGGTTCCGAAGCCCCAGGGATGTTATTGGTCCTTTAATTCCTCTGTTTACAGTCAGCTTGGATTGTCATTCTATGAGCTGCTTCTGGAGGCTCTTCTGATCTGTGTCTGTAGATTGAACTGCTCCTTAGCAAACTTGTCCCGGGACTTGTCGCTGGCCGCTTTACTGGCGTTTGTCAGTCTTCAGGTTCCGGGACAGGTTCTGGCAGCAGCTACGGGGTCAGTTCAGCCAAGGGCACGTTCCACAGGGTAGCACAGCTCTGCTCCACTATGTGGTCACTTTGTTGTGGTCCACAAACCTGGCCTGAGTGGCCTGAGAGCCGGGCACCTCCACGGCAGGCAGTTAAGCGGCGTGTGCCGACAGCAAAGGCCTCGATGAATTGAAGCAAACTCTCCAGACTGACAGGCCGCGGCTCGCTGGACAGAAGAAGAAGGTTGGCCACCAACTGCATCTTGTTCTTACACTTGTTCTTGCAAGGCTGGGATGCTGCTCCTGAAGGTCGAGAGGCCCAGGCTGAGCCGGAGTCACCACTAGCCTAGCCTTCATCAGTGGGAGCGCTATCCCGGGGGCTTCCCAGCTTCATCATCACATGGAAAGTCACGGGCACTGAGCACAGTGTTGCCTTCTGGCAGGTCTGGACTGAGAGTCAAAATAGGCCCTGGTATTTCAAGTTCAAAGAGGCCCAAACAGCCCCCAACTGCTAGGGTTGCCACCTTTTCTTGAAAAAAATACCGGCCTTCCTACATATTTATCTTTTTTTCTTATTGATAACATTGGGCTCAACCATCAAAAATACCGGTCAGGTCGGTAAAATACCGGTCAGGTGGCAACCCTACCACCAGTGGATAATGTTAGTTTTAGCACTCACCTATGCATGCTTGACAAAGGGGCACGCCCCGAAACGTTGCACGTCTGTTCACATTAAATTTGCAAGGGGTAACCCTGCTTGTAAGTACCTTGAGTGCCAGTATCATTTCAAAGAACCCTACCACCAGCCCACTAAACAGTGACTGTCTGTGGCATCACACAGCAGCCACTCTGGCATTTGCCAGAACCCACAGATTGCTAGTCCTGGCCTGGCTGGTCTGTCTTGGTATACTACCACTCTCCTAGGGGACAGGAAGGGACTTACTGGGTGAGGGATATGCTTACGAGCAGCAGACACAGATCAGAAGAGCCTCCCCAAAGCGGCTCATAGAATGACAATCCAAGCTGACTGTAGCCAGAGGGGAAGGACCAATACCATCCCAGGGTCTCCAGCACCCCTCCAGACACTGTGCAGTCACAGGGAGAACATGCAGCCGAGACGAGGCGGAGACGAGGCGGAGACGAGGCGAAACTTGGAAACTCAAAATATGTCTAGCCCCATGTCAGATTTCAAAAATGAATGTAAAAAAAATCTGTACTGTTAACTGATGCCTTTTGAGAAAAAAAACATGTTTTCCCATGACATATCCCTTTAAAGACAGCTCACAAAACAAACATGTCTGTACATGTATAAATTCACATTTCATTTTGTCATGAACTATTAGCTTGTCTGTATTTCTTGCTTTACAATACATGGAATTCCTTTTTTCCTTTTTCATGTACATATGTGTATTTCATGGATGCTTTAGCTATTTGTGTAGCTAATATAAGCTGTAGTTCTGACAATGTGTAGGGTGTATAGAGCTGGGCTCAGATCTATGAAACCCCAATATAAGTTGGAGAGAATGCAAGAGCTAACACTGCTGTTGAGAAATGAGAGCAAATCATGTATCGTAAAAGAGCATCCCAGCACAACTGCAAATCCATCAAAAGTCGGCCAGATGTCGATAGGATGGGACTAAAAATTACGTCAGATCGCAGCCGCATCTGTCAGTTGATGCGTTCCTGCAATCTTACTGCCCGTACCTCCTCCTTTGTGATCCGATGGTTGAAAATGTCTGTTGCTCATGTTTCATCTTGGGTACAGCTGCCACAATTCACAGTACAGTTAAAAGAAGTATATAGAACTGATAAGCAGGACACTAATGACGGCATCTGCATCACTTAACAATGGACAAGTATCTTCTAGCCTCTTTGCCTTCTACAGTAAGTAAGGTGACCAGACAACAGACATCACCTTAAATGCAGAAGACAACTCTGTATTAACGGTCTGTGCTGGCTTTTATAAATAACTAAAGTCTCCTTTAAAATATGTGGTTACCTGCTCTAGTCACCTCATGGCGTACAGTAATATCATAGGTAGGGTTGGGAAGGGAAGGTCAAGTTATGATGTGAGAGAACATTAAAAACACATGACTGTTTCCTAACTAATGTAGGGTTGCCACCTTTTCTTGAAAAAATACCGGCCTTCCTATATATTTGTATTTTTTTCCTATTAATAACATTGGGATCAACCATCAAAAATACCGGTCAGGCCATTAAAATACCGGCTGGGTGGCAACCCTAAATGTAACTAATGACAGCACTGAAAATAAGGAAATAAGAGTGAGCACTGCTCAGGGAAATAGGCTGCTAGATAAACATCTCTTAACATGGCAGGGATGCCTGATCGGGCTCAGTGTGGATAATTAAAATGCTGTGCACCTCAGGCCTCGATAACAAACACACTAATTATAGATGCACCATATCAGTTTAGCAACACATGAGGATGGAAGAGGATTTAGGAATAATACTAGATAACAACTGGTTTAAGGCACTCTGTGCCAACAGCTGCTGCTTGGATTAACAAAATGATAGCATATACAAAAAGGAAAGCTGATCCTTCAAATGCAAAAATAATTATACCTGTATATAAAACATTCGGTAGACCACACACTATGAGAACACTTTTGGGCAAAGAAGACACAGAAGAAATGAGAACAAGGTTGGCCATATTCATTTGGAAACAAGTTTGTATGTTATCAGGGTTGCCACCTGGCCGGTATTTGACCGGCCTGCCCGGTAATTTGGATGGTTGATCCCAATGTTATTAATAGGCAAAAAAGAGAAATATATAGGAAGGCCGGTATTTTTTTCAAAAAAGGTGGCAACCCTATTTGTGATGCCTGATAAACTGGAATTTGTTTCCTTATAAAATAGGAGCTTTAGGAGGGATGCGGTCAGCATGTGCCTCTACTGTATACATGATGTATGAGGTTAATACAAACATTTGTCGAAGTTTCCTGTTATAGAATTTAAAGATGAAGATGAATACCTACTACTACTATATATAAAGTTGCAACCAGCGGCATTCCTAGATTGCACCAACCACCCCGCCCCCCGCACCAGCAAAAATACATAGTCATAAAGGGTCATTTTACATCAGCTTTGCAAATGCTCCTGGAAAACAGCTACTCTTCAGAATATACACAGAGAACTATGTACTTATTTCAGGTATTAGTAAAAACATGAGAACGCTAAGGCTGATGGCAAATAATGGCACATTTCAGTTGAAGACGTGCTGCAGACTGTCCCCTGCGACTTTCATTCAATTAAATGCAAAACAACCAAAATCTCAACAGGTGTTTTTCAGTCACAAAAATACTGTTGTAAGAATTTAGGAATGTGCCTGTACCGGCATTTTCAGGAATTTACAAGCTCATTAAAGAAAGTCACAGTGGCCCTAATTTCAAGGTTATTTTCTATTCTTGTAGGGGTTCTTCAGAAGAAACCTAGAAGCAGGTTCCCTATCTAACTTGTACTGAGGTGGTTTAGAAATCAGTCAGACTCTCAGGCCTGAATTATACATGAACTGTAGTTGCAGATTTGTATTGTGGGGAAGATTCCAGACCCTGAGTTAACATAACAATTTAAATATCTAATTAAAAAATTACCTGTTTTAACTGTAAACGAGATATAGGAAACTGAATTAATGTTCTTTTTTTTAACATTATTTCATTTTTTTAGAGAATGGTTGGCTAGATAAACACAAGTTTTTCTCCAGGAACAAGTTTGTGAAGTCCAAAGATTTACTTTTCGCGAGACATACCAAGGAGCCAGAGGCTTCGATAACATAACAATGATCCACTTCTCAGGTCTCATTCAAGCTCCAGTGAGCAGCCATAGATACAGAAAAGGTTGCTGAAAAGAACTATCACTACACAGGGCAGAGCAGCAGCATATAATGACAAGAAGATTGTAAGCTCTACTGATTCAGGCTCTTTCATATTTGTTTTGTTTGTGTGTAATCGAAATGTTCAATGTATACACCCTCCTATTTCATAGCCCTGTGGAATATGTTAGTGTTTAATAAATATGACATAATATAATATTAATAATAATTAATAATAGTAAGGGGCTTAGAGGGGCCTTATTACAGATGTAAAGAAACAATTTTATTGCTACCTGTTGCTTCTACAGGTAAAATGAAGGCAGAATACCCCTTCTATCATCATCTCTTTTGTCTCTGTCCTTTATGTTTTTCCTTTGTCCCTTTGTTTTATCCTAATAAACCCATTCACCTGTCGCCAACCATCATCGCAATCTGTAGAATTCCAAAACGTCCTAGGACAATGCATTGCTCTCTACCTAAATTACGCCTGCTGTTTTTGAAAACATGATACATTTTCAGATGTAATTTGTTGGGACTTTAGTTTGGCCCTAGTGTCATTATTTCCTTATATTTTTGTTCACAGTAACAATGGAAGACTCATCTATTTATGGACTTATATTATTTTATATATCATGACTTTGAATTGATGGTGCGTAACCATGATACGAATATCCAGTACCTCATTTTCACTGCACAGGTATTCACTTATTCGCCAATTTTTTATATAATGTTTGGTTTTTGTATTGTTGCACCTTTATTTACCTGTTTCCTGTGTTGCAATTGTAAGAGCACTTGAGATAGGGGGAGGAACCCCCAAAACCTTTTGTGGAGATCTCAATAAAATACCCTAAGGGTTTCTGCACATCTGCTATTGTGAATGCCATCTGATTCGTTTTAGTATATGCTGACTTTTGAAACCTCATGCAAAAGGGTTTCCAGATTGTGCACCACTCCTCATCTTACACAGTTTTTAGTAATACTTATACGATAACAAGCATGATGGAAAAGGACCAAGAGAACATAAAAAGGTCTACAAATAAATAGTAGACTACACTGGGCAATGTTCAGGAACAACTGATAGAACAGAAGAAGTCTGGATGAAAGCATGAATTATCATTCTAGTCATTGTTGAGAGGAATACCCAGACTCATTGTAAGTATAGTACATTAGTATTTTACCCTCTAGGAACCATTTGCAATATACTGTACTGTAAACTGGCAAGCTTTCCCACCACTCCCCATAGTGTACCTGCAATAGTTACTTGGTTTGTTTCCTGTGCATCTTTGTGCTTGTTTTTCCATCTCTGTTTGTGCCTGTTTTTATGTGTATTTGCATGATAGTGTGTTTGTAGCAGGAATAATGTAAAGAAAACAAACCAGTTCTATAAGATATGAGCACATTAGCATGTAATGTGTATTTGCTCAGATGGCCCTTGTTGCTTTGAGATTATTCTTATTATTTTTCTTTTCACACTGGGAGCAGTTGTATTTAACCATATTAAAAACACAATGCTTAAAACTGTAAATGCAGCACAGACATGAGGCGTCCTGTGTAAGGGTTCTATATCACATACACATTGGGGGTCATTTATAAAGTTCGCGCAGCGCATAATTGTTCGCAAATGGTAGTTTGCCCATGCTTTTTCCTGAACGCTAAAATATTGCACTACTGTGCCCGTCCTTCCGGTTTTTGCGAATTCGCATTGTGAATGAATTTTCGCAAACAATTCGCAAACAAGACGGGTCTTTGCGTGAGTACAGGCACTTTGCGAGGTTGTTTTGCGCGAAAATAGCGTTAAAAGTAGCTTAAATTCGCAATTTGCGAAACAGTTTTGCGAATATTTTCTCCGCCACCAAAGTTGTGGCGCAGAGTGTTCGCAATTTGTGATTTTTGCCATATTTAAAAAGCTCCTATAGACATTCGCAATGTGAAAAACAAATTTGCAAATCTGTTTTCACACTCTTATTCAGCTTTATAAATATAACCAGGCGCAGGGCAAATTTATTCACTCTGCGAATCAATCTTCTCTGCGCGAAGTTTATAAATGACCTCCATTGACTTTTATTCTGAAAACAATATACTTTCCATGTCTATAGGTTAAAAGAAACCTTTAGGCATGAGAGGGCATTGGTGTGATTTTCGGGGGGGGATTGGAAGTAGAAAAAG
This sequence comes from Xenopus borealis, assembly GCA_024363595.1. NCBI lineage: Eukaryota > Metazoa > Chordata > Amphibia > Anura > Pipidae > Xenopus > Xenopus borealis. The sequence continues at coordinate 36,625,380 of CM044436.1, forward strand.
ACAGTGTTTATTAGTCATAATACAAATGTGGAAAACTCTTGAGTTGGCAATAACAAAAAAAAAACCTCTGCTGGAGGAAGGATATTCTGTTCTAATAAAAGATTTTGTTTTGATGTATTAAATGAGCGCATTGCAATATTTTCTGGAATTCTTGTGCAATTATTAACCAGTCTTGTCCAGAAAGTTCCAACCAAAAGTAGTTCTGTCCGTTCCTCTGTCTAATAATACCGGTTTCCTTGCTCCCAGCACATTCCATTGATTCTGCTCTGTATTCCTTTCATCATTGCGTGGAGAAGATACATCCAGGCAATGCCAAAGTACAGCTGATGGACTTCAAACTGCCTGATTAGCAGGTCATATAACATGAATTGAGAAAGTCAAGATCTTCAGTGGAAAATGTACATCCTGCCCTAAATACGGCTTTATTCAGGAAAGAATCATCAAAGCACCAAAAGGCTGTGATGTTCTGCAAACCACTTGGACCATGGCACTTTGACCATGGGTTTAAGCTCTGCAGGATGCTGGAAAAGCAGCTATGTCTTTGTAGCCTCACATTAACTTAAATGTAACACATGGACCTTATAGTTAAAATCAGGGCCGCCATCAGGGGGGGACAGGGGGGCCAAGTGTCCTGGGCCCAGGCCTGAAGGGCCTAGCAGTGATGCTTTTTTCGAAAAGCCGGGACCCCCTTACAAGCGCCTTCCGATGTCAGATTGAAGTGCCGATTGCTGAATGGTCAAAGTCCTGGAGCGGTGAAAAGACCCGACGTCACGAAGGAGCCGACACTAAAGTCCTGAGTCGGCGAAA
>CM044436.1:36703871-36719077 GCA_024363595.1 Xenopus borealis
GCCTCCATACTATCCTGTTGGTTTGACAATAGAAAGGCTGGGCTTTCTCTGTCTAGGCCTTTTTGCAGCAGGGCTATAGCTACAGGAGTTGCACTCAAAACTGGCAACAAATGTACAGGGGACACACATAAACATGTACAAGAAGAAAAAAAAACCCAGGACATAAGATATATGGAAGGATAATGGTATTAACTGGTGGTAATGTGAGTAATTGGCAGTATTGGTGTAGATAAAAGTGGGCCCAAAGCTATTTTTTTCAGGCCCCCAAGATGTTGACTTGTTTTACCAATATTTATTGAAATTCTATAAGAATTAGGACCTTGTTGGGCCACTATACCTCCTGGGGTCTGCTTCCTCTGCAATTAAGCCCCATGTAATTTGAGAAGTGGCAGTTTTATATGAATTTTACAAATATGGCACTCTGTATTTGCAAATGTATACACAGATTTCACACTAGTGGCTTTTGTGTTTGCAATTCCCTAATACAGTAAGATTTTCAAACCATTATCTGATATCAGACAGATTTCAATTTTTGAACCACATATGGGTAGGGCTGCCACCAGGCCGGTATTTTACCGGCCTTGCCGGTAAAAACGATGGTTGATCGCAATGTTATTAATAGGGAAAAATGATATATATAGGAAGGCCGGTATTTTTTTTCTGGAAAAGGTGGCAACCCTTCATATAGGTGACCCTCAGCACACATAAAATATATATGTCAGCCAGTGTATGGCCAGCTTTTGTTTTCCTTTGATTGGTTGGTTTGCAGGCGATATCAATGGGACATCTAATATCTATGTCTCTTACACTTTCAACTTTTAGAATGTAAATTCTTTTGGGCAGGGCCCACTTTACCCATTGCTACACAATAGCCTCTCTACTAGTATTTTTGTCTTTCTAAAGCAAACACTTAACTTTTAGCAATTCCTAGCAACCACATTTTACTTTAAAATTCTTAAATTTTTGGTGTTACTGTTTCTTTAACTGGTAGCTTTAATTACATAGTTACATAGTTAAGTTTAGTATAGCTATGGGCATATATGGTTTGTGTGAAAGAGTGTAGGGGTATGTGTGTATGCTGGGTTTTAATTTGGAGGAGTTGAACTTGATGGACTTTGTCTTTTTTTTCAACCCAATTTAACTATGTAACTATTGGTTAATGGGATTTTGTATGTAATTCTCTATGTATACACCCATTTACTATTATTATACAGCACTGCAGAATATTTGGCACTTTATAAATAAGTGACTAGAATAGTAGCAATTATATTAACTGGGTAACTAGTGGGTTTTAACTGAAGAGATGTATGAATTAACTCAATCTAATACTATACTCCACACCATTTACATACACCAGTGTGACCACCCCATAGGAACGCAGACTTGTTGGTCTGACTGATATGGATTTAAGTAAGGATTTCCAAACTACAGCTTCCAAAATCATGGAGTTGGGGAAACCTAACTTGCTGTTCAACAACTGGAAGGTTGCACATCATTTTGTTGAAGACTGAACTAACAAATACTGTGAATTGTTACAGTACAAGGGCTGCTGATAGAGGAGTCTGAGTCATGACTTTGGATTTTGCAGCTTACATCAGCATGACAAAGGTCACTTCACCTTCCCTCACACGTAGGCACAATATGCTTACACCAGGAATCTGCTGGTGGATGACATGACAGATTACTTTATAAGGAAGATCAGAGTTCTGTTTAGTTACACAGGGCACATTTAAACCTTTGCTTTGTATAGTCCAGCTGGGAGAGTTTTCACAGAGAGTTTATAGAATGAAACATCTAAGGGTAATATTATAACAGACAACTGCTTGAGGCTCTCTGTGGAGAAGCAGCAGGACAAGGGAAATTAACACAAAGATGGCACACTTATTGTAGTCTTGTGACCATTCTCCTTGGACCTTCTCATATCGTAGGCATGTTTTAAGGAGTGGTTGAGAAGATATTTATCCTACACAGGGAGTTTTACTGTATAACACTAACATTTATTATACATGTGTAATGCTTTCTAAACAGTGGCAGAAGTGCAGTTTGTGACTAACAGTTTAGTAGGCTTTTTGTGCAGTATTTACAGCTAAGAAACAACACAATGACAATCTCATGATACAATATAAAAAATTCTCTTTGCATTTATGGCCAGCTTTAGCCTAATGACTACTTCAAAGATCTTTTCCTCGATATGCCACTAAAGGCAGGGCTATATCAGGGGTAATCCAAACGTTTGACCCTATGGCTGAACAATTGGATTACGTCAAGGGCAATGGGCTCCGACGGGGCAAAAATCAAACCTTCTCGATTAATATTGTGGCCAGATATCAATTGGGAAGACTCCCTGGTTGGCCCCAGTACAGGATGGGCACCTGGGCCCTCCTGTCAGGCCCTTACCTCTATAAATTGCATGCTAGAGTGCTGATTGCATATGAGCTGAAAAATCTCCCCCTAGATCCCCAACCAGTAGTTCACAAGCAACATGTTGCTCTCCAACCCCTTGGATGTTGCTCCCAGTGGCCTCAAAGCAGGTGCTTATTTTTTAATTAATGGCTTAGATGCAAGTTTTGGTTGCATAAAAAACAGATCTCCTGCCAAACATTCTCTCCTGTAGGCTGCCAGTCCATATAGGGGTTACCAAAAAGCCAATCAGAGCTCTTATTTTACATCCACATGGACTTTTCATGCTTGTGTTGCTCTCCAACTCTTTTTTAAAATTAAATGTGGCTCACGAGCAAAAAAGGTTGGGGACCCCTGACAGACTGTAAGCTCTGCGGGACAGGGACCTTCTTTCTACTATGTCTCTTACCACATACCACTTAAGCTCTTTGTCCTATAATTCTTTTATAATTCTGGGAAAACACCCAGAATTGTCCTATGTCTATTGTGATTTCCACGGAGTGGGGGGACTTGGCAAAAAAATTATGCAGCTGGGCCCGGCCCTGTTAGTTAGGCTACTGATCCAAGAACAGGAAGAAGATTCCAACATGGTGCTCCTACAGTACTAGGAACATCAGGTGAGCATGTGTATCAAGTACCCCTTACCCTGGGGGATCAGGTTCAGTACTTACATTCTTAGAGAAAAAGGGATATGTGCTGAGGCTGGAAGATAAATTCTGCTTGCTCAGAGGGTTCAAACAAAACAGGCATAAGAAGTGGTACAGCTCTATTCACGAATATTTATTTTTTAAAATGTTTTATGTTCGCTTGAATGTCTTAATCAGTGGCATAACTATAGAGGAAGCAGCCTGGAATGCAGGGTCCACTTACTATATAGTTCTAAAGAATTCCTCCCTCACCAGCCACTCATCTACCTTCAAGTGGAGACTCTGGGGAGGAAGACACAGGTAAGAAAGAGAATTGAGAATTACAGTAGCTATAACATCCAAAAATCATCACTAACTTTATTTTATATTACTGATATTTCAGTCTTTCCAGAAGACAGAATCAGTGCCAACATGTCTTTGGGAAATCTGGATATTGATGAGCCGAGTGATGAAAAAAGAACCTCCTTCACTTTCCTATATCCATGAAAGCAATGCATTGACTGAACAAGACCCAGTATTTGCACCAAGATACAAGATAACTCTGGAGAAAAAGGGGAAGCTATGGTCTTGTGACAGTCTTCTTAAGTTCACGAGACATATTTTATTGACTATGTTGGGGCCTAGTCTGGCTTTTGAAGTCTTCTCAAATCAACACTGTAGCCAGGAATTAAAGCCAAGGGAGACACTTATAAATCCACTAAAGCTTTTACATGCCCATGTGAAACCACTTCTTCTTCATACAGTTTTGACATTCCTGGGGGAACTTGGATTTTTGGTTGAATCCCAACAAGTTAAAGTCCTGTCGGTGCTGAAGAAGCAGATCTTCAAAACAGAAAAACCAATGAAGGAGTCTAGATTAAAACTAATGGGTAGATTACCTAGGATGGACTAGGCATGCTCTGCAGAATTCCCCCGCCACTTTCCTGGTATGGCCTTATACGTCAATACACAATTTGTTTTAGTGCTGATTTTAATACAAATTTAATTTTTAATTATGCACAGAATATTAATTATAGTTACAAGAAATCTGCATTTCACCAACTACCATGGTCTGCATGCTTGTAAAGAAAAAAACAATCTTTATGAATCAGTAAAACTAAAAAATGAAAGGTGTTTTTGTTTTTATGTATATAGTTTAGTGTTTAGGTACAATGTTCCTGCAGTTGTGAAAACTGTGGCTTTAGATGACCACAATTGCGCTTTTATATACCATACCATACGCTGTTATGTACCATATATCTACCCTGGTATAGATAAATTTTAATTTACATTAGTATTTTGAAGAGTATTTTTTAGTGTCAGTATCACTTTAAGTACTATACACAGGAATCTAAAGGTGGCCATACACTATAAGATATGCTCGCTTGGCAAACCTGTGTGTGTGGGGCTCTTTACCTGATGTGCCCACCACCATAATGTGGACATTATGGGGCTTTAATTTGATTGTTATCCCTAGGGCAAAATGACTGGATAACAATGGCCGGTATATGAGCCGTTGGAGCAAGGACCACATCAACTAGCCAATGTGGTCCCCAATCCAGAGGGAAAATCAAACCGAACTGATCAACATCTGCCCCATATATGTGCAGATAAACTGCCAAATCGGTCTAACGGGCCTGAATCAGAAGATTAAATCTGCCAGTGTGTATGGCCACCATAATTTTACAGCCCCTGCCTTAATCCCTGCTTTGAGCTGCTACTGGCCATCTTAATGTGGCCATAGATGTTACAATTACGATCTTTAAAGACTGTTCATTTTCAATACTTTGGGGAAGATTTATCAAGGATTGAATTTCGAATGGCAAAAACGTCAAAATTCGAATTCAAAAAGACCAACCGAAATGAAGTTGAAAATTTTGTTTTTGATCAAATGGGCCCATTTTCAATCGAATTCAAATCGTTGGAATCAAAGTAATAGCGCATTCGATCAAATTTTATTCAAAGTTTTTCCCAAAAAAAAAAGATAGGATAGGTTCTAGGAGGTCCCCCATAGGCTAAAACCACAATTCTCCAGTTTTTAGATGGTGAATGGTCGAATTTTTATTTTTAAAGAGACAGTACATGAAAAATTTCAAAATTTAAATTTTTTGAAAATTCTAATCAAATTTGGTCTATTCCCAAGTCAAAGTACACCAAATTAACTCTGAGCTGAATTGTCAGATATACAGGTTGAAACAATAGAATTCTACCTGTACCTGACAATTCAGCACTAACAGTGACCAATGTTTGGGTGCCTTCCAAGTCACCTGATTAAAATTTTCCAGACAGCCAGATTGACGACTGATATGCAAGTCTTTTGCTGATATCTCTCTGATCATATCCCACCATACATGTACAGAATTACGTACGAAACAAAGTCTATCACCACCTTTAAACATTTGACTACACTTCTCACATTTGGTGATTGGGTTGTTGTGATATCCAGGTGTATTAAGATGTGTTTCACGTAATCTTAATGATAGGAATGGCATTTAGCCCACTTAGAGGGTACCTTGTCCATCATTGTCAAGATTATGTTACATTGTGATGCCTAACAAGATATTTGGCTCTGCTAGTGCAGAGAGCACTATTGCCCTCATTCAATTTACATTTATGGAAATTTTTTCAGGCACAGCTACTATACTACTCATAAGAAATATTCTGTCCACAAAACAACTATGCCCTCATACAACAGTCCACATAACAAAAATAATGGGAAATAAATCTGATTTATAATATGGGTCTATTTTCCATTTAATGCTATTTTATTATAGTGTATGGTTGCAGTTAGATGGCATGAACCAGGCTGCTCTTTCTGATAGATGTTTGATGCTGATTTCTAAAGTACTTTTTCTTGTTTGGATGCTGTTCAACCCCATCTGTTTATAATCTCTAGGTCATTATACCCAAATAATCCTGCATGCATTGCATGGGAATAGTGCTATCAAAGTTGAACTAGTAACAAATCAAAGTTAACTTTAGTGAACAATTCAAATGCAACCGAGTCTTTATCCTAATGGATTAAAATGAAACCTCTGCAATATGTGTAACCGCAAGGCATGTGATTAATTTCTGTTTTACTGATTTTTCAGGACACAGCAGCCAAGAAGCGTTGCTGCCCCCTCTGGTAATATAGGAGTAAAGCCAATGTATTTGTTCAACATGTGTGTCCTCTCATCAGTTACACTTTCTGTTACATATAGTGGCAGATTTATAAAAGGTCAAGTTTTATTTTATTCTTACTTCAAGTAAAAATGGAAATGTTTTTATTCCCCATTAAATTCCACTTGTATTTCCCCCAACTCCCCAATAAGAAAATAGCACTAAAAATATTTTTTTCAAAGGAATAAGCTTGTAATAAATGTACTTTTCTGGGCAACATGTGATCTGGTAACTTCACCTCAGTTGGGAGACTGTTTTTTATTGGAGATTGTGTTATCCAAGTTGTACAGTTATCGGCAACCTAAATAAATGCAGGAAGTCGGAGATAGGATTGGAATGTGTGGCACTGAGATGCAGCACGGGCAAGAGGTAATGCCAATATCTGGTTTACATTACTGAATTGTGGCTATGACAAGCAGACGACAATCTGCACATGGGATTATTCTTTCTACCTAGAAAGAAACTGCCCATATCCCACCCATTTATTGGGCAGAACTCCTAGGAGTCTGATAACAGCTCTTCTTGTGTAGTCCCACGGATACAGATGCAGCATTGGGAGGCTACCATCGAGGAAATGTCCTAATACACCAGGGACCTTCAGCCCTGATTTTCCATCCAACTGTCTCTGGGACAAGTATCAGTAGTTACAGAAAATTCACATTCAAACACAAGCTGTTCTTGTCTACAAAAAAAGAGTATCACTAAATTACTGTCCACATAATAGTTTGTTTTTTATTAAAATTTAGAAAAATGGCAAAAAAATTACCAGCATGCTTAAACACTACAGTGGCCGTCATCAGTGGACAAAAAGATAGTAAAAATAAATGGCAGACAAAACATAAGCTATAAGTGTTTTTAAAGTTATATATAGTTTTGAACGTTTGAAGTTTGGCTCAACACATAGGATTTGGCCGATTCCAAATACCTGTTAAGTGCTAGAATTCAGTCAAATCCCAAATCAAATAGTGGATTCTAAGCATCGCTACATAAAAGTAAGCAAAACTAACAAATAAAGTAAATAAATACTGTAATAGTCTGATATTAGAACATTCATGGATGCAATTACCAGTGTTTAATATGTGTAACTGCTGTTATTTGCTGACACATACTTTTGTTATTATGGTTGGAACTCAGCATTAGGAAAAAATATATATATATAAAAAATCTGAGGGTCCTGCATGCAAATGCGATTTCTGGATAAGTTCGGGAGTAATGTCAATGTTGGAGGGTCTTATTTTGTTGTTATATCAGCCTTGCTCTTTACATATTTTGTGGTTTGTATGTTGGGATCTGGTTTTGTTTATGATTACTTGTTACCCTTTTTTTCCTGAATATACAATTCCCCGGCACATATGAACTTTGGTGTGGCTGTGTGGGTCTGGCCCACTGTGTCTGGAAGCACATTTAGTAGGTAGGCAATGTGGCCTGGGGGAAATTGAGCTTTCACCACCCGGGTTATTCTGTAAACCTTGGTTTACACCTTCCTGGGTATTTTATAAAACTCTATTCTTCTTTTAACCCTGGAATAATAAACACATTGCCACTGAGATGCAGTGGGTTATGGTAGGGACCACAAAACCATAACATGTAATTAAAGAATTATATACACATTGGAAACATGTAATTGTTTATTTCCTTTCCCACTAGTGTTTTTTTCACCCTGAACCAGAAAGGAAAAATATTAAAATTAATATAAATCAGACTTAAAGGAAAATAAGCATTTTTTTTATAGTTATGGTTTTAATGGATGGTCGTTTTAGTTGAGAATAAAATATGAGACCACAGCATATTATGAAAACAGACCATTCCTTTTTAATATACTCTGTGAGAGGGAGCTACAGGAAAGGTTCTTACACTACACTTAGGGGCCAATTTACTAAATTCACATGAATAGATCGAAGTTCGATCGAATAACGGTCGTAGGATTAATTCGATTGGTCCAATATGCAAATTTGACTTATTCGATCATCGAATAGATTAGAATGATCGAATATTCGATTGTTCAATCAGTGAAGGATTTAAAGTTTTAAAAATATTCGACTGCCTACTTCACCGAATTGAACCTACCGAATTGTAATAGAAGCCTATGGGAAGCCTACCATAGCCTTCTGAGGCTAAGTCCTGATCGAATAGGATTCCTACGATCGAAGTCTTCTATCGTAAGAATCGTAAGAATCATTCGGATGATCGAATAATCCATTCGAATGATCGAACGATCGTTATTCGATCGTCGAATGATCGAAGATCGAATAAAAGGGTAGCCTAAAACTATTCGATTAGCATTCAAAAATCGAATGCTGATCGAATATCGAGGAAAAACTAATATTTTTTGGGGAATAATAGTAAATTTGCCCCTTACAGCGTAGACAAGAGGCCCAGAACGAGAGATTTAGGGTGGAGGCTGATTTGCTAAAGATACAGCTAAAACTATAAAACCCCTCCTTAAAAGGAGAACTAAACCCTTTAAATGAACATGGCTAGAATTGCTGAACGTTTCCGCACCAACCTAAAGGTTCAGCATCTACTTAACTGCAATGATTCAGGTCTTCAAAGTTGTCACAGGAGCTCACCATTTTAGATAGTGTATGTTTCCGAACAAAAAATATGTTGCTAAATTTAGAGTAAGTAGGTCTGGACTAATGGGAACTGAAGAAAATGAAAAGGCAGAGGTATCAACTAACTCTGAGGGGATCAGGAATAAACAACAAATTGTATCGAATGAAGCATTCAGAATGTTAGAAGTGGATTACTATTATTTCCCTGCTGACATAAAATCAGTTGAGTTAATCAGAGTCAGTCAGTCTTTTATAATGTTATATACTTTATGAAGTGAACTTTAAAGGCTGATTGGAACTCTGTGAGTAACCTGCTTGGTATCTGTATATATCTGCCAAAATCGGCAATATTAAACTGTCCTGGTGTTGCAGATATACTACTTTCAGGCTACCAAAACTTTAGCTGTTGTAGGATGCAAAAAGTTGAAGTACAGTAATGACTGTAAAGCAAATCCCTGTACTTGTAAATGTGCACATTGACAGGAATGGAATATGGAAACTTTTTTTTTTTTTTTTAACCTTTAATAAGAGTTTAAACACAGAGCTGACATTTAAAGGGGTTGTTCACCTTCAAACATCTAGTTGTTTTCAGATAGATCGCCAGAAATAACGACTTTTTCCAATTACTCTCTATTTTCTATTTGTTTTTTTAATATTGAAGTGTAAAATGTAATTTTCCAACTGTTCTAAACTGATACATTTAATGGATACATTTCTTATCTTTGTCCCTGCTGAGCAGAATCCCTGGGTTTCATTACAGTCAGCTGTTACAATAGTTGCTAATAATGTTGCTGTGAAATGTATCAACTAAATGTTGCAAAACTGTATCAGTTTAGAGTCTGCACTTGAATTACTGAGCTGCCAAACACCAAACCAAAGTCAAACACCAGAGACACCAACATTTAACTTTAAACTTAGATTTTGGAAAAACAGTAAAAGATAAATAATGGAAAGTAATTGAAAAAAGTCTTTATTTCTGGGGAACAATTTGAAAACAACCGAACAGAAAAAAAGTGTTTGTACTTTTGGGGTTGTTCACCTTCCAATCATGTTTTAAACCTAAAAACTAATTTGTTTATTTTGCCTATATACAGTATAAAATAAATATATATTGTGCGTGCTAGAGCAGGTGCGTGGCTCTTTTGAAACAAGGGGTTGTCTGACTTTTGGAGCGTGGCTTCTTGAGTTAATAAAACTTTCATTTGGTATACTAGTGGTCATTTTGATGGTTCCATGGGCCACTTCAGTGCATACTAAGGGGAAGATAACATGATTCTCTATCCTTACTCTCAGACTTGTTAAGAATAATCAGAATAGAAGAAATGGCTAAATCAAAGAAACAAGTGTAAGAAGGTGCATTCCATAATCAAGCTGTCCTTTAAGGGATACTCATTCTATCTAGTAAGAAACTCTTCTGTAAACCTTGATTAACACCTTCTCCTCTTTGTTTGAAATATGGGATGCCCCATGTTATACATTTTATAGCGATCTGCAATGTTCAGAAGTATGTTCTCACTATAAAACATCGAATACGGGAAGAGTCAGTCTACAGTGTTTTTATGTTATCATAAGCAGGTTTTTATTTTACCTTCTGAAATATTGCCGAATGGAGAACACACTACTTCTCCCTATGACATGCTGAAGGTGCTGATGAAAATGTAAACTCTATATCCAATTTCATCTATTTTTGGGAATGTTGATGGTCTCTAAGTCTGTCAAGCACCAGCTGTACCTGTTAAAGCATAGCTCAAATAGAAATGAAGTTCTATGGTTCTTGTTCTGGGGTTCTTGTTCTGCATTTTTGTAACTGTACATCCTTTGCTCACATGTATAGGTAACCAAATCTGCTTAAAAAAATATGAAAAACAGCCAACCCACATTGGATTGTATCATTGTGAAAGCAAGGCTCTAAATTGGGTGGATGAATTTTGAATGGCAAACATACTCAAAGTTTTCAGTTGCAGAAAACACCATCAGTGTTGGACTGGCCCAACGGGATACTAGGAAAAACCTCAGTGGGCCCAGGTGTCAGTGGGCCCTCATGCTGCTAAACTTTTGGCCTATTTCATGGTCATTCAATATTTTTATGAGAACAAAGAATAAATAGATGTAATAATTGATTATAGTTATGTAAGGAAAATAAACTAGGAGAATAGAGGTTGAGTGATGAGAGGAAAATAAAAGTACTGATGGTGAGCCCCTGGTCTAAGGTTTTTGGGTGGGCCCCTGGAGTCCAACACTGGACATCATACCCTCCCATCTCAAATACAGAGGTCACATGGTTAACAAGATGAAACAACAAAGCCCCCAACAAAAAGTTACTCAATATTTGCATTTCAAACATCCAGTTTCACTAATAAGAACATTATGCTGAAATAGGGTTACGTAAAAACAGAATTTCAAGGTTGATAAAACCACAAGTATACCCATCAGTTCTTTACTGTTACTAGGAATTTTCCGGTCAGCATTTTGGCTACCCCACTCCACCTTAAGGCTTCTGTTTATCCATGTTATTTCCTTTGTGAGTAGTTTCCACTTAAATTTTAAGCCTTACATAACTTTGTATTCATTCTTTAGTTGTTATAAATGTGTTATAAGAGGATAAGTACTCCCAGTGAGGGTGACACTCACTAGTAAAATCTTTAAATATTACATTGTCTGCAATGAAATACCTTATCTAATATTCTGATATCATTACCTTATGACTTCTCTAGTATGCCTTCAGTCTCAGAATGGGTCTTTGTACAGAAATGACCTAGATTAACACAAATGTTGTGTATATTGTTGTACATTTGAAGTTAAGCAACAAATAGAGATCGGTAGGTTGATATCCCTGATTATTTTTCCCAGACTTGCGCTTTAGCCTTTTTGTCAGCTGTTTATCTACAGTGGGTATAGGAGATGTGACCACACCCAGGCCCTGAAGTCCCCCATGAAACATACTTTTTTAGTGAAGGAGAAAACAAAACCTGCCATGTGAATTGGTGAAAAGAAAGGATCAGTGTAATCAACTGATCATATGGCTGTTTGGGATCAACAGGCTGGCTGATTTGCTAGTGCTTATCTTGGTCCCTTCTTCTCCAGTTGTGGACCTGAACTAGTGTTTGCCATACTGTGATGTGTGCATGCAAAGTCTGAGGGCTCCAAGTGAAGAAGAATTGTAGCTGCTGTTAATTCAACAGGGAGTGAACAGAGAACAATGTGGCTACACAGCAGTGGCATAACTACTGGGCCTCACAGCAAACTAATTTTAGGGCCTCTCATCATAACCAGAGGTTGTCCTTTTTTACCAATATATGTTGATATTGCTCACTAATTATGAGCCCATATAATCATGGGGCCCACATACCTCCTGGCAGAGTCTGCTTCTTCTGTAGTTATGCCCCTGCCAAACAGAGCACCAGGTGTAGCTAAGAAGAGTAGCAGATAGCAGTGTTGGAAAAGATGGCCACTGTAGATGTAGTTTAGGTGAAGAACCAGACTGTGAGTTGGGTAGCCCTAATTCAGACTATTTTTTGTATGTATTTCAGAAGTCACCCCACCCTAACAATGCAAAACTACTTATCCACAGTGTACTTTACTTATGTATATTAAAGGGAATGGGGTCAGGTGGAGTGGTTACAAAGCGGGCTACATAACTAAGCTTAAATACATTATTGGGGATCTTCAGGCTTTCTGGGTTCAGGACCGCTTTCATCTGCCTAGGGCCCCTTGTTCATACCAATTTTAGAAACTGATCATAAATAATTCTCTGTAATCTCATGCACATTGCTGTATATCACGCAGACAATGTGTACAGCTGTAGATCTTTTCCCTTGTTTTCTATTTTAGGAAAGGTTGTGTGCTGTACATCTGTAGTAGTAATTACTTCAGGCTGTGTAAAGTAAATATACAATCCCTAATTTATTTCCAGAGAAATCAGACAGTTTAAAGTATTTTGCATAGGGACCAAACACAAAGTCCTTCTTGTAAGTGTCAGAAATAAAGAGAAACAGTATAACCAGAGGGCCGCTCACACTCGCTTCCAAACACCCTACCTTCCTGCCGCTTTAAATAATTTAATTCAAATAATTAAAATCAATATTAAACAAAAAAATGAATTTCCTTTGCATGCTGCAGCAGTGTTATTAGTTTACTTTTAAGAGGAAACAAGTAGATTTTTATGTAAATTAAGACAGAATACAGTTCTGTCGGACTGCAGGGCTTTTTAGCATCGCATTTTTAAAAACGCTCTGTCGGGCGTAAATACACCACTGAACATGCGTTTTCATCACGTAGATTTCCTTTCCCAACATGCACTTTGTACGCCATATTTAAAATATGCTGCGTATTTATGCAAGTGTGGTTTCAAATGTGCAGATCCCATGGAGTCTATTTATTTGGTAATTTCTTGACATATTGGCATTTCTTCTAAAAAACGCCAATCCCAGTGTCCTGTGGAGGATTTCGGCTTGCAAGCGCCCTGTGTGAATTGCCATAGTGCGTTTTCCATTTGTTTCAGTGGTAGTGCAGTTCATGCGTATTTACGCCAGACGGAGCTTTTAAAAAAACGCAACATAAAAACGCCACTTCTGGCCTTGCCCTATAACTCGTATCAGGGGAGCCTTGATCTATTTACATAGATATATAAAAATATGTTTTTATTCAGAGATGGTCTTGTCCCTTTAAATTGCTGGGTTCAGATTTGGGTAGGAAATAAACACAGGAGTTACAAGCAAAACACCTCCAGGAACAGTGTTGAAATTTTGTGGAATCCAAAGAATGTACAGCTCATTTAGACGATGTGTGTTTAAATAGTATAAATCTGGCTTCATTTAATTTACTGTGTTGTAACAACAAACCCCTCCTCCTTCTTTGTTAACCGCAAACAACAAACTGGGTAAGAATCTAATGGAAAAAACTTGTGTCTGTCATGTTTTGTAATGTTTTCCCAATCCTGCAGTTGCATTAAAGAAGCTTGGCACGTGGGCATTTCGTACGCAACTGATGACAAAATATGAAGTGTCTAAGCTGGAAGCAACAGATATGGGCATAATTGTGCAATGAACATAACTGCGTTATTTGCAAATAAGTTGTGTTGTTGTGCCTTTAACTGTTGCAGACCTGAACAGTCCCAGCACATATTTTGGCCTATTGCGGAGGGGATGAATTTTCCACTGGTACCATCTCAAGCTGCCAAAGCAGCCAAATACGCCAATGTGACTTGTCATTTAGTTAAATGGAAAACTACCTGTCCTGGCTAGTGGGATGTGGCCAAAAAATCACCACATATTTGAGCTGAAAAGCACCATAGGGGAGAATATGCCGTGTGTGACAGAGAATTGATGTAGCTAAACTGCATAGACAAACACCTGCTTCCTGTAATGGGTTGCTTTATATGGACTTTAAATGATGGGGAGGAAATGTCAGTCAGTGCTGTGTCCTGCCATCTGCTCAGTTACAGCAGATTTAAGTCAAGGAAGAAGTACTGGCTAGTACACCCTAGTGTGGCATTTGCCTTATACTGCCTGGGCATACTGATTAAGTCTAGTGCCATATAACCGCCATGTAACTGTAAACCAAAATTGCGTACTTGTAGTAATTTCATTAATAATTACCAATCCCATGGGCCCATAACTATTTCCATTTAGGGCAAAGAGAAGCAAGCAGTGGGTGATGTTCTGGTCCCTTCAAAGGCACCCGATCAAAATTTTCTGTCCAAAACCGAGCCAACCGATATCCAAGTCTTCTGCCAATTTCGGTCGGCTCATTTCCCACCATACACACACTGAATATAGTACAAAAATGTGTTTTGAACAATATTGTCAGTGCGTATATGGCCACTTTAAAGTGGACCCGTCACATAGACACACAAATCTGTATAACAAAAGTCCTTTTCAAATTAAACATGAAATCCAATTTCAAATTTCTATTAAACCATTCATAGCTGTTTTAAGCTCAGTTAAAAATCTCAGCTGTCAATCAAATATTGTCTGACACTCCTCTATGCCTTAGGCATAGAGGCGGGGCAGATAATTACTTTCACGTTCCATTCAGCACTTCCTAGATGTCACTGCTCCCCACACATTCCCCCAGTTCTCTTAACCATTTAATTGTGTAGCCAGGACATAGGGATAGACAACAGGTCCCCCATTCTGGTGCACAAACAAGTTTCTGAGATGATGCAAGACTTGCCTTAATAACAGTGTCCACAAAATGGCTCCTGCCTGCTTGCTATAATTATGAATTTCCAGACTGAAGAAAACAAGATTAAAATAATTTATATAGTGTAATTAAAGTTCATTTTGCTTGACTAATGTGATAAAATATGATTGTGAATATTCTTTTTGGATGACGGGTCCACTTTAAAGGGGTTGTTCACCTTCAAACAACTAGTTGTTTTCAGATAGATCACTAGAATAGACTTTTTCCAATAACTTTCTATTTTCTATTTGTAACCGTTTTTCTAATATTGAAGTGTAAA
>CM044436.1:36732123-36767778 GCA_024363595.1 Xenopus borealis
TTTTTTTTTTGAGGGAATGCTTACACATTCTGCAAACATTTACAAATAAGTTAAACCCTCAAGCAGCTACAAAGGTCAGGGTAAGGAGAGCTAAAAGGTACCAAATAGCCCATACACTGTGAAATAAATGCAGTGAATACCTTCCTCTAACATAAGGTATTCAGTGCAGCATGAGGCATATAAATACCTTAATAGGATAGTTTATGGTGACTTTATTGCACAGTGGCTGCTTTTAACCCTCCTCCCCTATCCTCTCTGCTCAAGGCTATAACTCGGTAGGAAATGTTTGCAGGTAGTGAACATGTTAATATATCTGTAGCAAAACAGAAAATATGAGGCACTAAACCATCCTTTTTTCTTAGTTCATAATTTGTTTTTTTTTTAATATTCTGCAGTCACAGTAGGTTTTTGTTTTTTTTTCTGATGGGCCTTTCATGTCACACATGCATATTAGTTGGGAATTCCCTACTGTCTGTCAATTTAAAATGCATCTGTTTAGCCTATGGCAAGCTGACTGATAATTCACATGTTCTTGCAGTTTTCTATTATGAATCTGCATGATGAAGGTGACCATATATGTACATATTTGGTCTAGCCGTGTGGCTGATTTTGACCTTTGTTCTCAACCATAGGTGACTATATGAGTTCCTCTAAGCCACTTTAGGCAGCCTTCCAGCAATTCCATCTTGACAGAGAATGTAATCTGTTTATGCTCATTCTTGGCACATGTATAAGGCATTGGATTAGAGAGGGGCAGCTGCTCCTTCTCTCTTGCACTTTGATTCCCTTATTCTGGCTGTCAGCCATATAATAGGATCATTGCTATATTGCCATCCACATGATTACTAAATCAGCAAATCTATTGGCGAAGAATGCTTATAGTCAACTACAACAGTTTAAAATCTACATATATGTATAGCTAGGCTATGGTACACAATGACCTATAGATTTATATACTCATACAGAGATAACATTAGTGTGTGCCCTACACTATACTGCCCTAAGTCAAATAACCTGTGTAAATGGATGTTTTGGCCTGTTTTCAGTGATGGGACATTTTCTACTGATGAAGGCTCCAGCTTGGAAATCACAGACTCCATATTTTAGACAGAACATCTACTGGGAACGGGGAGGTTTGGGGAGCAGCAGTCACTCCCAAGGAACAAGTAGGTTGTTCAGTGATGTTTCCATCATCTGCTTGTGTCAAATTGCTGGTACAGTAGCACAGTTCAGAAGAACTATAGATTAATACTGTACATATGTTTTGATTCTGCTGTGCAATGCAACTGGTGTTCTGCTGTTTTAGTTAGTCCTGCTCACAATGTAAATCTGTAGCATTTGTAATGTTAGGCAGATGTTGTCTTACCAGCCTTCCATGCCACAAATGTTTAGCTTTTTTGAATTTTGCCGATTATACAACCTTTAATTTAAAGCTGGAGAGGCGTCCTTCAGTCCTGCAGCTGATGAAGAACTAAAATTCCCAGAATTCCAATGACAGTAGGGGTGCTGAATGTTTCCGTTACCGTGACCTGATTTTTTTTTTTTTGTCTTACTTTTTATGACTTTGTAGATGCCGGAAATGTTATTGTTTTAACTCCTGGAGAGTAACAGATTAGATATTCTTAGAGCAAGCATAGCCAAAATACCAAGCAGAATCAAGGCTATCTCACATAATGGGGTAATTTAGTAAAACTCCCTTTTTTTTTTTATTTTACCAGAAACTCTACCTAACTTCCATCCATGAATTTGGCTAATTTACTGATAATTACATTTTTTATGAATTTAAATGAGCTTTTAATGAATATCTCCTTTTTTTGTATGCTTAAATACATCAAATTTGAATACCTTGAATAAATCAATTTTCTCAAAAAAACTAGCATTAAACATCCCAGATGTCATGAAGGTTAAAAACATCTCCGAATGTTTGAGTAAAGGCACACTGCAAGATTTGGGGAGATTTAGTCGCCTTGCCATACCGTCTGCTTGAATGTAAAATGGCTAGCGGTATGGCACTTGTGGCGCTACGTTTTCCGAAATCTCCTTGTGAAGCTAGCTTTTTTACATTCAAGCCGGCAGTATGGCACGGGAAGGCAGTTCGGGGGAGACTGTCGCCCAGACGAAGAGGCAATTAGTCGTCAGGTAACTAAATATCCCCATATCTTGCTGTGTGCCCTGACCCTAAAGGTACATCTTCCATTGACTTTTACATAAATTCGACAGGTTTTATATGGAGTATTTTTGAATTCAGACTTTTAGCAGCTTCAGGGCAGGCCTGGACTTGGAGTCAAAATAGGCTCTGGCATTTCAAGTACACAGAGACCCAACCAGTCCCTCACAGTCCACTCCACAGTGTCTATACCATCTAAAAGCAAACCCTCTGGCATCTGCCAGAATGCACAGATGTCCTGTCCGGGCCTGCTTCAGGGCATAATAAATCTTGAAAAAGATAGTGTAGTGTAGCCCAGTATTGGCAGAATCCCACTAGCTTTTCAGCTTTATTAAACCACTTCTCGTGGAGAGCATTAAAGATGCTTGGCAGAAATAGATTTAACAATCTGTCCTGCCAATGAGAGTGGTTGTTTTGACATGGACACCACTATGCTGATTAGAATAGCTGAATATGCTCATCAGAAAGAAAAAAGGAAACATCCATGGTCTTACTGATAGTAGTGTAACAGTTATGTAGTTTTCTGTAACAGATGAGCTAAGGCTTGTGTACCCATATGTTTAGGATAGGATAGTTAGAGGCCTTTGGGCTGGATCTGGCCCGAAACTGACAAGCACTGGCTTAGGTAAAGAAGTATTTTCTGTACCAGTTATAGGGTGCACAGTTTTAACCCTTTATTGCAAGGATAAATGTAGGCAAAGATACAAACAAACAGATTTGTGAAAAAAGTATATACTATATTCATATTGGGCACCTTAACCAAACTGCCTGAATCGCATTATTAACAAAATGGATTAGTGAGATTTAGCCTCCTCCACACTGGCTGTACAGAAATCTGTCACTCAATGGCTGCAGAGGTATTTCATGCAGAAAAAATGCATATTTTGCAACATGCACCAAAAATCGGGACAAATCATGTACTTTATGTCGAACTCTCTGTTTGCTTTGGCTTTTATTAAAATACCGTAGTGGTAACAGAAGTCAAAAATAAATGACAAGACTTTGTTTTGTTCAGTGAAGGTAACAATATTATCTACTTGGGTGATAACTGAGATTTTGATTGTGACTCAATTGTGTGTGACAGCCAAACTTCACTTACTTACAAGGAATCTGTACTTTTATTATAAATAGGGATTACTCTTATGTTTCCCTAAGTATAATATATTATAGTATTATAAAGCATTCCCTATCTTCATAATTTCCATGTATGCTTATAATGGGAGTCATTGCATTGCTTTTGTTTCATAAAACTATCTAGTGGTTATAAACAGGTAGTGCTGCTCCTACCACAGTGTTTCTTAATTCTTTCTTCCAGGGGACTCTAAAAGATGCATAAATATGGAAACATCACAGTATGTAATACAGGCTCAAATTCACATATTTTCATTTGAACTGGCACCTCATAGCCCCTCAATTGACCTCAATTGACCTCAATCCTGAGTAACATCTGTGCAGCCTCTGCTACTTGGTGCCTATAATTTGCAGCAGATAAAGAAAACACTCAACTTTTAAGCTGATAACTATGTTTCTAGCTCCCTAATTAACCATTGTGAGGTACTAATGAATCTTGTTGCGGTTTTATGACAAAGAGCTACTTTTTCTCATGTTAACAATTGTCTTTTGCCTCCAGGTTGGGCTGAGGTATTTTTTGGTCGTTCGGGACATTGGTTTGGCTGAAATAACTTAGATAGTGATAAAGTGTTGATGTTTTGATACCTTTGTTGGAAGGGCAGATGATTTTCTGATCCGCCACCCTGGATGTCTTACCATGTCACGATGGAACAGAGTGATTTGTTGAGGCAGATATACCTTGGTAAGCCAGAGAGAGGCTTTAGACACAAAAAATTGAATTTTTAATGCAGGTTTTTTGGCCACATCTGCACTGTCCAATCATAAATGACATTGTAAAAAGAATACCAAACACTTTAATGCAAGTGAAACAGGGCAAACTGTATGAACAGTCGTAAATGAAGCCATTATGTGGATTTAGATAAGTTTTTATACTACAAGCTTTAACGACTGTTTTGTGATGCAGAGGAGTTGTTACAGCTGGAACTTTGTATCCTTGTGTAGCATGTGTGGTTCGAAGCCTGTGATGTTCATATTGAGAGCTGTCTTTAGGTTGCCAGACCCCAAATTTGCCCTTATTACATTACTATTGCCAAGACGTTTACCCCCAGCCCCTTTGTTCTGCTGCTGTATTTAGCTGAAAGTGGGGAGGGGGGATTATCTTTTTTGAAATTTGCCATTTTTTGCTCTGTAGGGCACCCTTAAAGCTGCTACCCATGGCACAGGACTTTGTGTGCCAAAATAGCACAAATTGCATATGTTATTAAATATAATTGCTTCATATAAGCCTGTGAGTGAGGGAATTTGGCAATATTGACTGTGTCAGTCCCCTGTTGCATTACGTAAATGTACAATGTACAAAGCTGTATATACCTTATTGCCTGATGCAACATGATAATAATGCATATAAATATTATATGGAGGTTGAACTAAGGGTGACCTGCGCTGGCTTATCATCTGACATGATAGCTTGGCTCATTAATACGGAGTAAGTAGTTAATATATGATTCTTCCAATCTGCCTTTACAGCAAAAAATAAAGTGACTTTCCAGTGTAAAGGAAAACAGGTTTTAGATCTACATAATCCTTGATTAATTGCCAGATTTTATTTCCATTACAAACCTGAACTCAGGACTGGATTGTGTCTGGGATTCTAAAGGTCGTTATAGACGCATCAATAATATTGTATAAACTTTTTCATACAATATTCGGTGCATCTTTGGCAGGAGATGGGCCAACAAATATCGGCAGAAGACTTGGATATCAGTCGACTCATCGATTGGGGTAGCCGGAAATTTTTTATCAGGCGTCTTTGAAGGCATAGAATCATCGGCCACTGTTAGTGCTAAATTGTCTGATACAGGTATAATTCTGCCTGTATATCTGACAATTCAGCTCTAACAGTTAGTATTAAAAATTAACAATCAATGGTTGCCGGAAAAATCATAATTGTAACTTAAATTGCTATCTTAATGGTGGAGACTTGCCAAATTAGTGGTCATATCAGCCCTTGAATAGCATCAAGAGAAAGCAAGATCAGAGAATGTTCTTGCTACCATTTACTTCCAAGGATAATTGACATCTCTGTGTCATTATATTCTATACTGTGCATCATATAAGCCAATAGTATCTTATGCTTTTATTATCTATTTTATAGAATAGAAACACAGCAACCTTAACATTGACACACATCTGTACTGATCATTATTCAGTGGATCAGTCTGCTGTAGAGGCGATCAACAATTTTCTGTGGTCCTTAAAATATCAGCTCAGTGATGTGCAGTCTCTCATCCAGCTGCAACTCCCTGCATCATCTGTTAGGGAGGGCATGGATTTGTAGATAAACAAATAGGTGAGGGCTGCAGATTGCACATTCTTCAGTAGCCCCTACATGTCACATACATTATAATAAAAAGAAAGGGGAAGCCCATATATTTAATTTAAATGCGACTAATATTCCATGCCTTTGCATTCCTCAAACACCTGCCCTTTATGTTCAAAATCAGTTACTCTGACGACAATAGCAGGTTGCATTCCTGTGTAGGGTGGATATCGCTTATTTACTCCCCCCGTCCTGTCTTAATGTAATATATTTAGTGTGCGTAGCACCTTTGTCTCGGTGTTTAACCTGAGGCTATAGTGTACCTTGCATTACACCCACAGTAATTTGCTTCTGTTTAACATTCCGGTCATGTATATTTCTAAATAGGTTTATTCAATATGAGGTCATGTAAATGTAAGTTACTGAGAGACATAAGCATGATCGTATAAGGTAACGATGGCAGAGTGGACATTGCGCCTAATTAAGGATGCACTTAAGTTCCTGGTTGAACCAAATCCAAACTTTTGCTATCATGTGACTTTAGGTCACATCGTTCTAGAAACTGCAACATTTTTTCAGCATGCAGATTCCTCTCTTTCATACCCTATTTTGCATATACACCTTAGAATTCAGATCATGAATCCTTTGTGAAAGTCCTGTAATTTTTCCAAATCACAAGTGCATTTGGCGCATCCTTACTGCTTTAATCCTGGTTATTAGAGGTGTATTATGCCTTATAAGAAATCACTTGACTTTTTCCATGGTTTGCACAAATTGATTGTTTACAACACATATGCGGCCATTGGCATTGTTTGATAACCCTGTCTTACAAGATGGGCAGTCATTTGAGATTAAGAAGACACAAAGGAACCACCACATTTTTTTTGCACTCTGTCAGGCTAATAGCAATTATTGTACTTAATTATATTTTTATATGGCCTTAGGAGTGCACCCACAACCCTTTTTTCGTATTTGAAATGTAGCCGGAAGCTTAGGCTAATAGCATCAGCAGGCACAGGTCCAGGCATTAAGTATAGAGCTACCTTTTACCTGCCAGCACTGCACTCTACATCTTGTTGGGTTTTTAATCTGGTGCAGAATACAACTGAAACCCAGTGTCTGTGCTTCTTGAACAAACACAAACAGGCATCATTTTGCAATTTTGCGGTCTAGTGTCATTGTATATAATCCCACCAGTCAGGGCCGGAACTAGAGGTAGGCATGGTAGGCACGTACCTTCTCTGCTGCCTGCCTACCCCTAGTCTAGGCCTAGGGCACTTGGCTAGGCTCTGCCAATAGTGGTTATCAGCATAAATCTGGCCATAGACACAAAGATCCAATTGTACGAATCTTCAAACAATCGGACGTCCCCATATCCCGAACTGTCACTAACCTTCAGTTTAAATAAAGTAGTAGCCGACAATCTTCTAGCCTGTCAGATTGCTTGACAAAGGGGTTACGCCACGAAACTTCCGCAATAAATGAGCAACGGCTTGCCCTGCTAGCAGTAACCATGTTGTGCCGATGTATCTTTCTTTGGAAGATTGTCTGAACGGCCCATTGATATGGAACAACAAATGTCGGGACACATGGTCCGAAAATCGTACACGTCAAGGATTCATATGATCGGAACTTTGTTTCTATGGCCAGCTTAAGATATCTGAAAGCATTTTCATACTGCAGAAGTATTCATGAGCGTAAATCTAGATAAACCCTTTCACTAACCTTCAGGCTGGTCCTTTATTTTAATCTTCTGTTTTGAGCCCTATATCCAAGGCAGTTCCTCTACATAAAAATGAAATAAGTGTTACCGTACTTGTTCCTTATAATGGAAGGTTTATTAGTGCCATGTGCATTTCTTTTGCTTGCACTGTATCTATCTCTCTCGCCAGTCAGTATAGCAGTCGATACATTCTACGAGTTCAGGTTGTCCATTTGCCAGTGTTCCTAGCCAGTTTAGATCACTTTTAGTTTAATATGCATTGTTAAGCTTGCAAATTTCCATTTGTAAATTAGGTCAATTGATTTTTGAGATTACAACTTCTTACAGGTCGCTTTCCAATTTCCCTGATTGGTAAATAAAGCGTGGAAGTAATTCCCCATTAAAAACCTGTAATATATACTTCTATCTTTGCCTTGCATTCTTTAGCTTCTAGTTTCTCCCCGACCCCCTCCCCCCCCCCCACTTGCATTTATAGGTTTCAAAGCAAAGTAGAAAAGTAGTTTTTTAACATTACTTTACTGTGTTTCATTATTTAACTTGGAATGGGCTCTGTGGCTCTAAATGTTTCTGTATAAGAAATTATTAAAGGCTAATGTTAACTGACATCACATGTTCTGAACACCCCACACATTGAAGGGGTCATTTATTACAGTCTGAGGAAAGGTTTATCTAGGGGGAAAAAATTCCTCCCACAATAAATAAGCTTTAAACAAAATCGTTTATTTGTAGCTTTACATCCAGGCCAGACGTCCTGAGAATCTGAACATTTTGGTCTCTAGAGCAAAATATCCCTCTCTTCCTTCAAAACTTCCTGGTGTCAATCGGTGTGCACAGCAACAGTACCAACCAGTGGTCATGCTGCAGCAATCCTATGTTATCAGATGGGAAGGTCCGTGTCCTAGAGAGGTCATCCTACACCCAATCAACTTTAACAGGTAAGAACATACTTGTACCTCTTCTTGTTTGTTAAAACCATGCGGAACATCTTTGTCTGGCATGTCTGTTGGTTACTACAGGATGGATCCTGTCCTCAAACAATAAAGAAACAAGATATAGAATGTCTGCTGCCAAGTCTGTTGTATCCTACACATGCCCAACAGGGAAACAAACTCCATCTCATTTTATTTAAGGCTATTATTTACCAGGAGAAGGCCCCTTACCAGCTGTCTTTAGAAACATGTTGTGTCACACAGCACAAAAATGCAAATGTTTAGATTTATCTAATAATGCAACTGTCTAGATAAATCAAATATGATATTCCTGTTTTGTGTTTTAAGATACCCTTTTAAATTACTTGCATTTGGAGTGGGGAAATTGCAATTACTTGTTTCAGATCTGGTACAGTTAACTTGAGTACCAGTGACAACTAGATAAACCATAAATGTTATCTCTTGTGTAATCCATTGAAACTGGGAAATGTATTTTAGATAAATCTAAACATTTGCATTTTTGTGCTGTGTGACACAACGTGTTTCTTTATTAGAAAGGTTTGTATTCTACCTTGCAGCACTTGGATTCTGTTTCCTTCTGACATGGGCACTCACTGCAATGAGTTTTTTTGTTTCCTCTCCAACATACATGCAGGTTAATGATAGCTTAATGGAATAGCACACTCTGTTTATAACCAATAATGGCAGTCCTGTATACCGCCATGGAGAATGCACAGAAAACCAAAAATCTGTTTTTCAACTTTAATTAGGGCCTATGGAGCACCAATAATTGTGTCTGGTGCTGTAATCAAGAGAAAAAATATGGTTGTCAAAATGCCCCGTATGCTTGTTGCCGCTTGCCATAGCAATATATGGAAAATGTGACCTAAGGCAGATGTTGTGTTGATAAGTCCAAAAAACACTGAAGAGCAGCTCAAAATCACATCTGTCACATATTTAGACAGGCTAAAACAACTGCTAATATTTAGACGGCTCACTCTCATACTGCTAATGATGTACTTTGACTTGGGTCAAGCACCTGGAACCTTATATGGTGCTGAATACTGTAAGTCGGCACAGGTGCTTCCATACTTGTATGTTATTGGAAAGGGATGAGTTTTATTTTGTTTAGCCATGTGCAGAACATGTGCTTGTCAGTTTGTCTGACTGTTTGCAGCCGTCGCTGGTGGCACTCTGACTAGCAATATTTATATACAAGATGTCCTTGTCTAACGTTCAGTTAACTTGACGGATTCAGAAGTCTTCAGTCACGGCTGTCATTGAGGCCATGGGTTTGAATAGCTTCCAGACGATGATGATGTTTTGTTCTCTGTCATTTTTGATAATTGCCAGAACTCCCAGCTCCAGCACACCTCGTGCAAATGCTACTGCTGCCAAAACTTTTTCAAAAACAAATTCTTATTCACATGCATACACTGAGAATCTTTTACTTGGATGGGATGTCATTGCTTTAAAAGGAGGCATTGATGCAGACAAATTTGGTTGAACAAAGCTTGCATATGCCATGGTTTCTTTGTGCATGGCTCAGTTGGCAGAACTTGCATGAGTCTACTGGAATTTGTTTGAGAAGGGATTTGCGCTTAGTCTACAAGAGCTTTGTTAGTATTCCTGTTGCTGTTTATTATGTTCAAAAACCTCATAACATGGCAAGCAGCTGCTTCTTTGTGTTTTTTTTTTACTGCAGTACAAATACAATGTTTATAGTTTAAATTATATTGATGTTTTCGAAAAGTTCTGTATGCATTTTGTAGTCTGGTGAATAGGAATGGGTGTGCTTTTTTTTATCATAATTGAGTGTATGTACCATTATGTTACATGATCGTGTTTGTGTGAATAAAATGCAGTATATAACAACTCCAAAACAATAGGACAGTTCAGTGGTTCAATCTTTGTAATGTGTTCAATTCCCTTAAGCTGGCCATAGACGTGAAGATTTTTGAAAGATCCAATGGTTCTCGTGAGACCACGATCGTCTCAAAACGATCTTTTAAATGTCCGATGTGTCCATCAACTAAAAAGACCATTTCAGGCGATATTGCAGCAAAACTGAAGGATCGCAGCCTGCTTGGCCCTGCAAACATAGGTAGATTGCATGGGGACTGATCTGTCAAATTATCGTGCGGTTAGTGGGATACAAACGATCGTACATCTTACAATTTTTCATCCAACATCGGTCTGAAAATTGATCGGCCAGGTTAGAAAATCTTTATCGGTCCCCATGCAATCTACCTATGTTTGCAGGGCCAAGCAGGCAGCGACCCTTCAGTTTTGCTGGCAATATCACCTGAAATAGTCTTTTTAGATGATGGACACATCGGACATTCAAACAATTGTTTTGAGACGATCGTGGTCTCAGGATAACCATCGGATCTTTCAAAAATCTTTACGTCTATGGCCAGCTTTAGGCAGAGCCAAGGGCAAATCAGTTTAGATTGTAAGCTCTGTGGAAGACCAACTCTCTATAATTAGCATCACTATCTGAGAATTAAGGATTATGTTATAACAGGGGTGCCCATAAGGTAGATCTAGATATACAAGTAGATCAACATCCTTGTGTTCTCACGTACTATATGTTTATGTATTTGCTTAAGGGATTTGTCTAAGATAGAGGAAGACCTATTTCCTATCAGGAAACCTGTTATGAATGGTTCATGAATGAACTGCCAATGTTTCATATCAGAATACAGTTTTAATGATGTTGTGATGATGGTTTTACTGAGTTGTTTGGGTGAAATATTGACACTCTATAAATAAACCTATCCATTTTTAACAATGCATCTTAAAATAAAGAAGTATCTCATAGTGTAATGACTGATTGATCAGGAAGAACACAAAACATGGGGCAACATAAAAAATAAATGATCTACCTAAAGGACAAGTCAATTGGGCAGCTGTCTGTTACTCAGTGTAGAACAGTGGGGCCAGTGTATTTAAAGAACTGTCTTAATGCACAGAAAGACCATGTTAATAACTGGAGTCCCAGTGGGTGCTTTATAAAATTGACTTCTTCAGGATTTTATCTATAGTTGAAAAGTTCAGATATACTTGAATTTGTTTTTAAGCTGGTGTCCCAATCTACTTGCATTGCTCAAGGCCCCTTCTTCCCCAACTTAATCCCTGCCGAGGTTACAAAAACTATAGGAGGGCAAGTTAGGCATCCTGGGCTCTCTAAAATAATACTGGCTTTTTTACTGGATTGTTTGAGAAATGACCTCAATATGTTTCGAGTCCAGGGGGTGCCCTCTTAGCAAAGCAGACAAAGCTCATGAGGAAAGAAGCATCTTGTTCTTGCTGTGCTTTAGAACTGCTGCCTATTATGAGTTTTGTTAGAAAAAGAATCTTCTGGGAAAAGACTTTTATACAAAGCCTTTTTTTTTATCTGACCACTCTAAATCCCTGCCTAATATGAATAAATACAATAATTAAGAGTTGACTGTAGAAGAAGGGAACATTTAAGGTCTGGCTCCCTTGCAGCTTTGGAATGTCTCTGAGATTTAGGAATTTTCTTTTTTGGCTGTCCTGCACTTGGATTCTTAACCTGGCATGCTCTTAGGCTCTGACTACTGCACTCTTGAGCTCCGACTACTACGGTAAAGCAGCTTGAAGCAGATCTCGCAGGGAAATGTGCTTTATGTTAAGCATTCCATCAGACTAATCTGTCACCTGAACACACCGTGCCATCATCAGCTTGAGCTCTACTGGGCAAATACAATGTACAATGCCAAACAGGGTTAAGAGGCAATTAATTTCACCTTTGTGGGGTCATCCAGTTAGAACCCCATTGGCCAGATGTGATTTTACAACTCCCAGCATGTTTAAGAGCTCATTTTAATATATTCTGGTCCACAAACGTGGTATGCCAGATAACCAAACCATCACATGGAAAGAGTAGTACAGCACAGTTTTAGAGTGCTGGCTTGACATTTTTTTAAAGCTCCCCTGGTCCTCTTTCAAGTCCCACAAATATCTAAACCTGTTGTAACAATTTCCCCTTATTTCCAGAATGGCACAAATAAGGCTGATCATAACTGGAGAGATTGGAGATACAATATGGGCATTTATAGCAGGTTGCCCCTTCTCAGAGGTCGGATACATGCACCAGCAGATAATGAACATGCATCAGATCAACATGCTTGGGTTGTTCTATCAAACAATAAAAATAATGCTTTGTAGGCTGCTATAGAGTTGAGTGATAGGAATAGCAAATTTGAATAGCACTTTTTTTGTTTTTGACTAATCGCATATGTAAGGCTTTTATATTGCTGTTAATTTGAAGTTATCCTCCAGCATTTTGATGTTTTATAAATGATTAAAACACCTTACATACCATAGCAATTAAAATTGAGAACCCCTGGGTGATTATGCTTGTAACTTTAGTAGAACAAAGAGTAATAAACTGCACACTATGAGGCGTTGGCCCCTGCTGTGTTATTAGCTGGCTTGCTTACTGAATCTCAATAAGCTGTTGTGAGTTATTTGGTCCTCAAGCTATATAAAGCACAAAAAAAAATAATGCACAAACTTATGAAATTACAAGGGAAGGACCAATTGGGCTTTAATAGATGAATGCTAGTTTTTACACGTAATAAATCAGCCAGGTTCTTAATCAGTCAGAAACAAGACTCTCACTTCAGTCCAGAAACCGGGAAAGTTACTAGATGTGAACTGAAGGCTGACTTTCTTTGTGTATATATCCGTTATAATTAATTTATTTTACTTTTCCAAAAGGTTATTTTTATTTACTTGGCTTCATATCATGATTGATACAAGTACAGTTTTTTTTTTGCAGTGCTCCAGTTCTCATTCTGCATGCTACACTTTGCTGGAACTTGTTATACTCCAGAATCAACTCCCTGGAGGGCAAAGGTTATCAGGTATCCCTAAACACTCTCAGGCATGCATGTCACAATAATGTGTAAATGACACAGCCACTTTCTCATCCTAGGCAGCAGCCTGCATGACATGATTTCAGAATGAATAGCTACCCCACTTGTCTCTGTTTCTTCAATTGCTTTCCATCTTTTTTTTTCCTAAAAATTTAAGTTTACTGGTGTTTCAGTCTGGCAACTCGGTGATCCAGGCGCATCTGAACTGTTGCAATTTGCTACATTTAGTTGAAACATTTCTCAGCGGCATTTGTGGAATATTGGCAATTATTGTATCAATTTTAACAACTGCCTATAATGAAACTCAGGGATTCTGCTCAGCAGGGACAAACATAACAATGTATCAACTAAATGCATCAATTTAGATCAGGTAAAGTTTACGCACCGCCCCCCCCCCCTTCCAGAGCTGCTTTAGGCTAAGGCCAGACGGGGAGATTTGGGGGCATTTTGTCGCCTGTCGACTTCTCGCCGCGACTCGTAGCCCCCGAACCTCCTCGAATAGCCAAGTCCTGGGGCGCACCGGCGTTGCATGAAAACGCCGGCGCCTATTCACATGGAGCGGCGCGCTTTTTGAAATCGCTCCAAATTGACTCGCGAGGCAATTTGGAGCGATTTCAAAAAGCGCGCCGCTCCGTGTGAATAGGCGCCGGCATTTTCAAGCAACGCCGGTGCGCCCCAGGACTTGGCTATTTGGGGAGGTTCGGGGGCTACAAGTCGCGGCGAGAAGTCGCCAGGCGACAAAATGCCCCCGAATCTCCCCGTCTGCCCTAGCCCTTAGAATGTGAAAAGTGAAACTTTACACTTCAGTATTAGAGAAAGGTCACAAATAGAAAGTAATTGGATTAAGTCTTTATTTCTGGTGAAAAATCTGAAACCAACTTAACTGAAAAAGTGTTTGAAGGAGAACCACACATTTATGGGCAGGTTTGAATGGTGAATTCAAATTTTCAAATAGTTTTTTTGGTCAAAACTCACAATTTCGAGTTTAAAACCAACAACTCAAATTCTAATTCGAATGTGAGATTCAAATTTTTTTTCCTGAGGAAATTTTGATTCGAATTCTATTCAAATATTTGGGTCATTCCTATTCGATGGTATTGCAGATGCAAATAATCTCCCATTCAAGTTATGACTACATTCAAGTTTATTAGAGTTGAAAAAAATTCACATAACTCTGAAATTCGACCTTTGACCAATAACCCCCCTAAATGATTCCATGATGCTAGACATGCTGGCATATTTGATGGTGATGATTTTGTATTGCTAGGCTGTGGTAAACCTCTTTCATTTCTCTTTTAGATACTTTTTTATTTACCTACAGGTCCACTCAGTCTGCAGTGGGCACAGCTATTGTTCCCAGTATGGCTGTGAGAGAATTAAGATAGTGTCTCATTTTGAACCTGAAGATTCCAGTGAATGTATTCAGAATCCATTTCCTAAAAGAGACCATTATTATACCCATACTTAGGGTTGCCACCTTTTTTTTCAAAAAAATACCGGCCTTCCTATACATTTACCATTTTTTCCTATTAATAACATTGGGATCAACCACCAAAAATACCGGCCAGGCCGGTAAAATACCGGCCAGGTGGCAACCCTACCCATACTCGACGGCTGCATCTCACAAACTTGCCCTGCCATGCAGCAAATTAGGTGCTCCACAGGTAAATAACACGGAAGCAAATTACATTTTTGTTAGGGATGCACCAAATCCAGGATTTGGTTTGGGATTCGGCCTTTTTCAGCAGGATTTGGATACAGCGAAACCTTCTGCCCAGCCGAACTGATTCCAAATCCTAATTTGCATATGCAATTTAGGGGCAGGGAGAGAAATCACGTGACTTTTTGTCACAAAACAAGGAAGTAAAAAATGGTTTCCCTTCTCACCCCTAATTTGCACATGCAAATTAGAATTCAGTATGACACCAATCTTTCGCAAAGGTTTCAGGGATTCGGCTGAATCCAAAACAGTGGTGCATCCATAACTTTTGTGATAACTGCATAGTTGCGTGGAGATTATAGGAACGAAAGTTCTACCATTATAAGAAAGGCTTCATTCTGATAAAGATGGTTATGGAATTTACTTGCAAGAATGATGATGCTAAGAAATGAGTTTAATGCCTTGTAGCATAAAGAATTCTATGTGGCTATGGTTATTACATGGTAGGGCACCACCAATTAACTATTTCTTGTTATATAATTTCATAATGAGTTAATGTTTCATAAAAGGCTTATCCATATTAAGTCAGTTTGCTTCAGTGTACAGAACTTCCTTAACTCCTTGCAGACCACACTAAAAGATTACTATGCTCCATACATGTTGTTTACATTTTTTTGTTAAAAGTGGTGAAGATTTTTCTACATAGTTGAATTTTATTGCTAAACCTTTTATGTGCATTCTTTGTTTGTTTGATGCACCCTTATAGGTAGCTATAACAAGCAATCCTTCTATGAACTATACAAAACAGATCCGTATCGCATATAATGTAAATAGACTGAGAGCTGCATTTATTAAGCTAATTAAAAAATTAATAATCCCATCTTGCCAACTAGACTCTTATGAATCGGGTTAATTAAATCTTCAGACCTTCTTATGTACTGTCTGGTTACTCTGCTTAGAGTAAGTCTGTACATGCCAAAAAAGTTCTACAACAAAAGGATTTGTTTGACTTTTCAAACAAGTGTCATGAGATTTTGTTTAAAATGAATATTTATTTGACTAGAATTGTTCATACTTGGAAACTTTGTTCATATATCTTCATAGTTTGCTCATTCTTCATAATTTTGCAAATGGATGTGTTACCTATTCCTCAGAACTTACCCATCAGCCTTTTGGAATAGTATAATGGTTTGATGTCAATGCAGAGAGCCTATCAAAAACAAAACAAGACCCAAGCTTTAGGGTAGGGGCAGACTTGGGGGAAATTTAGTCGCAAGGCGACTAATCACCTCTTTCGCCCGGCGACAATCTCCTCTAACTGCCTTCCATGGGCTTCAATGAGGAATTGCCTGCGATAATTCACTCGCTTCGATTTCCGAAGTTGCCTCACAAAGAAACTTCAGGCAACTTCATAAATCGAAGTGCCGCTAGGGAATTAGCGTAGGCGATGCCTCATGCACACGGAAGCCAGGATGAAGGCAGTTTGGGGAGATTGTCGCCGGGCGGAAAAGGAAATTAGTCGCCTAGCAACTAAATCTTTCCGCATCTGCTTGTCTGCCTAGTGGCCATGCAAGTGTTGCATGGGCTAGATAATAGATGCTTCATTCTTATGCAATGAGAAGATTTCAGCTTGCAGGTTAGTGCTTCTGATTTTCTCGAGATCTTGCTACTTGGTTTCTGAGATGTTATCTTTCTCAGTGCTCTGCTGCTAGTCATATAACCCCCAGGGTATATTAGAGAAAACAACCGCAGCAGATTCTGAACACAAAGATAATGTTTGTTTTTATTCTTTGACATATTTGTTTTCCCTTTCAGGTTTATGAGGACATTTTTTAGTTCAAGATAAAGCTGCCTGCTCTGGAGTGGTTATAAGCAAGAGGCAATTCAAAAGCAGTGAAAGACTACAAAAGCAATTGCCAGTTACATTCAGAACTCCATGATACTTGGGTAAGGAAATGCAAAAATACTGTACAGTGTGATAAAATGCAACAAGCCAGATAGAATTGAGTATATTGCTTATCTGTAGATCTTCTTGCAGCAACCTATCATTTTCAGTCTGCCAGGGATATCAGCTGTGACACTCTAAGGGCTGACCTCCTTCCCACCTCCCACAGCTGGTAACTGTTATGTTATTGATAGTAGATGGCATCACCCCTGCGACAAATGTCTAAAGTATTATCCCCCTTTACCTTCTTCCCACTGTTTGATTAGTGAAAGAAATGTCTTTGAGAAAACATTTCTTATTGTTAATCCAAGGAAAGTGCCTTTATTGCCAATAGGGATCTGCTTAAGGGATCCTATGCTTCAGCTCACTAGAGCATCCAATACAATATGCCAGTCCATTCATTGCTTTACTTTGTTGCTTACATCTGCCACTTCAGCTCTTGTAAACATGCACATACATAAAGGACTGTCTCTTTCCATCCTCGGCCAAACCAGTTGCACTTCCAAAAAAACGGTAAATTACTCAAACAATGACTGCAATACTATTATAACATCACAGTGAAAAATAGAGGGTCTACAAAAGATTTTTCATGCTTTATATAAACCACAAGGAAAGTACATTGAATTACAATTATTATATTTTTTCATATTAGTCTGCTATGTACCTTACATTAATAGTCTCTCAAGTTTGTCCAGTCAACGATAACGAGCATAGTAATTGTATTTCTTTATGCTTTTATTTTCCAGGCATTTTTGCTATGGTAGGATACAAAGGTCTTTCTGCATCATCCTGGATTAAAATTAATAGTGCAGATGCAAAAACTGCATCCATTCACCTTTATCTTCCACTCATGTATACAGATGCCCAGCCCCAAAACCTTAGCTCTCAAAGCCAAACCGATCAATGTTCATATCAGATCTGAGTGACCATTTCTGGGCAGCATTGAGACACTGGACTCTTGTGATGTTTCCATGTGTCCCTCTTGCAGAGAATGACTTGGCACTTGGGTACAGACCTTAGCCCTCATTCACGACCTATTGACAGAACTTTTTTTTTTTTTCAACATTGTGTTTTGTCATCTCTTTGTACATTGTACAGTTAATAAATAATATGTTCGTTTAATCTGTTATATTGCCTAGTCTGAAAACCTGCACTTGGTGAATGTAATGGGTTGCATCTGCCACATATTGATTGATCAAAGAAATAACAAGGTGCTCTTTTATAAAGCTAGATGTGAAATTTTGTGCTGTAGTAGGGAATGGAATGTTCTAGATCAGTGCTACCCAACTTAGTACATGCAGTGGGGCTATAATTTCTCATATCTTGTTAAATGGCCAGATTGAATAAAATTGATGATGTCATAAATTGAAGTTTATGAGCAGTCCAGGGGCTATAAAAATGATTTTGGAGGGCCATGTACTGCCAGTGGGTTTCCAGTTGTACAGCTCTATTCTAAATCATGAAAGTTCAGCACTGAAAGGTAAGTTTATGCTATATAACTGCTCCTTGTTTGGCATCATCCCATGGAGTGGACGCTGACTGATACCTGCTCTCTGTACCATATGTGTGACCATACTAACTCACATTATTTGCACTGCAGCTACTAATTCTATTTTGATTACTTTGCATAGTTTCAGGTAGGTCTGTCAGGAGGAAACCTTCCTCTCCATTCTCATGTAGTAAGGTCTTTCTGGCTATTATCTGTTTGTGGGCCTCCTGCAACTCCCTGAATCCTGTAACAGTCACCTGTTGTTGTAATGCTATTGTTAGAGACCCACAGGTTAACTTTTTCTGAACTAGGAATTTTATCAAATAATGTTGTTTTCTTTTGCATAAGATATACTGTTTTCATAAAATTTATATACTGTACAATATTCTATGTCATCTGTAGTTCTCCGTTTACCTTAGGGCAGAGACACATGGAACATTTGGTCATCCACAATGAATTTCGGCTATAGTGGATGACAAAACATTGCTTGTTTCCTCTCCACCAGCTAACATGCTGCTTCTGGGGAAATACACTGTAGTGTGCCAGTGCTGTGTGAGGAAACGTTGGACAACTTTGTGCTGCGCATTTTCAAGTTAGCTGGTGGAGAGGAAGCAAGGGATGTTTTATTGTCCCCTGTAGCTGAGATTAATTGTGAATAGAAAAACGGCCCATATATCATTTAGATTTTCTGGTATCAACAGTTGATAGCTGGAAAATGCTGCACAAATCTGCTTAGAACAAAGCCCAGTGTCCCGATATCAGCCTTATCTCAGGAACCATTTGGCCAAGTCCAGTTTATCAGGTGTCCATCTCCTTACACTGTTGCCTGCTTGAATTTTATCTCCTAATTTTAAATTCAAATAGAGTATTTGTTTTTCTGAGTCTCACGAATTCTTGCTTGGGGATTATCACATGCTGAATTTCTCTCTGCCTGTTCATGCAGCTTTTCGCCAAATCTAAGAACAAGTCAGCATTATTACATGTGTTTGATATCATGTTTCATCCTGTGGTTCAGATACATACTTGAGGTATTCACTCACCATAACAGACTTGTGTAAAGTGTGGTGTTTAATGTACTATCTGGCATGAGGATATTGGCAGTTGCTGTGTACCAAAGAATACCTATGGAACCATGCAGAGGGTGAGGGAGGACACAGGAGGAGCCTTTGCAAATGATTGGCTGTGATGCTAATTGCACAGGGAAATAAAGCTGTCTGACAGTCTGCCCCACTCCTGTGATTAACACTAGTGGCATGACGAGCACCATAGATAGAGATGGTATAAGGCATTGACCAAGGCATAGGGAGCACTTGCAGATCATCAGCCCATGCAGCCAGCTGCAAACACACACATAGAACTGGGATCCCAGCCTGATATTCACTATATAATCCATTGGCTTTCATTGGACATCCATGTATGGCAGAGTGTTTCCTTGAGCCCTGCACAGGTATGCTATTCACTGCACTGTCTTCTCTCACTTTTCTCTCATTGTATATAGAAAGTAGATGTACTGTTTGCTTTATTGCATTCCTGCTATTTA
Source organism: Xenopus borealis (assembly GCA_024363595.1). Classification (NCBI taxonomy): domain Eukaryota; kingdom Metazoa; phylum Chordata; class Amphibia; order Anura; family Pipidae; genus Xenopus; species Xenopus borealis. Next base: position 36,751,875 of record CM044436.1, read on the forward strand.
CTAGTGCTTGCCCGGGCCAGAATACAGCTAGTTTTCTGTGCTGATTTGATTTATGCATTTTGTAAAAAGCTGCATATTTTTCTTTCAGCCGTCATGTTCTGTCAATGTAAGAAAAAACTACTTTTGCACTTTTAATGATTAAGAGCAATGTTGAAGGGCTAGGTGGGGCATCAGTCACATTGTACAAGTTGTGAAGCTACTGGCCAAATTACACAAAGAATTTTTCTTTTTAATTCTGCCAAGACCTAACAAAAGTGCTGGAATACTTGAAATATAGGGTAGAGAGGGCATTGGCCCCAGCTTTTGGGGTACCTAAAACACACACATTGTTTTACATTTGTTGGATGCTTTCTTGATATACATATATTAGGCATATCCAAGCTGTCCAGTTGTTCATGGCAATTGCCAGCCCTAAGGCTGTTGGGTGGATGATGAGACTTGGAGCTAGTGGGTCACAAGTTGGGCACTTTTTCCCTGGATTTTGCACAACTTGTACTGCATTTTGTTACATTATATGTAATATTGTGCAGCATTATATTATATGACTGTTCACTCTCTTTCCATTAGTGGTCATTTGTATAATATAAGACCATGCCTATTCTTTTCCCTACGTAATAAACAATGAGGATTTATGAAGATTTGGACAGTACGATTTGTTAACCATCTAGGGCTTGCATACGTACAGTATTTGGTACTGCAAGGTTTATTCAAACTAGTTCTGAATATGAATTTTTAACTCAGAGAGCAAGAACATAGCTTGATTTTCTTTTTAGTCCATTAAAAGAATACACTCTATGTCCAAATATATTTCAGTGCTATTTGTTTTATTTTGGGGTATTTGTTTTTGATGCACACAAGAGGCAGATCGAGTCGTGTTCAGTTGTTTTACGTACAGAGCCTACAGCCAGTCACTGAGAATGCTGTATGCCTTTGTACAAATAGAAGAGAGGGATGGTGGTCAGCACAGCTTTTCCTAATGATATGCATTCAATCCAATTCCTTATAGTTGCTCTGTGCTGCAAATGATCCAAGTACAGGAGAAGGAAGAGGAACTCCAGCAGTATTACTGAAAACAACTTTTTATTCCAGGCAGTGGAAATCACATGTTTCGGGTTCAATACCTAACTTGATAAAGGGTATTGAACCAGAGGCATGTTGTGATTTCCACTGCCTGGAATAAAAAGTTGTTTGCAGTAATACTGCTGGAGTTCCTCATCCTTCTCCTATACTTGAATCAGATGCCTTTTTACTTCAACTGCTGCAATATAACCCCCCAGCCAGAACTAAGGCTATTTACATTTATAGGAGAGCTTCAAAATTGTGATTTAGCCAGTATTACACTAAACTAAACCTAATTGAATGCACATCCTTTATTTCCAAACATATATATAGTACATGTGTAATCATGGTACAGAATAAATATGACCAATTTGCACTGTGCATCAGTGACCCACAAAGGCACGCTTATAATAATGGTTGAATCATGCATAGAAAAACCAAATGTTAGTCAATACATCACTAGCTATTGTGGTAAAAGTAGATTGTGCTGCCAAATAGTTATGAGCAAGGTGAAACAATGATGTAGTTTTGCTCCGCAAATAATTAAAATTTTTAGGCATTTCACTAGCTCCTTTAAATATCATAAATTATCTTTGCAGACTGAGTGATTTTCATACCTGAAATTACAGATTGCACTGCAAAAGTGAAAGTCATGCTCCAAAGGGGTTAAGTTTACATAACGACATTCGTGACACCCATCCTTGGTAATGTCTTCAGACACACCCGGTCCCTCAGGGTGCCCTCTGGATCTCACAGGCCAGAAGCACCGGCTCTTTCTGCTTAGATCTTGACTTTATGATGAGTCTTAGGGAATCAACAGCTGGAAATAATTTGACAGTGCAAGTTTTGCCAGTAATCCCAATATATCCAGGGTCTGCTGCCAGAAAGCTTTCCAAAGCAGACTGAGCATGGTTCCTCAAGGGGATGCACTGATGTTAGTTATAAAATGCTTTAGCAGGGCCTATCCAGTATAACCTGACCCAGCTGGCATTACTATTCTGCAGGTTAACTTAGTGATATGAAAGCATTTCTGTTGGACTTCTGGAACATTGAGTGTGAGGTTTCCTTTAATAGGAAAATATTACTACCCAGTGCAAGTGTTTTGCTCGCATGGATTAAGTTGCTAAAAAAGATACCGAAATGGAAACCAGAACTCGAGAAAAATGCTATAAATGTAAATTTAGAAATCATTTTCTAGCTCAGAGGTTATCAAATGAGAGAGAGCAAGTCCTGGCAAAATGCTTTCAACATAATTCCAGTAGACTTTTATAACAAACTGTTAACTGGAGTAAACTACAGCTCCAACACTTGTAAATTCAGATTGCCCACAGATTCGGTATGCATCTGACTATTTTATTGGTACACCGTGATTGGTATATGCAATGGTTATTTCTACCTATCTTTCGGTTTTGTGATTGGTTCCTTTATTTGTACCTTTACATGTGAAACCACCCTGCTAAATTTCCAAGTAGTAGGAGCTAACTTTACCAGGGTCTGGTGAGTGCCAGAAAGGTTTTATTATAATAATTCAGAATGATATTATGACACAATATAGTTATATCAATGTGTTTTCAGTTGTTACTTTCATGATTCTGAACTATTTTTTTTTTTTCTACAGATTGCTGTAATTCTGATTTTTACAACCAAAAATGGCCTTACGTGATGCGAATAGAATTTTACTCGTGATGTTCTGCGCATTGTCTGTTACACTTGGGTACACAGGTTAGTTCAATGAAGTGAACTTTTAGTATGTTATAAAGTGCACTATATATTTTTTACGCTTTTTTTATCTGTTGTTTAAATAGTTTTGTAAAACATTTGTTACATTTCTAGCAACATTGCAATTGGTATTGCAATTGCAATTCATATTTATTTTTTTGTATTTAATTGGCTCTTTCATCTTTAAAATGAGGGTCACTGACACTGGCAGCAAATTTATTTCATTTTTTTAATTAATTTATCTTTATGGTGTATAAGGATACAGCCAGACGGGGAGATTCGTTGCCTGGCGACTAATCTCCCCGAACCGTTTTCCCCTGCCTTCCTGCACCTATTCACACCGGGCGCTGCGCTTTCCCGAAATAGCTCGAATTGCCTAAGGAGGCAACTTCGGAAACCGCAGCGCCGCGTGTAAATTAGAAGAGGCAATTAGTGCTTTGTAAGCAGCATTGTGAATTGTGTAACTCAATGTGAGAGATGTCCAAATTTGGGACCCTTGGAACCCTACAGCAAGACAATAAGCTGGTGATGCAGTTGGGGAATATCTAGATCTAATAATAAAATCGTTTCTTACTATTCTACACTAGTCAGAATATAAGCCATGTACTACCTTAATTTTCTTTCCTTCACACTCTATATCCTTTTGTTCTTAATCTGTTTGGTACTCAGGTTTTGTATAAATCTACTAAAGCTAAAAGTGTTTTATGTATGAGACTATAACAAAACCCTTGTCTGCAATGTGTACAATCTTACTGCATAATAAACATGCACATTTAAAAAGAAAAAAAAAATGTGAGTCCAAAGAGCACAATAACCCAAATTACATTTGAGTCAGTGCAGCAAATCATACAATTCTATTGGAAGAAATGATAGCTGTGTAAGGTGACTAATTACATGCAATTTACTGTGTGGGATTGGTAGCTTGTGAAAGCTTAAATGCCTTAAACATAACTGTGCAAAAATAACTTAAATAGCACTTACACTACAGAGTCTTCTCACTTTCCTCATGTGGAAAATAGATATATAGCATTGAGTTGAATTAGGTGTTACATCTTTATAGGCCTAAGTAAAATATCTTGGCTATTTATTTTTATTGGATACCGCAACAGAGCGCTGGCTTTCCTCCAGCTTACTGAAAAATAATAAAAAATTAAGTAGACTGGAAGACCTTTATTCTTTAGTGTCCTTAATTTAGCATTGGGCTGATAAAACTTTATGTGAAAAAGATTGTATTAATAGAACTTTTTATAAATCTGGCTGGCCAACTGCAATAAGATTATTAAAGCACAATCTGATTAGTAGCTATATGGATTACTGAAGTAGCCGTACTCTAGATCAGGGGTCCCCAACCTTTTTTACCCGTGAGCCACATTCAAATGTAAAAAGAGTTGGGGTGCAACACAAGCATGAAAAAGTCCCTTGGGGTGCCAAATAAGAGCTGTAATTGTTATTTGGTAGCCCCTATGTAGCCTGTCAGCCTATAGGATGCTCTGCTGGGCACTATACTTAGTCTGTATGTAATAAAAAATTTTTTCCAAACCTTAAATTCAAAAATTCAAATAAAAAAAATAAGAACCTGCTTTGAGGACACTGAGAGCAACATGTTGCTCATGAGCTACTGGTTGGGGATCACTGCTCTAGATCATGGGTGTCCAAACTGCGGCCCAGCTTGAAATGCTCAGTTCCTGAGAAAACGTCATGTTGCAAAGGAAATAGGAGGAGGGGGGACTCTGCAAATTGCCCAGTTAGTAATAATAATATAATAATAAGTTTATTTAATATCCAGGTGTCCCATATTCCAGTTTATAGCTCAATCAGGTTATCCAACTGGTATTGTAGTTCTTTTTTGTGTGTAGTTTCTTTACTTTTACAAATCAAAAGTGTTTGTGTTTCATTTGTGGCCCCCAGACAGTTTTTGTTTTTCCAGTGTGGCCCTCGAAGCCAAAAGTTTGGACACCCCTGCTCTAGATGATATCCGTCTCCATCCTTGACCGAGAGTATATGAGTGGCCACTGCTTAACATACTTTTACATTTACAATTTAAATGTCTGGCAAGATAATAGAAAAAATATTAATTAGTTTTTTTCTTGAGCAGATATGCTGACTTCAGCTCACAATACTGTTGCTCACAGTTCTGATTGCATATTTCTAGAGTGCTGTGTTGCAATTCTGACAGAGCTTTTGTATAATGAGTTCAAATGAAACTTCTAGAAAAAAATTGATTGATTTGCTACAGGTAATTTCTCTTTTTCTGCTAGGTACATGCCCTGAAGATGACCCTCAGCTAAAACCCTGGAGTCCTGGCCACAATAAAGACAATCGCGTAACCATCAATGGAACCACAAAGTTTCTTCTTACTTCATCTGCCACTGTGCACTCCGTGCATATCACTGGAGGAGGTATGAGAAAAACTGTCGAATCTGACAAGTAGTAGTAAATGCATCCCACAAGCCTTGTATTCTATGAGAAATAGACTGTTTAATGCATTTATTTGCTTAAATGCTTGTTGATCATCCAAACCAGATGGTTTGGCAGCTCATAATTTCTTAAGTTGATTTCCAGCTGCTGAACCAGGTTAGCCCCAGCTCTGCAGATTGCAGAGATTTTACTGATGACTGGATGGAGCGTCCTGTCTGTGAATCATATTTGATTATTCTATCTCAAATGGAAGCTATAGCCAAACAACAAATATTACATAAGAACAGCTATTCCATAAAGAGTTTTCACGGCTCAGTACCACGTTGCTTCCCGTATTTGCTGAATAAATAGTACTTTTTCCATAATTTGCTGAATGATGTTCCCAGCATCCTCATTTGCACCAGTAAAATTCCAGTTCCAAAAACTATGGTTTTTATGATGGCTCAAGTCAGATGATTGTTAATATCACATGATGTAAAATTTAATATTGGGCCGATTATTTTTATAAAGCTGTGTCAAATAAATCCCAAAATCTTGTGCAAAAAGTGGTGTATTGTATAATTATTTTTCGTTGATCCTCGGGAAATTATTCAGTCATTTTATGCCACCCAGTTTCTGTGATCTAGACCATTATTTTATACCATCCCAGTCAAAGTGTAACCCATTTAAGTCAAGCAAAAATTTCAGGCAGCAAGGATATTATGCTGTAAGAAGCGGTTAAGCAAATGCTTCAGTTCCACAGGCTCTTGTGTGATCAAAGCAGGAAAAATTGCAAAGATGACTTTTCCTGGGAAACCTAAACATGCTTATGTCTACTATAGGGAAACTTGTCATTAAAGCCAGTGAGAACCCCATAATCCTGCACACAAGATCTATACTGGTGGAGCATGGAGGGGAGCTGCACATCGGAAGCGAGGACTGTCTTTTTCATGGTCATTTTACCATCGTCCTTTATGGAAGGTAAACTTTGTGGTCATGTTGAGCTAACGCATTTAAACCTAAAGAAAGAATTAGGATATTGTGTATGTGAGAAAACGGGAATAACAAATACATAATTGGTCTTCAACCCTATAACAATCCCTCAAAAACAAAAGTGCCTTGTGCAATGTAATTTTAAGTTCAATTTGCCCTGCTTTGTACCCAGAATACATAATAATAACATTGCATAACAATTACAGTTTAATTTCCACCCCGAAGGGAGTTGCACTAGGCACAATTGTACATATGAATATGACAAATCACACTATGCAATGTCTGCATTGCATAATTTTTAGTGATGTCAAGGTTGATGCAGCTTGCAGTGGGAACCCAGGATTTACAAAAAGCTTAAAAGTTGTGGTATCCAGGGTTTCCCTGCAGTAGATTTAGAACTGAGGTGGGAACATGCACACTGATGCCAAATGCACCTGTAGGGAAGTACATTTGCATAGCTATAATATATGGTGTTCATCTACGGCCTCTGCAGTCATAAATGAGCCCTTATGCATGCTATGTTGTGGTGTCATTTATAGGTCAGATGATGATGAGCCACCTCATGACTATTTTGGACAAAAATTCATTGGAGTGGGAGTAGGAGGAACGCTTGAAATTCATGGCGAGAAAAAGTTGTCTTGGACATTTCTAAACAAGACGCTGCATCCTGGGGGCATGAGTGAAGGAGGATATTACTTTGAGAAGAATTGGGGTCACCGTGGGGTAATTGTTCATGCGATCAGCCCAAAGACTGGTGAAGTGATTTATTGTGACAGGTGAGACCATGTAAATTTTCCCTATTTTATTGATTTATTAAGATTTTTTCAGTTATATGTATTTCTCAGACTATGAAGTTAGAACATTTGGGTAATAACAAAAGCAATGGCTGAGGGATGTCCAGCATCCTCAGTCTCTGCATTATGACCTTCCAGTTGAATCAAATGGTCTTACTAGTTACTACATTATTGGCATTTGAATACACTACTCAAATGCCAATGTAATCATGTACTGCAGATATAAAAACAGCTTTATTCATTTATTTCTTGAGGTGACTGTACTTTCCATCAAGCTTGGTGAACTGAGCCACCACCTTTCTTTATTTCACTGAATTCTTTTTCCTGCAGGGTATGCTACTGTTCTGGCCGGTAAAAATTATGGTTGATCCCAATGTTATTAATAGGGAAAAATTATAAATATATAGGAAGACCGGGATTTTTTTCCAGAAAAGGTGGCAACCCTCTTTGTAGGTAGTTCAGGAAAAGCATAGAAGTCATGCAACAGATGTGGGGTAGTTGCAACGGTCTTCTGCTGCTATTAACCCACATCTGTACTAAAGGCAGAATCTGTTGGGCCTCTTTTAAGACCTTTAAGAGGAAAGTTTTTATGAGAGGTGGGCTTCAGGAAATTACAAATACTTCCCACTTGGCCACAGGTGTACTAAAGTTGGCATAAGTGGGAGGCCAGAACAGCCGGACTTTAGACAGCTAGACTCTGTGGGTGTTTCAGTTACAGAGATTATTGTTAGGGCTGCTAACAAGCAGGTAAGCTAGGAATATCTATCTATTTAATAAATGTATGTGTTGCAGAGATTTGATGTAACTGCAAAGCTGGTCCTTATGGCTGTTGCTACCAATGGCTATTTTAGTCCTGGGTTAATCTCATTGATTTATATGTGCCACCATTTGTCTAAGGGCCATTCAAAATTTAGCTGAACAATTTATTTTCATTGAATTGGTATTTATAGTTATTTCCCATTACTTTTGCACTAATGAATAACATAAATGACTTGTGAAATGCCAGTGTTCCTAGGAAGTTTGTAGCCACAGTTTTGACTATTTAAAATGGAAAATATTGTTGATAGGTTTGCACGTTAATTATGGTAACCAGGTAGAAATATTCATTTCTTGGCAGATTCCGTGAGCATGTCCAGACATACTTTAATATCACCTGCTATACTTAGCATATTTGCAGTTTATTTCACAGATTACATTCCAGAGCTTTCTTGATATTACACAGGTAATAATGGGCAATGACAGATTCTTAGTTTAGTCTTGTCTTCACAATATGTTTGTCCTCACTATATCTAGTCAAAATTCCTATTTGATGAGTTTGAAAAGCGGCCTCCAGCTCCCCAGCTGTTGTAGGACTGCAACCCCCAAAGCAATTATTTGGAGAAAATTCACAATTTTTAGTTTATAAACTAAACAGCTATACTGTAGTAGCTGCATAGATTCTAAATGGTCATTTATCACAATGTCTGCCACCGACTGATAAAAGGCAAGTGCTTGGAGCTGAACAAAGCAGAATTTTTGCATTGATTTGGGCATAAACTACAGTCCAAGTTGCCACGCACCTAAGACAATGAATGCTTGGGTACTCAAAAATAGTAGTGCAATTATCCAAAATATTCGAATAGTACATTTTCTATATAGAAAGTGTATTAAATTCTTAGTGCATCATGAAATAGGTGAAAGTCCTATGTTGTGCAACCTTTTTCAGACTTAATATATAGTGAACAAAGTTACCATATGGCCATATAAAAACACATGGCCGAAGGCCGTGTGTTTTTATACAGGTCATGGAACTCCGAGGTAACTTCTAATATCCTCATATTTTGCTGCATGTGGTACTTTTTCCTATATAATAAAGTTCAAGTGTCTCTGCGTCCAGTCCCTGTGTCCGTGGAATTGCGCTACTGCGCATGTGCCGCACTGACCGAATTTACCAGTTTTGGCCACTAGAGGTCGCCAATCACTAGCTAATGCTATCAGTACCAGTACCAGTACTTAGAATAGAGACAATGGTAGCCTGTGGTGAAGTGTATAAGGTAAATGCCTTTGACCAGTGCTTTTAGTGTTCAATTCCCATTGAGTGATAATTTATGCTAGCAAAGTAGATAGACGCGCAACTTCGCACCCTTACGCTGTGGTGTGTTTTAGCATTGTGGGTGATAGTCTGAATTTGCACGTTAGTGAATTTGCGTAGCGCAGGCGAAAATTCGCCTACAACAATTCTGTTTTTATAAATGTTTAACTACATATGTTCTAGCGCCCGTTAATTTAACGGGCTTAATGTAAAGTTCAAGTGTCTCTGCCTCCAGTCCCTGTGTGCGTGGAATTGCGCTACTGCGCATGTGCCGCATGGACCGTCTCTGGCGAATTTACGCTAGCGAAGTAGATAGATGCGTAACTTCGCACCCTAATGCTGTGGCGTGTTTTACCATTGTGGGTGATAGTCTGAAAAACGTAAATACGTTACCGTTCGCCGACCAGAGCGTAAATTAGCATGTTAGTGAATTTGCGCAGCGCAGGCGAAAATTCGCCTAGAACAATTCTGTTTTTTATAAATGTTTGACTACATATGTTCTAGCGCCCGTTAATTTAACGTGCTTAATGTCTAGTTTATTATAATACACAAGTTTCAACGAGGCATGTGACAGAAATTACATTAGAAGTAACTGTTTATAACTGATGACATCAGAACTCACCGTTTATAAGGATATCATTTACAAGATATTCATGGATTTTGTGTATTAGATATATAAATATAGTCTTCTTACAAGAAAGAACAATCAAACTTGTTTTATAAACTACTTTTGAACTCTGTATAAGCCTCCTGTCCAGATAGTGACATCACTCATTTGATTCCCTGTTTGCTTCAGCCTACACTCAACCCCTAGATCGATGGTAATAGGGTTTGACACCTTTGGTGATATAGTGACATCACTCATTCTCATTTGATTCCCTGTTTGCTTCAGCCTACACTCAACCCCTAGTTCGATGGTAATAGGGTATGACACCTTTGGTGAGACACACCTAAAACAATAGTGACAAGATGGAATAAATTAATAGCATACTTAATTTGTACATCACTTATTTACTTAAATAATAGCACACAACTTGACGTTAATTCCCGAAGAGATAAAGAGTTGGGTTGTTGTGTTGTTAGGAGGTCCTCGTGTTTTCCCTGCTGATTATAGCAGCACACCCTTCCTTTAAATTCACCAACTATTGCATATCTTGTCTCCTGGCCACTTATTTCGCAGTGAAATCACGACAGCTCTTCCTGCAAGTGAATACTGTGTTTTTAGAGTTCTACAGCAATCTGTGTTGGAATGTATTTGTATATATATCGTATTTAAAATAGATTAAGGATAGCAATTATGACCAGTTAAAATACAATAAACTGTATGACACTTTCTTGGTGAGTAGAATAAGGATTATCCCTTATGCAAGTGAGCTTTCATAAATGAATGCAAGCATTATATTCCAAAACATTTGGCTGCTGAAGGGCTTTGACCCATTTCAGTCAATAGATGAGATTTGAGGGCGCATTTATTAAGCACAGTGGCAATATGCTTACTTTATAAAAATGGCCACAATATACCTTGTTTATTGCACTTAGTACTTCTTTTTACTTCTTGCTTCTTAACATGGTCCTTTTTCTGCTACCAGAATAAAATACATAGTACAATACTTCTCTGTGACCTGCGTAGAGCAGTGCTGGATCCAGATGGGGGTATATGCTAGTCAGTATGTGGCCCACCTTAGGAACTCCCCACTAACTTTTGGATCCTACACTGAGGGGGTTCAAGGCAGATGGGTAGTAGGGCAGAAGAATGGAACAAATCATTCCTGTGAATTCCATATAACAATGGTATTAAATGGAAAGCAGGGAACACTGTGTATTTATTTTCTAAGCAAGAGAACCTGTCACTCTGTAATATGCTTAGCAATATATTTTCTCTCAGGTTTGACACCTTCAAATCCAGAGATGAGAGTATCCGGTTAACTCACTATCTCAAATCCGTCTCCGATGGAACTATCCTGTCCATTGCCGTGAATGATGAGGGCTCCCGGAACTTGGATGACTTAACAAAGAAAATCATGACAAGACTGGGCAGCCGGCACTTTCTGCACCTTGGATTCCGGTGGGTGATTGTTGCCAAATAAACTCTGCACTGCATGGCTTTCTGTCTACAGTTGGATAGCCATAGTAACAGTTGCTATTGGTGGATGATGCACTGAGAACCCACATTACATTTCACTGTCCTTCATTTCCCTTTTCTATATTTTTCTGTTTGTTATAGGAGTAACCAGTAGTATTGGAGTCTGAAATTCCATATAAAACATGCACCATCAGTTCCTCTCTTCTTTGTCTTATTTATTGTGGTATTTGTGAAAAGTAACAAAGCTTTATGTACATTGTGCAACACAAGGTTTACTAAAAATAATGTAACTCGTTGATATTATATCCTGGTTCCTAAAGCTGTTGTGCTGTCTATTTAGGCATCCCTGGTGTTTCATTACTGTAAAAGGAGACCCATCAAGTGCCGTGGAAGACCATGTTGAATACCAAGGTATTGTAAGAGCATTGCTTACATAATAATCTATAATTCTTTAGAACTTAACATATTATGATCTGAGTATATTTTTTACTATGAATTGGACCAGACTACAGTCTGGTTTTGGACAGAATGATAGGAACCAACCTGTTTCCTTCTCATTTTGCACACTAGAATGAAGTTTTTTCAGAATAGTGTGTTTATTTTTTTTAATGTTCCCTTACACCAGATTTTCTCAGCGTTTGTTGGTGGAAACCACCCTCTCAGGTCCACGATTTGGTCCAGATCCTGATACAATGTTCTTTAGCCAGATTAATGTGTGGGTGCCTTTCACCCCAAAAATGCTCAATAATTGCTCAATAAAACATTTACAACTACAAAGTGCCCCGTCCTGCACTCCCCAGTATCTACCATTAATGTAAATGGGAGCTGCTGGACAATGAGTGACACGTTTCAATGGGATGAACTACAGAGAGTTGAAATGTTCCTTTAAATTAACCTTAGCGCCTAGGGCATATTTGCTTGCAATGCATTCTAGCAGGAATTCCTAACAATGTCATTATAGTCTCCTTCTTATATGGCATACAAGCAGGCCCGGACTGGCAATCTGTGGGTTAGGGCAAATGCCAGATGGGCTGCTATAAGGTGCCATAGAAAGTCAGTATTTAGTGGGCTGGTGGGGACTGTTTGGGCCTCTATGTGGGCTGATTGGGCCTCTGTGTACCTGAAATGCCAGGGCCTATTTTGATTCTCAGTCCAGTCCTGCATACAAGCTTTTAATTTAGAATGTTTCCAATCTGGCTGCCTTACTGTAAATTGGATTTTTCTGTAGGGCAGAGGATGCTACTTGCATGCCTATATTGTATTTATACAGGCACAGCATGCATAAGTATATGAAGTTTCTCTGTGTTAATTTAGTTCAATCTTTAAAACATTGCAGCTTCCTAGATATAATAACAAGGTACAAATATATATATATCATCTTTATATATTTATATCTGGATCTTTGCAACAGCACATTCCTGTCATTTCCCCATAGAATTGTAGTGTTATACCTGCTATTTACTTAACCAATTTCCTGCTTTATGTGTCTGGCAGGGAGCAGGGGTTCTGCGGTGGCCACAGTGCACAAACTATTTCAAGCCGAAAATGGTGAAGCCTTTAATGTGTCTTTAACCAGTGAGTGGATTCAGGGTAAGTCACATAATGTCAAAGAGAGCATGTAATGTTAAGTAAACATACTCTTTCCCTATTCATTTCAGAGATGTTATTGATCATATAATTACATTGTGTATCCTGGTTTGCTTTACTGGTTTTGAAGTCCAGAAAATTAGCATTCTACCTATCATATGCAGATGGGCATAACTAAATCAGGCACAGGCCCCACCCAGCCTTCTTGCAGTACACTATATCTTCTTTATAAAACTGCCATGTTTCCAGTCTTCCTGCCCCATCAGGGTTGTTCTGTGGCTTTCTCATCCTTAACACATTACCCATTAATTACAGGAGCTGTAGATCTCTCTGCAGAAAGCATGAGCACATCATTCAGGTCACTCAGCACCGCAGATGGAAAATTAGTTACTAGTGTCCTGGGGACAGACGTCTCTTTTAACTCCCCTGTTTTATTTGCTTACCTTGGCTGCCAGAGTTTTTGTCCTTTGCTGGAAAATTAAAGCCTTGCACTGTCTATGCCACAACTTCAGCATGGCAGTATTAATTGCTTTGCCTGCTGAGTCTTTTGCCATCAGCTTGAAATATATATAGACCTATAATATTTTGCAGGTACCCCATTTAACACATTTAGGGAGTAAAGTGTAACTGCACTTTACTTTTTTTCATCGTATTTGTGGTAGTAGTAGTAGTAGTAGTAGTATTGGTAATAGAAGGTGAATTTATTATTCCCCCTTGTTTGGTTTTCTATCTTTGCCTTATCATTGGCCAATCATCAATCAATCATCGTGGTGTAACAATCTAAAACAGCCAGTAACAGACCTAAAGTTAAATCAAATTGGGGCCCAAATAAATATTTAAAATATATAATGTAACTCGTTGATATTATATCCTACATTTAGTAATTTTTAGGTTCTGTGAACATTCTGTGTATATGAGATGTGGGGAGATGTAAGCAGTGACCATTCAAAACATTGCTCTAACTTGTAATGCATTATTTCCCCAGATGTAGAATGGACAGAGTGGTTTGACAAGTATGACAACACAATGTACCGGGACTGGGAGAAACTCTCTGAACTAAGGGCCAATTATCCAGGAAAGATCTGCACACACCCTGTTGACATCCAGGTATTTTATGCTGCTTGCTATAAAATGCAGGGTCGATAACATGTGGCCCTCCAGGTGAAATTCAGTTATAGCTCTTAGCAACAACTGTTAATTAAAGGAGTGGTTCATATTTAAGGTCATTTTTAGTTTGCTATAGAATGGCCAATTCTAAGCAACTTTTCAATTGGTTTTCATTATTTATTTTTAATAGTTTTATAATCATTTACCCTTTCTTCTGACTCTTTGCAGCTTTCAAATGGGCGTCGCTGACCCCTTCTAAAAAAACGAATGCTCTATAAGGCTACAAATGTGTTGTTATTGCTCATTTCTATTACACATTTTTTTATTCAGGCCCATGCCTATTCATATTCCGGTCTCGAATCACTGCATGGTTAATTTGGCTCCTAGCTACCTAATTGCTTAAAGTGTAAATTGAAGAGCTGCTGAATAAAAAGCTAAATAAACAAAAAAACACACAAAAAAATGAAAAAATCAATTGCAAATTGTCTCAGAATATCACTCTTTACAACATACTAAATTTTATCTCAAAGGTGAACAACCCCTTTAGGGAATGTAGAAAAAGTCTATAACATCAAGAGGCCACAGTTTGCCCATACCTAGTTAAAGTGTTGAGTGTGCCTGACTCAATCAGTTTATTTGTATATATTAAAAGTGATCATTGTTACATAATATAATATATTCTTTGTACTTTAATCTAGCTTTCTAAGATACTCTGAAAAAAATGCATTTTCTGCACTACCCTAAAGCAAATATCTTGGAAGACAGTTGGCCTCCAGATTGACAGCCCTCCATTGGCTAGATATATACTGTAGAGAGAGAGAGAGAGAGAGAGAGACTCCATAAGTGAGGGTGTGAGAGATGAATATTAGCAATAAATCAGAAGGCAGCATTTACATGTCACATGTAGACATTGCAATGGTTGTTGTAGCTAGGTCTAGTGTAAACTGTGCACCTTTAATTACATTACCCTAAGACAGTGTTTTGGAGGGGAAACCCAGGATCTAACAATAATGATGATTTCCTGGTATTCCAGTAGCCATTCCATAATTTGGCTCTTCGTAGCTCAAGTCTGTAATGTAATCATTAAATAAACCCAATAGGCTGGTTCTGCTTCCAATAAGTATTGATTAGATCTTAGTTTGGATCAAGTACAAGATACTGTTTCATTATTCACACAGAGATGAAGGAAATACTTTTTTAAAAATTGGATTATTTGGAAAAAATTGGGATATTACTTTTTTTTAATGCTTTGTAACCAGAGTATCTTGTTTAAGACCTAAAGAGATTACTTCTGGTAGAGCCAACCAAGAATTTGTTTTGGCCTGTTTGTACATAATTAACTAAAGGAAACCTGCCGGCCTGCTGTGTATCCAATTACACCTCTATTGTGGTCACGGTAGGCATCTTAAGAAGTGGCTGCAATTATTATTAATGTCATTATCAAGAATGTGGTGGTGAGCTCCATGTGGTGTGACAGGCCTGCTTCACTTCTCTCTAGGTACTGAGATTGGGCTGGCTGCCATCAAAAGACCTCACAGCAAGACAAAAAATGTTTTTTTTTTGAGATTCTGTTTTGTTTAACCACCAGGAAGCCCAAATGTCATTCATTATATGCTTCTGAAAGCGCAACAAATATTATGCTATGGTTCATACAAAAATTGTATATATAATTCTATAACTATAGGACTAGAGCACTTCTAGTTGTGAGACATCAGTGTGAGTATCTTGAGGTACAATGAAGTCATTAAAATTACAACATTTTCACAATAAAATCTTCAACATAAGGCTCTTCAATTGCTCCTCATCGGGCTTATGGGGATCCTTATAAGTCTGTGTGGGATATGTTGGATGGTATTATCATGTAACTCCTAATTTGTTGTACATTTACTAGGTAACTGCCCATGATGGCACTACTGTTCCGGTACAAGTGGTCTATAAAGGGGGACATGATTATAGATTTGAATGTCGAAAGAATGACCAGATCAGTTTACAGTGCCCAGACTACAAAGTTCGGTTTCTTTGTGGAAAACCTGGTGAGTTGGAATAATTACAGATTGACGGTGCTTCTTTTTCTCTTTTCTTGCATTTCTCTCT
>CM044436.1:36782458-36796419 GCA_024363595.1 Xenopus borealis
TTTTTTTTTTTCTTACTGTGCATTAAGTATGACAAACTTGTTGGCCTGGATGCAATACAGTTGCATTAAAGTTGCTCTCCTGTTACGCCTTTGACTTTCACTTTAAGTTACATTGGTGGTTATTTAAAATGTTAAGTTTGTTTGCATTGTCTTGGTACTGAGAAATAGGCTCCCCATACATAATAGAATGCCACCTCACTTTGATTCTTCAGAAGTTGTCCTGTTTCACTTCCCCTCACTTGCTCCACTGCAGTTAAAGTCCTATAACCCAGTTCTTGCAATTTGCTCCCCTGTCTCTAAAAAGCATTGCGTTTCCTCCTGCATTGCCACAGCTTTTTTGCAGGCGCCGTGACCAAGATGCAATCCAAATAGAATACTGTATGGAATATTTTCCCTTTGCATGCATATCACTGATCCAACTGGGATGTTTTCAGCTTCAACATGTGCTACAAGGAGTTTGTATGTTCTCTCTTTGCTTCTGAGGGCTTCTTCCAGGTTTCCTCCCAAACTCAAATTAAGATACAGGCAGATGAATTGGCTCTTGATAAATCTAACCAGTGTGTGAATGGCATAGGGACTTAGATTTTAAGCTCTACTGGGCTGGGACTGATGGGAATGATGTATAATCTCTGCAATATAATCTCTGCAAAGCGTGGTGGAATATGCCGACGCTATATAAATGAGCTGCACTATTACTCCAACTAGTAGCTTTCCCACACTATATATAGACCTTGATTCTCAGGGGCTGCACCTATACTTAAGATAAACAACTTGCTTTTTCTACAGGTAAAGCCAAGTACCTTCACATTGGTGAGCAAATGGATGGTGTTGATATGAGGGCAGAAGTTGGTCTCCTCAGCAGGAACATAGTCATTTATGGAAAAATGGAGCAGACCTGTTATAACTCTTCTGTTTGCAAATACTTCAACTTTGACACATTTGGAGGCCATCTCAAGGTATGTAGCATTGATATGATGTCTTTAATAAGTGCTCAAGATGTGTCACTCTCTCTTATATTCTTATATGTGTAGAAATTACATTTACAAATAATGTTAAATTCCACATATGGCATTTTCTTTTATTAAGCAAACCATTTTTCCTAGACCTCCCTTTTGAGGTTTAGTCCAAGGTCAGTAGTTGTCCACCATCTGGAATGCTATACTCTTCTATAATAACGGCCTTGGGCTTGGCTTTAGTAGGCGACCGATATATAGGGGAATTTAATAAAAATTGTTAACAGAAAACATATGTGCAGTTCAAACTGTTTTTTCTTTGTGCAAAAGATTTTGCTACTGGCATATTAGGCTTTATTTCAGTATTGTGAACCTGCAAAGTGTCTCATCAACCAGAGGGGGAAACTGGGAAACTAGGCAAATACAATTCTCAAAGTAATAATTATCTCACAAACACGATTACACTGAAAAGTTCTTTACTTTGTTTACAACTTCCAATGTAGTGGTAAATTATTTCCATCAGGGCCAGCACTTACTAGATATGTCCTCATATATAAGTACAGGCAGGGGGGAGAAAACATGTAAGGTCATTACTAACTGTACTTGTATATTTTCTTTCCCAAAGATCCACATATCCTATTGATTGTACTTTATCATTGTCCACTGCACCAGTAATGGTGTTTAGTGATTGTTGTATATTTATAAATAGAGGATTCTTGAGTGGCTATACTTTCACAAACAGCAACACTGTATTGTGAAGGAAACTGTACTTAAATTTGGGACTTGCTTGTTACAGGTTAGACGCGGTTTCAAGGCTGTGCATCTTGAAGGAATGGAAGTCAGGCACATGGGACAGCAGACAATGGGGCACTACCCTATACACTTCCACACCGCTGGCAATGTTGATGAAAAGGGAGGATATTTTCCACCCACCTACGTGAAAGATATCTCAATCCATCACACTTTTTCTCGTTGCATCACTGTCCATGGCTCCAATGGGTTACTGGTAGGAAATATCATCAAGTCCTTTTACTTAATTGCTATAACACTTCTACCCAAAGGCCTAATCTCGTTCAAACTGCAGCTTGCCGTCTTGCATCCAGGAAGCAAAATAGTGAGGCAAATATTATTCCCAATAAAACAACATCTGGTCTTTTAAACTCTTCTATAAAATAAAATGATGAAAATGATTCTTCCAGAATTCTCATTTTGCAGTATGGCAAAATATGATGGCCTGTGATAAAATAAGTGTAACAAATTTTTTTTTTATTGCTGTCTCTTCTTCTGGGCATGCTAAGAGGACCCTTGTGCTTCTGTGTAGGTTAAAGACGTTGTGGGTTATGACAGCCTGGGGCACTGTTTCTTCACAGAAGATGGACCTGAGGAACGTAACACCTTTGATCACTGTTTAGGCCTGCTTACCAAAGCTGGAACTCTACTGCCATCAGACAGAGATAATACAATGTGCAAAAGCATCTTGGATGGCTCATACCCAGGATATGTAGCCAGACCCAGGCAGGACTGCAAGTAAGTAGCAATGCTGCAACCCAGTAACTAAGCTGCACCAGGCTAGGGGGCAGGCTGTGCAGATGGCCCCCCCATCCTTCAGAAACCATGTTCTTGGTGGCTAAGTGGGCAATCAAATCACTGTCAGGCCCAGAGAGGGTGCAGGCCCTAGTGCAATCACAAACCCTGCTCCCCCTGTAGTTCCGCCACTGGTGCCACCTTGGTGAGAAACATAGCGGGTTGGGGATTTACAGCACCTCTGTAATTAACTTTCTGTCATCCATGCCTAAAAATGAGGAATTAGGGAAGTTGTTATATGGAGACTAAGTTAAAGAATTAAATTATCTATGTTTGTACCTTACTAAAATGAAATATGTGAAGCTGCTTCATTTGTTAGAATTTGTTAGATTCCATTTCCCAGTCATGATAGTAGTGGTTGTAATCGGGATTCTGCTTTGCATCCCATATAGTGGCCATTAAGTGCTGTGAAGGCAAAACATAATAACTGTGTTCTCCCAAGGAGACTGCTGAAAACATCTTTGTAGCAATTACTTGTGGCATTCTAGGACAAGACCTGAGTTATGGAATACACATATGAGCAGCCATTCCATGCATGTTCTGTTTAAAGGAATAAATCAAGGCACTGTATATTATGAAATGTTTGGTCAATCCGTTACTGCTCTTTCTTCATAATCAAAAAGCACAAAGTGCAGAAAGTCTTGAATTTCTATTTAATGATTTTTTTTTGTATTTACCTAGTGCTGTCTCCACCTTCTGGATGGCGAACCCCAATAACAACCTAGTCAATTGCTCAGCTGCAGGGTCTGAAGTAAGTAAAAAACTTAGGATGTCAGTGATTGTGTAGTGAAACAGCTGGAGGGATGCCACTTTCCTCCCCAGAACTATCAAGCTACAGCTCTCATTTTCATCTGCTGACATTTTTCTGCTACCATCATGCTCAGTCAGTCAGAAAGCTGCTGGTTCCCCACCCATGGTCTTACAATAGGAAACAAAAGAGCTATTATTATAAGTTGTCTTAAGCCATATGAAGGCTGCCGTAAAGATGAGATCCATCTGGAAAAGATTTTCTCATACCCTGTGCTTTAGCTTTGGCTCAGGCTGCTGTAGAGTATGGCTCAATGATGCATGCAAAACAATTCAAGGCATCATTAACCCTCATAATTCTCACCTTCATCTGTTGGCCACCGACACTCCCTTTTATGGTCAACAAGGTGATAATAAAGCACTAAAATAGAATGTATGTAATATAAGATTTACCATAGATTTATTTATATGTTACTTCTTCAGTAAGTGCTAATTGAAACAACAAGAATTTCCCCTCTCAAGTTTTAGAATTACAAAGTAAGACGGCCCAGTCAGTACTCTGATTGAGCCAATGTAAAATCATTTTAGTTTAATTTCTTTTTCCTTTACAGGAAACTGGATTTTGGTTTGTTTTCCATCATGTGCCTACTGGACCGTCTGAAGGATTGTACCCTCCAGGGCACTCCGAACACACCCCACTCGGAAAATTCCTCAACAACAGAGCTCATTCCAACTACAGGGTGAGTGGAGGTCAGGCAAGCACAGGCTCATGATCTGAATTCCAGATAACTGGGCAGTGTGTAGCTATAAAAAGGGCTATGCATACCTCCCAGCTGTCCCATTTTCTGGGACAGTCCCGATTTTTGACTGCTCAGCCAGCAGTTCCAGTTTTCTTACTGAATTGTCTAGCGTTTCTCTTTTATCTCCTGCACTGACACCAGAAAAGATAAGTTTTTGAAACTTAATTAAAATAAGAGGCTTTTTGGCAGAGAGGCCAGAACTCTGAACAGCTACACTTTCATACATTTGTAACAATTTAAGACAAGCAATGATATTATTGTAACTATTCAAGATAAGCAGGTCTCTTGGGAGAACTGAGACTCCCCCCTTAAATCACAATTTCACCTTCATTAGCAAAACTGTTATAATACACAAATCATGGCTGTGAAACTCCCAGAAATGTGTTCAAACTTTCATAACCTGGGAAATTTTAACAAATGGACATGGTAATAGGGTATGTGGCTTAATGTTTTTGTCCCTCTTTACATTTTTCAAATGTTGGGAGGATGCAGTAAAGCAGAAAATGCTATTAGTATAGGTTACTGGACTGGCACAGATAGAGACTGGTGTTACCCATAGTGCCTGTTCTTGGTGTTTGTGAATTTATTTATTTTTTATACCTGTGCAGGCTGGAATGATCATTGACAATGGAGTTAAGACCACTGAAGCCAATGACAGAGACAAGAGACCAATCCTCACAGTGGTTGGGTCAAGGTAATGCCTACATGCCATTTTCCTTGGAATTGGTAGATCTCAGCTAATGGACTCCTTGTTTCACCAATGTATTGGCTAAAGAAAACGAATTTCCAGAATTTTGTATATAAGAGGTCAAAGGCCACCATCAGGTTAGGAGTCATGCCAGGGACAGTGATCATTGACCGAAATTGAATTTCAATTGAAGGCCTAAGCTAATGAATAGTGACTTGTGTTACATGCATGTGTTGTGCATTTATATTCTTTTGTGTGTATATACTCCTATGGTGCTCATTTTTTAACACAAGTTTGCAGGTAAAATGAGAATTTGCATACATTTTTGAACTTTGCATATAGCACTGGAATTAGTAAACTGCATAAGCCAGTGTGTTTTTTTCTGCTGCTGACGCCTGTATTTCTTATGTCCACTTGCTGTGCAGGTATGGGCCACATCAGGACTCTGATCCTTTTAAGCCGAGAGTACCTGCAAAAATCCAGCATTTTATTGCTTATAAGAACCAAGACCATGGAGCCTGGCTGCGAGGAGGCGATGTTTGGCTCGATAACTGCCAGTGAGTCCTGCCATTCCACAGCCTGTGATGTTTATTGTGCCAGCATTCCATGTACTCTCCTGTAATAATCACTGGCAGATGGTGTTTTTTTCAATAAAGCAGAAAACACAGCATTGGCCAGAAGTTGAGAAAAACATCTACTTCTAGATTCATCTAGTACTACTGTCTTGGATGTTGTAAATGTTCTTACTTCTGCCAGCAGCATAAGTAAATATTTGTACCATTTATGCTTAATATACAGTATATGTGTTTTAATGCTGGGCTCAAGAGTAGAAAATGTAAGTACTTGTCAGGTGATATGTTTCCAAGTGACCATTCCTGTACAAAAACGTGTGCAAACAACATCCCTTTTCTGCATATTTGTACTAATACATACAAGCTTATAGCAGCCTACCAGTCTCTCTCTGTTATACTAGAACTAGACCCATCAAAAATAAATAATAACTGGGCATGTTACTTCCTAAGCTGCTTTTATTTTTAATGCACACTTGTATTACAACTTCTGTTAGAAAGTTGCTGTATTCTATTTTGTAAGTGTTCATTCTTGGTTTTTTTTTTCCAGATTTTCAGATAATGGTATTGGATTAACACTTGCTAGGTGAATATCATACATTTATCGTAAAAATTGTTCCAAAAGCATAGTTTTAGTTTTAGCTAATTAAATTTAATTTTCTTCCAGTGGGGGTACTTTCCCAGATGATGACGGATCCAAGCAAGAAATTAAAAACAGTATATTTGTTGGTGAGAGTAACAATGTGGGGACAGAAACTGCAGACAACCCAGTTTGGGGGCCAGGGGGCATTGACCACAGTGGAAGAACTCTCCCAAGGGGCCAGTAAGTTTCTCAATGTTTCTGAAAGGTTTTTTTTCCATAAATGTATGGAACCACACAAGTCAATGACCTGAATATTTTCTCTTCTCAGAAACTTCCCAATTCGTGGAATTCAGATCTATGATGGGCCAGTTAATATTGAGAACTGCACCTTCCGAAAATTCGTATCTCTGGAAGGACGACACACCAGTGCAATTGGATTCCGATTCAACAATTCCTGGCAAAGCTGCCCCAAGAATAATGTGACTAACATTAAATTTCAGGATGTGCCTGTAAGTTTGGTGTCCCTAAATCAATTCATAACTGTCCAGGACTATTCATAAACTAGTTAGTGCATGTTATACTTTTCTGCTACTCAAAAGCAATGGGAGTTTTAAATCAACTGTACAGTAACTATTCCAATGACACTACTACAGGATAGATGAAAGTTTTATCCCATCATATTGGTTTTCGTTTAGCCTATTGTTTCAATAAGATTCTTCCTAAGAATTCTCTCGTTAGCAGAACTTTCAGCAATTTCCTTTCTATTTGGGTCTTTTGATTTGACTGACCACAAGTTAAATTAAGGGCATCACAGTCGTACAGGGCTTCGAAAATAGCTAAGCATTAACCTTCAACAGCATGAGCACCCCGCTCCTCCACAGCCTTCTTGTGATCCAACCACTCAATCCGTAAACCCAAACAACTATATCAGTGCAATTTGGCACATATGTTTGGCCATTGTTAGGCAACTGCTGTAACAGCTGTGCTTTAACTGCTCTTATTATTGAAATTATTTATTTGTGATTTCTTTAAAGCAATACTGACATTCCCGTTTTGTACAGAAACAGATCTGTATCACTGTAATAGGCTTTCAGGCATGAAAGACTATTAAAACAAAAATGTTACCTCCACTTATCTGTGCTCTGATGCAGCAGCAGACAGTGGGGTGGTAGCTGGTATCAGAGCCCAAACTAGAGGTAGACAGAAGAGCCATCCATGTGCCTAGGGTACAGTGGTGGAGGGGTACTGGGCATGCTCTTCTGCATTCCTCTATCTTCTGTGCTTCAGAAAGTCCTGCACATCTGATCTCCCCACTGGTCTGTGCTTGGTGTTGAGGAGCAAGGTTGTTGAGTGTGCGGGGTATTGGCACTTTGAGCTGTAGGCTTGATGCTGCCCCCAAACATTACTTATCTCCAACCCCCCAGTTACAGCAGCCTGCACTTCCCCAGGATACTAGGAGTTGCATTGCAACTGGATGTCTGTGCTAATCATCATTCCACATGTTAATTATAAAATGTCATACTTCAGCCTAAAAGGTTGTTTACAGTAACCAAAACTCTTCCTTTTGCGAGAAATGCTTCCATAAACAAAACAATAATGACTTTTTTTTTAGTAGAGAGTAGATGGCAATAAAATTATTTACCCTTCATGCCCAGTGAAAAGAATGAGATTCATAAAACAGGCTTTTTACTATACAAGGTTTACATACCAATTAAAATATAATTTAAAAATAAAAACAAGGACATAATTAGGAAAATGTAACTTAATTTGGGAACAAAGTGAAAATCCAGTTATGTCATATGCCTTCGGTTTAGTCAAATACTTTGGATCCATGTCTCCTATTCATCGTTGTGTTAGAACCTGCCATTTCCATCTATTTAGATTTCATCCAGAGTTTTCTTTGGGGAGCCTGGCCCATGGTTTCATAAGATGAACATGGATGGAGACAAGACATCAGTTATCCATGATTTGGATGGTTCAGTATCGGAATATCCTGGGGCGTATCTGGTGAAGGAGGATAACTGGTTGTTGAGACACCCTGACTGCATTGATGTTCCTGACTGGAAGGGAGCCATCTGCAGTGGGAACTATGCACAAGTGAGTACATCTGTTTTTTGTGGTTTTTCACTAATTTCAAGAGACTATGAAATAACATTTTCACATTTCAATTTAAAGACTATTTGAAGCCAAAGTAACACACCTTTTTCAGATCTACATCCAGGCACGAAGACCAGCTGACCTAGATATGAAGATTATTAAAGATGAATATCCTGATCATCCAATGTATCTGGAGGGAGCTTTGAGTAAAATCAACCATTATCAGCAGTACCAGCCTGTGATTACTCTGCAGAAAGGCTACACCGTGCACTGGGATAAGACTGCTCCAGAGGAGCTCACAATCTGGCTTATCAATTTCCAGAGGTCAGTTTGGCTTGTGAGAATTAACTATACATCTCACAATGTACAGTAAATTAATGACATGTAAGCCTTTCAGTTTGGAAGAAAAACAGCTTTGCTAGTGCAATTCACTAATGAGTAGAATTCATAAATGTGTGTCGTTTCAACCGTATTTATGAGTGGGATACGGCTCATGTATTCGAACACAAGGAGATAAAACATTTAAAGGAAAACTATACCCCGAAAATGAATTTTTGAGCAACAGATAGTTTATATCAAATCAAGTGACATATTAAAGAATCTTACCAAACTGGAATATATATTTAAGTAAATATTGCCCTTTTACATCTCTTGCCTTGAACCACCATTTCGTGATGGTCTGTGTGCTGCCTCAGAGATCACCTGACCAGAAATATTTCAACTCTAACTGTAACAGGAAGAAGTGTGGAAGCAAAAGACACAACTCTGTCTGTTAATTGGCTCATGTGACCTAACTTTATAGTTTGTTTGGTATGTTTGTGTGCACCGTTGGATCCTAGGATCCCAGGAGGCTGTCCTTATTTTTTAAAATGGCTATTTTCTATTTATGATTACCCAATGGCACATGCTACTAAAAAAGTGTATTATTATGAAATGGTTTATTTACATGAAGCAGGGTTTTACATATGAGTTGTTTTAGGCAATATCTGTTTATAGAGACCACATTGTTTGGGGGGTATAGTTTTCCTTTAACCTGAACTGCTTTTTACAGTGGTATTCTTTTGATTCCCAGCTCTATAAAATAGTTTCCCTTAGATAATTGAAATGTTTTGCTACAGTTTCTTGCAACGTGCATTGAGCCAGGAAAAAAAATATCCATTTTAAAATGAAATATTTTGTTTGGCTTATAAACTCCTTAGGAAATTTAATGTTGGGTTCTTATTACTCGTGGCAACTTATGATTCTCCTATTTTAGGCACAACTGGATTCAAATAGGATTTTGTTATCCTAAAGGGACAACATTTTCCATCCTCTCTGACATCCACAATCGTCTCACAAAGCAAACCTACAAAACTGGAACCTTTGTGCGAACCTTCCAGATGGATAAAATCTACCAAGCACACCCCGGCAGGGGTTATTATTACTGGGATGAGGAGTCTGGGTATGCAATCATTGTTGTTCCTCTTAATAAAGCATAGGCCATGCTCCCCTCTGAAGTGGGTAAATAATTCACACAGGATTATGAGTAGTTTTGCTATTCATTTAACTACTTGGAGTTCTCCCAATAGGGGTGTTGGCTTTCTATAGTTCATAATCATTAGCACCGTCTGTTAGACTTTAAAAGTAAGTCCAGCCATATTGTTCTAAACTCTCTTGTTTGGGTTAACACTTGTAACTATGATCATATCTTTGAAGTTCTTAAAGCTGACCCAGACTATTCAAAATATACTGATCCAATAGCAATAACACCATCTTACTATTTCAGGCTTCTGTTCATTACACTGAAAGCACAAAATGAAAAACAGAAATTTGCCTTCTGCTCTGCAAAAGGATGTGAGAGAATAAAGATCAAAGCTTCCATCCCAAAGGGTAGAGGCGTCAGTGATTGCCGAGCATTAGCCTATCCCAAATATGCTCAGACTCCAGTGGTGGATGTGCCAATGCCAAAGAAGCTGGACCCAAGCCTTCTGGTAATTTATACATATATATATGTAACTGTAGAGTATCTAGATTTAAACCTGCAGATTCATATGGGAAATCAATAAAAGATGGGGCCTCAATATTGGAGCATCTTTAATAAAATAGAAGAGGCGTTAAGTGTTCAGTTCAGACCTTATGCATTGACGGTGTTCTCAACCTCATATCTTCAAATAAGTGAGAGGGGGACAGAAAATCCTTTTACTTACAAACCTATATACTGTATGTATTGAAGTATGCATGACATGGTTCAGGGTCCCTGTGTCCCCTTTATTAAGTGGCATGCAGGGGCCTGAAAAAGTAAACTTGCTTTCTTTCAAATCACTTGTTTTTAGAACTAATGCCAAATATTTCTTTTTTTTTTTCATGCTCATTTTAATTATCAAGCCTAGGCTTTTTGTTTCTTTATAACAATAGTTGTGTGTTACATTGCAGCCAACATCTAGCGATCACTTCCTGGAGATAAAAGCTGAGACTTACAACACCCGGTACTTCCATCTGAATGATGACTTTGCCTACATTGAAGTAAGACCATCATAAAGCTTTAAAGGGAAAATAAAAACATTCAACATTTAATCCATATTTCATTCACTTTATAATAAACCATAACAAATAAGTATCATTGCCACCATGAATTGTTGGGATCTTAGGTTGAGCACCAGCCAGGACACCATCTGTAAGGAGTTACTATATGTTCTCCCATTCATATATTCATTTCATCTGGTTACTCCCCACACTCCAGAAACATTGAGATACAACCTGAGCACAGACTTGTGGAAATTAAACTATAATTCATTACCGTCTTCATTTTAAATTCACAGGTGGGCGGCAAAAAGTTTTTCATGCAGGATGATGGGATTGAAGTTGTTGTAGTTGATGGATACAATGGGAGAGTTGTAGATAGTACAAGCTTCAGAACCTCCATTCTCCAAGGAATTCCTGCACAATTCAACAACTACGTCACAAATATCAAAGATGAGTAAGTATTGCACCATATTAATATGATATAGACAATGCACTTCTGGAACTTATTGAGATTTTTCTACATAAATGTTGAGTAGTTACATTTAAAATATATAAAAGTGCAATATTAAGCAATGCCCTGTGTACCCTTTAAATTTGTAGTAATGGCTCTTCAGTTGTTTTTGCTCCCTTATCTAAACGCTAAGCAGCCTCTGGGGTCCAATATTAAGATATTATACTTCTTAATATGTCTTAAAGGATGTTTGCTAATGTATTTTCTGCAGTGAATTCACCAAAAGCTTTGTTGTGTTGTCGAGGGTAGCCACAAGCATGGATCTGCCACAGGATGATACTTTGAAAATGGCTATTTTGGGAAGTGTGAAATTGAGACTGAGTTGTACATGTTTGTGAGTGTGGGACCTTCTGTTAGCATACTGGCACTGGATGTTGGCACAGCTGATGTTACCAGACTTGATTCAGTGCTGTCACATTTACTTTCCTATAAAAGCAAACAGACTTTGTACAGGACAAGATGGAAACAGTTCAGGAAAAGATGTCAGTGCTGTAAGCATTCCAGGGTTTTTCTTTAGGAGAGTGCTAGCAAAGGCAGCTGCCTCTGGGCTCCACACTTTATTGCACACCACTGACCAATAGTTGTATCCAGAAGGAACTGGAAAAAAACTTGTACTGCTGAAGTCTGTTTTTTTTTTGGGGGAAGTGAGCATAATATGGCATAGTTATGTCGGTAACACTCTGAGCTGTTACCTGCTGACTACAGATGTTATTAGGCACCAGCTACCAGCATCCTGACCACCCATCCGGGAAGTTGCATTTTATTAACAGCAGTTGATTAGTAAGTGTATAACGAATAGCGCCCAACAGTTTCTGCATTTCCCTTTGCTTAGAGTCTATAAAATGCCACAGTTATTCCAAAATGTTGCCTGTTCTAAATGTTGTACATGAAGACTTTATTTGCTGGGGCTATTTCCATGACAAAACTGAATCTTAAAATATTTTGTTTGCAGCTCAGTGGTGGTCATTGTCTCCAAGGGAAGACTGTATCCCAAAGGCCCATGGGTAAAGGTTCTGGGGAGACTTGGAATTGAGGCAGATGTAAAGCTGAAAGGTACAAAGTGTCTTTTTATCTTACTGCATTGATCACTTGCTATCAATCCACACAACCTTGCAGATGTTGGGATCTCTTAGCATCCCCCACCTGTACTAGTATCTCAGGGGGATGGTGTCTAATTTGCCCCCAGAGCTACCTCTTGCAGTCACCTTAAGGTACTTGTGCAATAGTTTTATACAACTGAGGTCCATTTCAGGCACTTGTGCCCTGGTACCCAAGCTACCAAAAAATCACCTTTTCCCATTGCTCCAGTAGCTTTGGAAGCTAATAAATACAAATAACTGGAAATCTGTTTGGAATTCAAGTTTTTTTGGGAGGTTTAAGACCACTGCTTGTAAAGACAAATAGATTGTTCTGCAGTACATGGTCTAAAGTGGTCCCACACAGAAGATCATGCCATTTCTAGCCCTTTCATTGTGTGCATAAAGGGAAATATGTTGTTTTCAAATACTTTCATTATTATTGTATTTTCCTATTGACCTTTTATGTTGTTTAGCTCCACCAAATAGGCTAAATGTAAACTCCTTGTGTTTCCAGAGAAAATGGCATTTGTAGGCTATAAGGGGCAATTTCAGCCTGTGTGGATCAAGCTGGTTACCAACAGTGAAGCAGCCAAAATCTTTCAAGCCATTCCATACCCTGTGATAAGGAAAATGAAATTATGAAGCTGAGGAGCCCTTACCTTTATCATCACTGCCAGAAGAGTGAGGAGCCCGTTAGGTCAATGCACAACTGCTCCTCTCAAGGACTGTTTTATCTTTATACAGGTTAGGCCAGGTCATACTTGTCCCCAGGTAGATGGAAACCTGTCCCTAGCACTTAGATAAGGTCTCTTAGAAAAGCTATTTTTCCATGTATGGGATCTTACTGCTCTCAGACGAAAAGTACACCTTGGCTGACACCAGGGGGTAACTTCTAATGCATTCCTGTTGTTAAGGCTTGGTACAATAGCTACTGTTTTGTGGTGTGTGAAATTCACTTTGGGTCACATTGTTTGCATCAAACGTATTTTTTTACCAAAATATTAGTGTTATCTTCACACCTGAATTCACCCACTAGAGTGCATTGCTCTCTTCACACGCTGTGCTATAGGTCATCTTGTATATCCATTCTGGAGCTACACTATATAGCACTACACCGATAGATGGAAATGTTTTACACTGATAAAATCGTTTTGTGTACGTATGTAAAAATGACCATTTGCTGTGAAAATGCCATTTCTTATATGAGGGACATTTGAAGTTGTCCATAGCCTTCAGAACTTGTGCTTTGGGAACAGAAATCCAGTGGCAGTTGAAACAAAGCACAGTGAACATGACTTTACTCACCTGCTGATCAATATGAGAAGAACAATTCATGACATTGTGGCTTGCGCCCATTCTAGTAGTGGAAAAATGCTTTCCACTACATTAACACTTAATTATGCAGCACTGCACAACACTGAGGCAGAAATCTAAACTGATTTTAAGGGGAAACCTCTCTCTCTAGGTTATAGTTTCAGCATTCCTAGGGAAGGGTTTGGATCTAAAGGATTTTAGAAAGGGGGATACATTTTAATTGCTTTGATTTTGTTTCAGTTCAGTAACATCAGGAGGTTGACCAAACAGGACAACCAAATTATACTATCCTCCCATTTACTTTTACCCTGGGGTCCCCAACCTTTTTTTTTACCTGAGAGCCACATTCAAATGGAATAAGAGTTGGGGAGCAACACAAGCATGGGGAAAGTCTCTGGGGGTGCCAAATAAGGGCTGTGATTGGATATTTTGTAGCCCCATGTGGGCTGACCACCTACAGGAGGCTTTATTTGGCAGTCAGAGCCGCCATCAGAAATCACGGGGCCCCGCACAACAAAATTGTCGGGGCCCCCT
>CM044436.1:36832788-36845272 GCA_024363595.1 Xenopus borealis
CCCCCCCCCGTCCAACTCTGGCTCTAGTCCAAGAGTATCTTGGGCATTTTCATTAAGGTTAAACACAGCTAGTAAGTCAAACTGGACTTACTGTATTTTCTTTTTCCTTGAAGACATTTCAGTAGCCATCCAACTGGCTTTGTCATTTTAGAATGATCTGTTCAAACTATTTGTGGTTATATACGCTGGATTCTTCCCAAAATGTTTTAAATAAAAAGAGGGACAAAAAAGTTGCTGCTGTGAAAATTTTGACCATGCCCATTTTATGGCCACACCCTGAATTACCATGTTTACCATTTTACAAAATTTGAAAGGTTATGAAAGTGTGAACATATTTCTGTGTTTTTTTTTCAGTTATTACAGCTTTGCTAATGAAGGTGAATTGCCCTAAAGGACCAGTAACATCAAAAAATGTAATTGTTTTAAAGTAATGAAAATATAATGCAGTGTTGCCCTGCGCTGGTAAAATGGCAGTGTTTGCTTCAAAAGCACTACTATTGTTTATATAAATAAGCTGTTGTGTAGCCATGGGGGCAACTAGTCAAAGGAGAAAAGGCTGAAGTTACACAGCAGATAGCAGATAAGCTCTGTAGAACATAATGTTTTCTGTTATCCATTACTTATCATGTGCCATATAGCCGTTTTTCAATTTCCACCATTGCTACTCAGCAGCTTATTTATATGAACTATAGTAGTATTTCTGTAGCATGCAGATCCGTTTTAACAAAGCAGGGTAATACTACATGGTATTTTCTTTTCTTCAAAATGCTTAAATTTTTTGGTTTTACTGTTCCTTTAGACAGGACTACAGGTCTAGCTGTCAAAAGCTGGACTGTCCCTCTAAAAAAGGGACAGTTACAAATACCAGGCTTATGTTCCACAGGCAGAGTATGTCACTCACTGGCAGAGTATGTCACACAGGCAGAGCAGGTCACACAGGCAGAGCAGGGCACACAGGCAAAATATGGCACACGCAGGCAGAGCAGGACACACGCAGGCAGAGCAGGGCACACGCAGGCAGAGCAGGGCACACGCAGGCAGAGCAGGGCACACAGGGAGCTTAGGGAAGACAGAACAGAGCAGGAGACAGAGAAACTCATCAGGACTCATCTAAGATGTACTACATACAGTGACACAGTGCTGGTACCCCATTAGCATTTTGTATAAAGTGTGAACAGGTGAACAATGTGGGCAGTTTCAGTCTGGGTATCAGGTGTGAACAGTACAGGGCTTTAGGGTGTGAACCATAGAGGTGTTACAATGCAGTGGATCACAGGTGTGAATTAGTCTGAATTTGAGGTTTAAACAATGCAGGGACCATTTAATTTCTGTAGTGATACCATTTAAAGTTTACACATGGTAAGCAAACACAGCAGGTATCAAGCCACAGAATGGGGGGTCTCGGGCCGCCAGTTGGACATCCCTGCTGTAGATACTGGCAGCCCATAAAACCCATGATCCTGATTCTTCACACCTGCACAATACTTAGTGATACCTACTGTAGACCCATACAACAAAGACATTGCAGTTAGTAAGGGATACCCATACAGTAGGGTCATGGCAATTAGTAAGGGATACCTTTACCCATTCAGTGGGGGCATGGCAGTTAATAAGGGATACCTTTACCCATACAGTAGGGACGTGGCAGTTAGTAAGGGATACCTATACCCATACAGTAGGGACGTGGCAGTTATTAAGGGATACCTATACCCATACAATAGCGACGTGGCAGTTAGTATGGGATACCCTTACCCATACAGTAGGGACGTGGCAGTTAGTATGGGATACCCTTATCCATACAGTAGGGACGTGGCAGTTAGTAAGGGATACCTTTATCCATACTGTAGGGACGTGGCAGTTAGTAAGGTAAACCAATACCCATACAGTAGGGACTGCTAGTTACCAAGACAGTTTCACGTTTCACTTAAAAAGCAGTCTGCAGATGAGAGAAGGGGGACTTGGAAATTCTGGAACGTGGAAACTGTGAAGATAATTTGTTTCTGTTGAGTTTAATTGGCTGCTTTCCTCCACATCCTTACAAAGGGATTGCATATCACTATGGGAACAAGATAATAGAGATTTACTAAGCTTTTTCATGTTTTTGAAGTTCCAGCTGAGCAGCAGGATGTGTGTAAAGGCAAACTCCTTAGCTATCAGCATTCTCTTGGCTTGCCTCCAGTTTCATTGGTCGACTGCATGGGCTTCTTACCAAAACAGGGACACAGGACAGGGTGGGGGCATATCCTTGCTGTACAGTAAAGAGAGCTGCAGCTATTCTATATCTTGCAGTGAGATAACACAGATGTATCCCCCATGGACGTGCCTGTACCAACAAAAGGCCAGAGATTGAGGGGCACATAACATGTATGGAGAGATCTGTCCATTTATCAGAGCATGTCATATTAAATAAAATCAGGGTTTTGTTATAGGGTTAAGTGGGCCCCACTCACAGCACATAGCGTGGGTCCCCAATTTAAAGGGGAACTATCGCAAAAATGAAAATTTTATATACGCTTCATCACACTGAAATGAGAAACTTTCTAAATACAATCAATTAAATATTCTTCATCGTTTCTGAAATAATCAAGTTTCTACTCACTATCCCTATCTCAGCATCTGTGTCTCTTCATTCTGTCTTCATGCAGGAGTTGGGTGTCAGATATACATTGTCCGATCCAATATATCTTATGGGGGGGGATTCCTGTCTTAGCAGATTTATTAAAGCTCACTCAAATAACTGATTCCAGTACAAACTGAATCTAACATTTCGCACAAATTCTGCATGTAGAGAGACAGGATTTCTGTTGATTTTAATAGAGTGAGCTCTAATACATCTTCTAGGCAAAAGGAGCCCCACTGATGTAACTGTCAAGGAATATCTGACACTCAACTGCTGCATGAAGACAGAAGAGAAACAGATGCTGAGAGAGGAATAGTGAAGATAAGTTTGATTACTGTATTTCAGAAATGGTACAGCATTTTTAATTGATTATATTTAGAAAACTTTTTATTTAAATCTGCTGAAGCTTATACTATTTTTCGCGAGGTCCATTTTAAAAAGACAAATATTATGTAATTCATGTATGAATAATTAGAGGCCTATTAGCAGTCGCTAAAGTGCAACTCCTATCAGCTCCCTGAAGCCTATGGTAGCTGTTGTTCTATGACGGCTGTAGTGAGGTCAGGTCGATCTTTAAAGTTGTACAGTCACTAAAAAACTATAGATGTAAAAGGTTTAATTTCTGGTGTCAGTATCTCTGGCCCTTGAACATTTTCCATTTCAGTAATTCAGCTGGACACCTTCACTGTGTTAGGATTTATGGCAACTACAAGTTTTGATTCAGTACAAACTCTGTGTCACTATATTGTCCAGTTGAGGGTTTACAAAAGACACCAACAACATTTAAAGTGGACCTGTCACCCAAACACAAAAAGCTGTATAATAAAAGTTCTTTTCAAATTAAATATGAAATCAAATTTCTTTTTTTTTACTAAAGCATTCATAACTGTTGTAAACGAATTTAAAAATATCAGCTGTCAATCAAATGTTGCTTGCACCTCCTCTATGCCTTAGGCATAGAGGCGGGGCAAGCAATGACTTTCACTTTCCATTCAGCACTTCCTATATGTCACTGCTCTCCACATATGGACATCAGGTCCCCCAATTCTTGTGCACAAACAAGATTCTGAAATGATACAAGGCTTACCTTAAAGGGAAACTGTCATGGGAAAAATGTTTTTTTTTAAACTCATCAGTTAATAGTGCTGCTCCAGCAGACTTCTGCACTGAAATCCATTTCTCAAAAGAGCAGATTTTTTTATATTCAGTTTTGAAATCTGACATGGGGCTAGCCATTCTGTCAATTTCCCAGCTGCCCCGGTCATGTGACTTGTGCCAGCACTTTAGGAGGGAACTGCTTTCTGGCAGGCTGTTGTTTTTCCTTCTCAATGTAACTGAATGGTACGCAGTGGGACATGGGTTTTACTATTGAGTGTTGTTCTTAGATCTACCAGTCAGCGGTAATCTTGTGTTAGGGAGCTGTTATCTGGTTACCTTCTCATTGTTCTTCTGTAAGGCTGCTGGGTGGGGGAAAGGGGATATCGCTCCAATTTGCAGTACAGCAGTAAAGAGTGATTGAAGTTTATCAGAGCACAAGTCACATGACTTGGGGCAGCTGGGAAATTGACAGTATGTCTAGCCCCATGTCAAGATTTCAAAATGAAATATAAAAAAATCTGCTGGCTCCTGCCTGCTTGCTATAATTATGAATTCCCAGACTGAAGGAAACAAGATTCAAATTATTTATATAGTGTAATTAAAGTTCATTATGCTTGCCTTACATGATAAAATAGGATTTGGAATAATGTTTTTGGGTGACAGGTCCCCTTTAAATGGCTTTTAGAGTAAAACAAGGGTTCTCTTGTGTCAAATGCATTGCACTGTATCCCAAGCAAACATTTGACCATTTTTATAGGAGGAAATTGCTGGGAATGTTCAAAATGGGAGGCAGAAATGCTATTAGCCCTGTGTCCCTGGCACCAGAGGGATCCAACCAATGTTGTAAAAAGTACAAGCCCTATTTATTGTAGAAACACCAGAACAACCATATGCCAGTTTCCACCTGAGAGAATAAACATAAATACCCAGTCTTTACAGGTTTAGACCAGAAAAATATATATTTTTTAAAGTGTGCATCCTTTTCTGCCTTAGGCCTAGGCCAAGCGAGTAGCATCAAACATCACATGTGACATGTACAGGGATGTAATTGGGCAGAGGGGATTGGTTGGCAGTACAGTACTGCAGTTCCTTGAAATCTGTGTTACCTTGTTGTTTTCCATGTTAATACAATTGGATTTTATTTGGCTTGGCTGTGGGAGTGGGTACATACAGGATACCGCACACGTTTCTAGAACTACAGATACAGAGAAGAGGCCTGCCCTGCAGGAAGGGCTCTGCTCAGTCTGTTCTAAAATTAGACCCATGTGGCAGGAGTCCAACACTGACACAATGTAATGTCCTCAGCTCATTCATAAGCTCAATTTATCACCATTCATTTGCCTCCATACGACAAGTCATTTAGGCAGTGTGAACAGTGGTATATTATGGGGCCTCACAGTAAATTATTTTTCAGGCCCCCAAAATGTCTAGAGGTTGACATGTATTACCAATAGTTATTGAAATTGCTTATTTCTTCCTCATGGGGCTCCTACAGCCGCAGGGTCTGCGTCTTCTTTAGTTACACCCCTGAGTATGAACATTAGGCACTTGCTCTGATAACACAGGTCACCTGTGAAGAGCAGTTGGGCAATATACACAGATGAACGCAGACGTCGCCTGATTTATATTTAAACTCACGGCCACCTGAATGAGCCATTTCCTTCACTAGTGAAAATGGTAATATGGTATTCCAATTCAATACCCAGGGAGAAAGAAGAGATCAACCTGTTAATTCCAATAACTATGGGCAAAAGGGTATATGTTACAAAAACAGCTGCAAGAATGATTGCAAGATGGAAGGAGAAGGAAAGGTCTCATAACTTGGGGATGCGAAAACTTAGGCACCCCAAGTTATCGCATGTACTTACCTGACATCCCAGTCTGGTGCTCCTATCAGCAGAAAACTGCACCAGCCCAGGGTTCTTCTAGTGAGCTCCATGGAGCGATCCTCTTCTGTTTCCATCTTTTTTCTCATGGCTGTACATGCGCAGTAACGTGAAAAGCTGATCTTTAATGAAAAGTTCGCTATTTAGTTCTACTGCGCATGCATCTGAAATTTGAAGATAGAAGAAGCTAGAAGAAGATCACTCAATGGTGCTCGCTGGAAAGAACCCCTGGCCTCTGTAGGTTTTGATAGGAGGAGGTTAAATTGGTCTTCATTATTTATTTTTGATACTTTTTTTTTTAATTATTTGCCTTCCTCTTCTGACTCTTCCACTGTGTTGTTACTATTTTTATGACTTATATGCCTATTCCAGTCTCTTATTCAAATGAGTGCATGGTTGCTAGGGTAATTTGGATCCTTGCAACCAGATTGCTGAGAGTGCAAACTGGAGAGTTGCTGTAAAAAAGATAAATCATTTGCTCATACTAAATTGTGCAGAACTATAGGTTCCATGGGGCCACAATACCAAGAGGTGTGACTTAGAGTCCTGCATCGGGTCGGGTACCTGCGGGTTACCCGCAAAAACTGGCAGTACCCTGCAGGTTGTAGGTAGGAGTTTCAGGATCGGGTATGGACGCGGGTCAATGGTTCTCCGGGTTTGCAGGTGACGGATCGGGTCGCGGATCTTCTCAAAAGCAAATTTTAGGCTTTTTTTCTGATGCGCACTTTAGAAGGGAAATAATGTTTTTTTAAATTTCTTTAGGTTTCTACTTCTCCCCTGTTTCCAGCAGCAGCATTCTGCTCTACTTCAGTCCCCACCTCACTCTTACTTGCCCTTTGCCTGGCACAGATCTTGGGCAATATTTTTGCTGCTGCTCTGGCACAGGCTGGTGGCACAGGTACAGACTTGGGGGGCAATGGCTGATGTTACAGGTACAGACTTGGGGGCAATGGCTGGTACAGACTTGTGGCACAGGTACAGACTTAGGGGGCAATGCTAGTGGCACAGTTACAGACTTAGGGGGCATTGGCTGGTGACACAGGTACAGACTTTGGGGGTAATGGCTGGTGGCACAGGTACAGACTTTGGGGGTAATGGCTGGTGGCACAGGTACAGACTTTGGTGGCACAGGTACAGACTTAGGGGGCAATGCTGGTGGCTCGGTTACAGAATTGGGGCAATATTTTGGCTTGCTGGCACAGGTAAAGATTTGGGGAAATATGTTGGCATGCTGTCACAGATACAGATTGGGGACAATGTTTTGGGTGCTATTTGCTGACACAGGTACAGACTGGGAGCAATATTTGGGTGCTGCTGGCACAGGTACAGATTAGGGGCTGGCTGGCACACATACAGTTTGATTCATTAATGTGTTATAAGGTCTCTTTATTTAAGAAAAAGTGAATAGGTGGGAAATGGTCATACAGAACAGGGGTGGGGGGGCACTGATTGAACCCCTTGCCTAGGGTGCCAAACTACCTTGGCCTGGCCCTGGTCCCTGGTAACACCTCACCTGTGTTGTATCTACAATGTAGGCCTGTGCGTAATGGAGCAGCCCATCTGTACCCATCAGATATACAGAGCTGTGTACCAGTATCTTCTGTGATTGACATGAGCAGGACAAATGGCCCAACAGAGCAGACTGCCATCATGAAAAAGTGCCAGGCTGATGTCCAGTGTCTAGGGCAGCACCATATTAATGCAGTGCACACTAGGCCACACGCACAGGAGGGGTCTTCCATTTTTAACAAACCCTCAACTAGGGTTGTCAACTTTCCCCTTTTCTGGATGGGGGAGTGATGTGGGGGCAGGAGCTGACATCATAGGGAGAGTGGCTGTCGTGTTTGGTGCAGAGTGATGACATCTTGGGGTGTCAGGGTTGGGTAGGGTTGCCACCTGACCGGTATTTTACCGACCTGGCTGGTATTTTTGATGGTCGATCCCAATGTTATTAATAGGAAAAAAGGATAAATATATAGGAAGGCCAGTATTTTTTTCAAGAAAAGGTGGCAACCCTAGGGCCGGGTTATGACATAGACATTGGTGATAGCCGTCAACTCTGGTAGGGGGAAACTATTTTGGAGTGACTGGTTACTGGTACCTTTTAGAAAGGACTTTAATATACTGGAGAGAGTGCAGGGGTCAAATGAAAGACTCTGAACAATGAAACAATGAGGACAGACGGCTTTGGAGATGGCTTTGCAATACATTACTGCACTTTACTGGGTCCTATGGTTTATTATGTAGCACTATGGCATAATAAGCCATAATGTCATGTACACAAAGCTGTTAACTTTTAAATGTATCTCACCAGGGTCGTTCATCACTGAAAATGTTCAAGTTCCATGTGAGGTCGCAAGGCAGGGGCGTAACTACCGGGGGAGCAGGGGGTGCAACTGGGCCAGAGCCCGCACCCCCGCAGGGCCCCCCTGGCAGTCTTGCGGCCGCTGCAGCCAGATGGAATCGGCTGCAGCGGAGCAGAAATCAGTCAGGGATATGGGGGGTGCGCGGCCATCACCAGGGCCCGCCCCACCTAGTTCCATTACTGGTGGGCGGTTGTGGCTGTGGTCTGGAGGGGGCTTTGTTTTAGGGGTGGGGGGCCCTTGATTAGGGTTGCTTGCCACCTGGCCTGTAAAAATTGATCCCAATGTTATTAATATGGAAAAAAGATAAAAAGGATGGTATTTTTTATGTAAAAGGTGGCAACCATACCCTTGAGACAGCAGCCCCATTTGGCCCTGGGGGCCCAGTCTGACCCTGGGTAACAGGGTGATTGACAGCTATGTGTACATCCAATAAATAGGTCTCTCCCCTGTTCTTTGAGCTTGACTGGGCCCCTGACCAGATAATGGTGGTCCTGCTCTATAGTTGTTACATTCCCCATTGCTAGTATACATGCACTGGCTATATCCACAGCTCTTCTCTTCACTCTGTCTCCTGCAACAACTGCTGCTTTGGGGTGGGGGCTGGGGGCCACAATAAATAGACACTGTATCCAAGCAGGTGTACCCTGTTCAGGAAACCCACATTGTTCGTTATCACTCTAAATTAATACCGCTAGAGGGCACAACTAGCCTTTAATACGTGCGCGAAA
This sequence comes from Xenopus borealis, assembly GCA_024363595.1. Lineage (NCBI taxonomy): Eukaryota > Metazoa > Chordata > Amphibia > Anura > Pipidae > Xenopus > Xenopus borealis. Next base: position 36,841,487 of record CM044436.1, read on the forward strand.
TACATAGCACTTTCCAGTCACAATGTGACTACCGCCGAAGCCAACCATTTGTTGATTACACCGCGAGATGACTTCAGTCTCGCGATGGCGCCAACGTTGCCTTGGCAATTAATAAACACGCACGAGTGACTATGGCAGCAGAATTACAGTGGAAAGGAAGGGACAGAAGTTTCGCGTATTCACAATGAGCATCCGAACTTTTTGGCCGTCCGTGCGGCTCCGGAAGAGGTGGGATCCTAAACGCCATTCAGTTCTGTTATTTGCTATGGACTCTACCAATATATTTTTTTAATGGGGGGGGAGGTCTGCAGATACAGACCCATTGTAACCCAATCCCAAAACAAAGCCTCCCCCTGTCCTGTACAACAAGGTACTCTTTTATCATTTAAAAAAAATTTGGATTATTTGGATAAAGTGGAGATGGGCATTGGATAATGGATCCCATACCTGTACTTTATCTTCTTGTAGCGATCGGGTATAATTGCAAACAAGCAGGTTGCCAAATATGTGCACCAGTTAGAGTTGCCACCTCTATGGCTTTGAGCCTTCCGAAAACCTGAACAATAATCTGGCCAATAAATGAGAAATATTTAAATATTGAGATACTCACCTCAGCATGGCTCAGTAGTTATCAAGTGCATTTAATTTCTTATAATTACGGGGGAAAAAACAATCAAAAATAAGAATTTTTTTTTCTGGATAACTGATTTCTGACCAACCCATTGGAAGTCCTTTGCACTAGTTGTAATCCGATCGTTTACCCATAGGGACGAATGTTCGGATTGCCCCGATATAGCCCTGCCAGTTAGTGACATATCGGGGAAAGATTAGCTCATGTCGCCAAAAGAGCAGATCTTTTCATCTATGGCCAGCTTTACTCAATAGGCAGAATAAAGATAGAGAACAGTTATTCAAAGTGGTATCTGTTCAAAACATTCTGTCTGGCCAGAAGTCCAGTCAGTTGCATTTAAATAATACAAAAAGCCCTCCCTGGTCTCATAACTTCACAGACATCATCGCGCCCCTTCTGATGTCATCATGCCCATACCTACATCACTGCCCCACCCCCAATGCTATCTGCCCCATCCTTTTTTTTCGGGTTTAGCCACCTGGCAAAGGTAGCAACCACCAGTACGTGGGCCCATCACTGCAAGAAAGTGTCGCTTTGGGCTGTTTGGGGTATGTCATTGGCTGCCCGTGGAAACCATATCTTAGTATGATGCAAGATATCATAATTTTCAGTATATTCTGGGACAGCCTAGAGCAGGTACAGGTCACATATCACTGAACTGCTACGTTTCCCAATTAGCATATTTTTAATTAAAAAAAAATACATTGCTGTAATGACTGGCAAACCTAGTGATGGGATGACCTCTATGTTTGACGGACCTGCACCCAGTCACCACGTGCATTAAGGAACATCACTCATCAGTGCCGGTCTTAAGCACATTGGACAATTGGGCCCTGCACTTATGGGGGCCCCGCTCCAGTGCGAGCTCTGATTCCTATTCCCTTAATTCCCCAGCCTACCCCTAATCCAGATTGGCCCAGCCTGCTCAGACCAGATTGGCCCAGGCCACAGCTGAACCTGATTGGCCCAGCCCACCCCCAAACCCAATTCAACCAGCCCGCCCCAACAAAACTCATAGTGGATTTTTGATTAATCACAAGGTACAGAGAGCACATACCTAACATAAGTACTATGTTTTGGTGATTTGGAGCCTATTAGCGGTCTAGCATAAAAGACCAGAGTGTACAAAGGACTGATAATTTGTTCTAGGTTCCCCTTTGTGCATTCTTGCCCTTTCTTGCAATGTTTTTTAAAAATAGTGAGCTTGAATCACTGCAATCACTTGAATCGATGGAATCACGTATGATTCCTCTGAAAATTTCCTCGGCAATTTCGAGCAACTTAGGAAAATGTGGCGCCGCATGTGAATATGTGCAGGCGACTACATTTCAGCAGGCGGGAGACATGGGCAAGCAATTCAGGGAGATTAGTTGCCCCAAAGAAGAGGCAATTAGTCGCCAGGCGACAAATCTCCCTGAATATTGCCGTGTGGACTAGCCCTAAAGGGCTTTTGTTCTTTCTTTTTAGGATCATGTAATAAATGCTTTGTGTGTGAAGCCATAGACAGAGATGGACAAATTGACTTTACAACTCTAAAATGTAAACACAGAGTAGATAAAGTTGGCAAATGTTTTGCAATAAATGTCCTCTCTGTACGATAGAGAGAAAGTGCTCGTTGTTTGCAGCTCAGGGAGACAGCGATATTCATTAACCATGCTGTTTCCTGAGTGGGATAGCAACTAAGATTACAGTTGCCTGGCACAGCAATGGACCTACAAACAATCTAAGATCAGGATTGAAGTGCTTCTTTACAAAAAGATTGTGTCCACCCCAACTTGCACTATTTCCCAATAAGGATTAAAAGCAGTACCTGCACCTGTACCCTCAATAGTGCATTTATTGGCCACCTAGCAGGCTCAAGTTTCATCTGCCAAAGGTAGACATGAAATCTCCAGTAGGCCAAGCGGAGCACATTGTCACTCAATGAATATTTGTTCTATAAAATTATACCCTACATTCAACCTGTGGGCCAGTCATATAGCCTCATTCTGAACATATGTATAGCCACCTGACCTGATCATCCCTTGGTTCAGTATGGCAACTGAAATACTATAATAACATTCACATATTCCAGAGACACTTTCTTTTCTCCATATCCATTTTTATTCTTAGATTTTGCACAGCAAGATACAAACATTTGATTGCATTTCGCAGTTACTTAATTTAGCATTGTATGAAAAGGCTGAATACTATTATTTACAAAAACGATTTACACAAAGATTGGAAAACTATAAATAAATGGTCCAAGATATCAGTGTCTTTAAGGATTATTGTGATAAGTGGCATATTGTTGTTCGTATGAACAGGAGTGTTTTAGCCAATAATGGTGTCTGTGTGTTAAGCAATGCTTATTAATTCGAATGGTAATGGATAGTGGAGGCAAAATCTAATTGAGAAAGTTGAAGTGACAAGATGTGTAATGTGAGTTTAAGGCAATTAAAGTGAAATTTAGGGTTTCCAGCTGCTGTAAACTACTGACTCTTAGGATAAGCTGGCAGTGGTCACATACAGGAGCTGGAGGCCTGCAATTGGGCATGGATTCTTTTAAGGTGAAACTAAAATACAAAACCCTGAGCAGCATAGCAAACTTTCTTGCCATTGTTGATTAAAGCCTTTCCTATAAGATTGTATATCAGTATATTAGCTTCTCAGTCTCTACTAAAAATTCATTCACAGAAGCCCATGGATATGGGATTATAGTTATGTGCAAAAGTAGCAGGTGGCAGAATTGAGCAAGGCATATCTCATCCATGCAGCATGTCAGGAGTTAAGGCATCTGGCTCACAGTGAGACAACCTATTGGAGAGAAGAAACTGTTCCAACAGGGGCTTGTTTAAGCAGCTACTGCATCCTCGAACCATTTCTTTACTGCCGCTTTGTTCTCATTTACCCAGTTAATGTTTGCTTTGGTTTTTTCAATGGATTGTTCCAGAGCCTGTGATGCTGTTCCAAAGCCAGGAATCTGGTTGTCAGCCTTAAACTGCAATAGCTAGAGAAAAAGCAGAGTAGAACACATAACAAGTTCAATAATCTTCTAATACTTTTCATCCTAAAACCCATACTATTCCTTGTTAACCTACTTAACTTTTATAGTTAAATGGTTTACATAACTGCACTTCAAATGTCTGCCTTAGTCATTGTAATGCTGTATATGT
>CM044436.1:36851291-36888383 GCA_024363595.1 Xenopus borealis
CCACACCTAATTCTGTTACTGGCAGTTTTTAAGTCCCAAGTGTGCCTGTGTATTGGGATATTCTGTTTATGTCTGCAGGCATCTGCTAAATTAAAGGTTAACAGTCAGTTAACCCAGATTGTGGCAGCTGTATATTACAAATGTGTCTGAATGCCACCAAGAATATCCATTCTGCCAGGGGTAACAGCAACACTTCAAAGCAGCTTTTCACAGGTTTTATCTTAGAACAAATGTTCCCATTTGTTTGCATTTTAGACAACTTCACCATTAGTTTATTTGCTTGGAAAATTATGGTGGTGGGGATTAACTCCATGAAACTAATTGTGCTCATTTTCTAAGATGACATGGTGGTCCCAATTTAAGATGCATATTCAGTAATATCTATATCCTGGCTTGTATATGTGATTTTACAAAAAAACAAAGGCAACTGCTTTATGTGGTAGATAAATTCACTAACTTGTCCTTGACAACCTTTAACTGTAGCCATATTGTTCCTTAGCAGAGGAGATACTTACATAGAATAGAGTGTCTTCCAATTGGCTCTAACGAAGTCCCAGGCAAGACTTTGTCCAATGGGGTTATTTACAACACTGCTGATGGTGGAGATTGCGTCTTGTCTGCGAATCTTCGATGAATCCAGTGAGTATTCCAGCAGCCTGTAATAAACAGTAAAATGTTATTAAAGGGAATCTAATTCTGCTTTAGAGGCTTCTGAGGCATTAGCAGGTTTAGTCAACCATATGGTTGTATTAGTTGAATACATACTGTATATCTGAATATAGCATACATAAATATATATGTATTGTTTATCTACCATTGTTTTTTAATCGCACAACTGACCAGTATGAGTTTATTTGTTTATTAATTTACAAGGAATCTTTATTAGACGCAAAACAATCCTATTGGGTTTATTTAATGCTTCAAATAATTTTGAGTACCCAAGTATACTTTTGAGTAGAATATATGGAGATCCAAATTCCTAAAAGATTCCTAGTCCAGAAAACCCCAGGTCCCAATCATTCTCAATAATAGGCCCCACACCTGTATTTGCCTTTATATTCAGCTGCCATTATTCTCAGGTGACATGTTGTTCATATGTAGGGTATGTAGAAAGCACTGCAATTTGTTTCTAGTCGCTATTTAGTATTGGCTACATATATATATATATATTCCAGTGTTTACCTGTTGAGGATCCAGGTCTTCTTGCTGCAGGCTAGAGCTGCTCTTAGTTTGTCTGCTTCTTGAGCAATATCGGTCTCCTTAAATTTGTCCCACACAAAATTCCACTCCAATTCCCCTCCCTGTGCTACAGCAGTGCAGTAAACATTTGACCTCAGATTTGGATGGATTCTTTCATAGGAATGAGAAACGTTAGTTAGACAGAAAGCTGTGATAATAATCATGTACTGCACAGAAAGTTAGTTAATTAAAGGTGATTTTGTAATTCAGTTTTTCCCAGTCCCTCCTCTGCATTAATTGTCTGTATATTTTTATTTTTATAGCGCTCCTTGAGGGCAAAGCACTGTACAGCAACAATAAATTAGTAGTAACAAACAAGGGTTCACTGCATTAAGTAAGAATAAGAATAAGAAAAGCATTATTAGAAATCCAATTCACATAAATATAAAATATAATTATGCAGAGTCAATGAGACAAAAGGATGGAGGACCCTACCCCGTGGGGCTTACAATCTAAATGGGCCAGGAACATATAGAGAAACAAGACATGAGATGTAGTTAGGTGCAAAGGAATGAAGGGCTTTAAAGGCTATGAGGAGAAGTTTATAAGTTATTCTTTGTTTTTATAGGAAGCCATGATAATGACTTCAACATTAATTAAAGAATGAGCCTAAATCAGCTCCTTGGCTTTCAGCAGTAGACAGAACAGGTTTAAAAAAAAAAAATTTCTATGGGAAGTATCCTTACTTGTTTTGCAAAGGGGAGGCCATCCATGCACTGAAGAGTTCCGAGGCAAGCTGTAAGCATTTTTCTACGTCATACATACACGCAGTGCTGAGGGTATTTATTTCACTGTACCTAAACAAGGAATATTAAAAGCAAAAAATGTATGAATTCACCCAAACCAATTCTAAAAAAAAATGTTTGCATTGCTGTCTCAATAGGGGCATTTTCTGGCCAAAATAGTATTATTTTCCCCAGAGGCTTTATTTGCCCCTACCTTGATGGTGGAAGCATTCTTGCTATGATTGGTGCCCTTTCAGCAAATAATTATATAATATATATTATAGATACAATGCCAGGATATTATAAGTTACCGTGATCCATGTAAAAACACTAAATCCTTAAAACGTACTTCAATCCTAGAGGTACTTTATTCTTATGTATAATAACTTAGCATTCGACTGACAGCAAAAGGAATACAAGTCCACAGGATGCACATCCCGTTATACTATTATATTAAACTAGATCACCTGCACCTCCCCATACCCAGTTTATACATAACCACAGTAATAATGGACAGAATCTGGCTTCATGGCCATAACATTACTGAACAATGCAACCAAGACATTATCCAAACTTACTGATCAGTTAGAGATACTGGTCGTGTTGACCAGTTGCCTGTTGCTTGCTCAAAATAATCAAACAATGGAGTGACTTGCTTTTTCATGTATTTCTGTAGAGATAAATAAATTGGAGAGATTGTTATTTACTGATTGATGGAAGATAATGTGTTTTTTTGGGGAGGCAGATAAAGTTCTTAGTGGGACCAGTGTCGAGGCAAAAATTTTTGCAATGACTGGGGTGGGGTTGGGGGGGGGTCAAGGTGGGGTCGGCATCCAATTCGGGCACGTTGGTGTCTGATTCGGTGCATCAGCATCCAGTTCTGCGCGCCGGTGTCTAATTCATTGCAAGCTAGACTCTGCGGCCCAGTTCAGGGCTGTCGGCAGCCCACTTCTGGGCCACGGCCTGGCGGTTGGGGACCCCTGGGTTATGTATTAAAAGGCATTAAGTTTGCCCAGGTGCAGTAACCCTTAGCACCCAATCAGCAGGAAACATTATTATTATTATTATTATTATTATTAACGTGTATTTTTAGAACACCAACATATTTGCAGTGCTGTAAAATGTGTTTATACAAATAACAGACTTACTTATAGTAACCAATAAAAATGGTGAAGAGGGCCCTGCCCAAAAGAGTTTGCAATCTAAAATCTAAAAGGAAGCATTTACTGGTATCTTATTGGCTGCTTTGAGTTATTGCACCTGGACAAAGGTAGTGTCTTTAATACATATGGGGGTAAACATCTTCACTGTGGGGATTGCACCTTTATGTTATGCAAAGCATATTATCTTCCTAGAGTTTGATAGGGCTATTTACATCAGTGATGGGAAGATTTTTGTTATTTACGTAAGAATATTTAAACATAGCATAATTGAAGAATGGTTTTAGTTATTACTTAATGCTCCCCTTAGATTCTCCTATATCACTAAAGAGAAGATATTTTGATATTTGGTCACCCAGGTAATGGATTTAATTGGGTTGATCCAATCTTTCGACCCTTGGGCCATAACAGCGACCTACGCAGGGTTGTTGACCTGACCAGTTTTGAACCTGACAGGCAGCTTTGTGCACAGCCTGCCCAGGTTTCAGATGTTTTCCACCGTGTGACTTTGATGTTTTCCTTCTTATATATATGCTCCAGTTTGGGAAAAAGCTGCTGCAGCACAGGTGGGACCATAAACAAACACCAAAGCATGATAGTGGGTTCTGACCTGCATTGGTCCAAAAGTTTCCGTGCGATCAAACATCTGTGTAAGGTAACTGAGACCGCTCAGAGCTGCTTGCCATGGCATGTACTCTCTATCTACAGAGATATATTTAGTGGTATCCAGTGCTTTTATTATGCTTAGTTGTTTTGCCCTGAAACATAAAGCATATAACAGAAGTTAATAAGAGTGATTGTATATTACAATTATATTAATAATTATATATTTCAGTTATCTTTCTAATACATGATAGCTCAGATACCAAATGTAAAAAAACATGCATTCTCTGTTTACTTGTATATAAAGTATGTAGAGATAGGACCCCTAACATGTGCACCTGCCACTACCTCATTCCTACAGGCTCCTGGGGAACTTGGTGGGCAGGAATTTCCAGCAACTGTTAAAATCTCCTGTATACCTGGTCCTCAGTGCCCCCAGGGTCTCTAGCAATGAAGGAATGTGTGAGCCCAGATACCCCTTAAATAATGTCACGCTAAGACTGGGCCATTGCACCTTTTCACAAAATAAGGTCAAAGAAGTAAGTAATAGACATGGATAGCCAGAAGACTAACAAGAGGAGCCCACCATAGCCTTGATCCACAAGTATAAGAACACAAGTGGGTAGACAAATCTCCCTGCATTTGAATGTCCTGTACAAAAGTAATTGATTGCAGATAATTCATCCAAACTTTAAATCTGATCTGTCAAAAGAATGTAAATGCCCTTCATGTTATATAACCAATCAGTTGGTTACATTAAAGGCTGCCTGTAGTGTGGCCAATATTAGGATTTTAGTAAAAACCTTCCACTTGCTTATAATTATAAGCACAGGCACAGTCTAAAGGCAGTGACAGGAGGTAAACTCACCTTGCTAAATTAAATGCATCATCAATGATCTGGGCACGGTTAATAACAGGAACTGCCTGAGACACAAAATGAAAAATAGTTAATTAAAATTAAAACATTTTCTCTTGTTCTAAAATCCACCAGATTTCCTCTTCACCAGCTTTAGGCTACTGTCACACAAGGTGGTTACACACAGACCAAGAATCAGCCCCCATGCTCCAATCAGCTTATTGTTGTGCTTGCACCCAGAGCCATTGCGCTGGCCCAGATGCAGACACACACAGAGAATACCAAAATGCATACTGCCACACCAGGACAAGAATCCGCCTTAGTGTGGCAGTAGTCTTAGAAAAGAGATTTGCTGCTGCACTCTCCATCACTTGGAGAGCCCAAACGACTCAATGCATGAGTGGCCTATTTTTTATGGTTTACAAAATAATAAAGTTACAGTTCACTCTCTCCCTCTCAGCAATTTGTCTCCATATATGTAGATGTCTCAGTCATTGTTTCTTGGACAGTTAAAACTGTCTTGTAAAAATCTGACTCTTACACAAAACCAGCTAATAGAGAGACACATTGCTTAGAGGGTTATCACGAAGATTTACTTGAGTGTTTCGGAAACTGTACAGAATCTGATATTACATTTTGAAAGTATCTGCCAGATAAAGCTTATATAACATTGCAGTTCCTTTTTTAGGGTGAAGTGCTCACCTCTTTTGGATTCAACAATGCCCCTGCTGCTCTCTGTTTCTTACATGTCACTTACTTGATGACTGTTTTGCAGCTGCATTATTAGGCGGTTCCAGTTGTTGTCATCATAGTTTACTCTGTAATATCCGGTGACATTTAGGTTTACCAGAAGCCAGTCACTTCCAGTTATTTTAAAATCATTAACAGTGTCTAATAAAGTATAAGAAATTGAGAGAGAGGGCAACTATGTTATTCTGTTTATTATACCATTATCACACAGACTGTGCAGCTCGGTTAGGTATTAGCAATAACGTTCAACTGCATATTGATTTCTGAATTTCAATAACATTTTAGTAATCATAACAATATAATTATAATTGCTCGGCACAGCAAGTTCATACCATATAGATCTTGCAGAATAAGTTTTGGTGCCTGTGTCATTTTACCACGTAAGAGTTACTGTTGCCCATTTGAGCATTTTAATACAACCTCTAAATTACAAACATGTTTGTTTATAATAAATGAAGAATAAAAGTTTATTGAATGCATTTTTTTTACCCCAGTTGGCACTCTTCTTCTGATGCTGCACTGCCATCTTTTGGAATTTCTCAAGGAACCCTTGTGGCTGGCCAGGACCAACCCCATGCTAAGTATAATAAAATTTACTGAAGATGGTGAACTGGTGGGCAGAGGAGAAGTACCCAAGGCCAGTGAATTTTTTTTTTTTACAGAGCACCAACCCAAGGTAAAAAAATAAGTGAATGTATCTTTCCCTGCGATAGTTTCCCTTTAGAGCACTATCGTTGCACATTTGGGTAGGAGTCGGAGTAAGGTAAAAGCCCAAAAGATTTGAAAAGCCTTCTTTTTAAACTTTGCACCATGTACTGTACTACATGTTGTGCCCAGAGGCAGAATTCTTTCTGTTCTTTGGAGGCAGTAGCTTACTGTTTCTGTGTGTAACAGTGTTTCATAGTGGAAAGGGGGCACATGGCCAGTGAGTGGGCATCCACTGGAAAAATCTAAGAATATTTAAGCTGGGTAGGGTTGCACCAAATCCACTATTTTGGATTCGTCTTAATACCGAACCGAATCCGAACCCTAATTTACATATGCAAATTAGTGAGAGGAAGGGTAAAAGGTTACCACGGACAAATTTTTTTTACTTCCTTGTTTTGTGACGAAAAGTCACATGATTTTAAGGATTCAGTTCAGCCATGCACAAGGATTCGGCCGAATCCGAATCCTGCTGAAAATGGACGAATACTCGACGAATACTGAACCGAATCCTGGATTCAGTGCATCCCTAAAGCTGGGGGAGTAATATATGAACTACAAGTCCCAGAATTCCTTGGACTGGCTGGAGGATGGGCACACTTATGCTACTCCCTTCAATACCAACCTGATTCTTTTTGTAGCCATATGTTGTTGCCACTTGCGTTGGATATTTTATAACTTATTGGTACAATCCATTTGTAACTGAAATATAAGTTAGAACAACATAAGTTATGAAATTCATAATAGAAAACATATTTCAAATCACCACAATTTAAGGGAAATATATTTGCAAAATTAGATTTTCCATCCTATATGCCTAGGGGGCTCCCATTCAGGGGGAATTAAAAGATATATAGGTGCCATTGGCTGTATAAATAAAATGTGAGCCATAAAGCATGAGAGAATTGATCTCTTGAGGAATCAAGAGTGCTGCTGTGTAAATTCTCTAGCATATATTCCCCATACAATGGGAATATACAATTAGGCAAAATATGCTGGTGAATTTATACCATAGAGAAATGATATATGCAAGATATAGTGGTGGAAGATTTGATGTTGATAATGACATGCAGAAGTGCTGATCTTAATAATGCTAGTTACTAAATAAACTGGCACATTTTCAAATTTTCTTTATTTCTGTGTTCATCCATACCCAAATGGTGATGGCCGTGTGACTACTGAGTCAGGATCAAGAAGGAAGTGTTTCTGGGTAACTGTTCCAGTTGTTGTGTCTATTTTCACCACCGGGAATCCCATTTGTAAGACCCACGTATCCATGATTTGGTTGATGGTCAGTGGAAGTTTCACTGCATTTTGACTATCTACAGCCTGTAACGGAAATCATTACACACATTATTAATTCTGTATAAAGCTCTAAACAACAATAACTTTTTTCCAACCAGTTCACTTGGAAAGATTAACACATGGCTAACCTGAAGTCGCCCAGATATTGTTGTACTACAATATTAGCGCCAAGCTTAGCTGGAAATTGTTTGTTTTGAGGGTCTGCGGGTTGCCCATCCCAAGATCAGCCTGTGTTACAATGGGGCAAATTCACTAATGCAAATGCGCTAGCGACAGTTCGCCGCACTTCGCCAGGCGAATTTTCATAAGTGCTACGCAAATTCACTAAGATGTGAATTTGAGCTCAGGGCGGTGAACGGTAGCGCTACCGTTACTTCGCCAGGCAAAGTGCATTTATGCTAGCGATGCCTAATTTGCATATGGCGTGAACTTAAGCGTATACAAGAGGTGTATGTTACAGCCACTAAATTCCACTACACAAGCCCAGGAAACCTTTAATAAATAAAATAAAGTTGTCCTATTGCCCTAAACATGTGCCCACTGTATAGTTGAGTTGCCATATCTTAGGAAATGTAGGGGGGGGGGAGGAGGGTAATCCCCCCCTAAAAAAATTTCGCTGTTTTTCAGACTATCACCCTACAAAAGGTAAAAGACGCCAGCGTTTTTTGGGACTTCAAGTTTTTTTTTCAAACTCCTATCTAGTGTATTGAACTTCGCCAGGTCTGACCTGGCGAAGAAACGTCTAGTGTTCAGAAAAATGTTCATCTTAGTGAATTAGTGTAGTTATGTCCCTTCATCAGTGAGCAATTTCGCCTGGTGTAAGGGTGCGAAGTTGTGCAAGTCTATCTACTTCGCTAGCGAATTTTGGCCAGGGACAGTGTTAGTGAATCGGCGAAGTTGCGTATTGATGTCATGCTGGCGAATTAGCGCTAGCGTTAGATGCTTAGCGCTTTAGTGAATTTGCACCAATGTTTTTGGCCAAATTGGAGTCACTTTTAAGACTAGTCTAGGAAATGATGATTTAGTGTGTGCAGATCTACATCTACTCACATTGACATAATGCCTCCTACTTCTATGCCAATAAAGAGTCTGTGCACCTGAATTGGAAGTTGATGATGTTGTCATTGTTAAAATACAATTTTCATAGAAAGTGATTGAGATGCATTCTGTTCAACAGGTTAAAGGCTACAGAGGTTTATGAATTATGGCTATCCTTCTTCTATGACTGTGCTCTTACCCCTTCCCTGCCAGACACTGTTCCCAGATATTCAGGTCTGTTTCTAAAAGCTGTTTATGATTCAGTGCTTACTTTTTATATTTTATGTTTACCTTTTGCAGATGTGTCCAAAGGTCACTATATACAGTGTTGCTGTATTCAAATCCTTTAAGGTAACTCTAAAAAAAGTAGAATATTATCATTAATGTTATTTATCGGATGAGAAAATGCCATTCATTTCTAATGGCTAAAACTTACCGCCAATCCATTAACAAACAGAGGCTCTGTGAGAAAGTCAGACAACATTCGGATGACAGAGGCACCCTACAGAGAAAAAGGAGAAATGTGATATGGATTTTCTGATCCCACCATTCTTCTGCCTTACTAACAGGGGAGGAGGATGACAATTTTGTTTGTGGGGGCTATCAACAGTTTTCCAAAGGAAATTCTAGAATAGTGTTCCCCAATCAGTTGCTCGCAAGCAGCACCCTTTCACATTGCTCACAGTGGCCTCAAAGCAGGTGTTTTTTTTTATTTTTGACATGCAAGCAAGTTTTGATTACATGAAACCCAGATGTACTGCCTATCAGAGCCTCCTGTAGGCTGCTGGTTCACATAGGGGCTACCAAATTGCCAATCACAGCACTTATTTGGCAACTATTTTCATGCTTGTTTTGCTTGCTGCCTGGCTGAACTGAATACTAATTTGCATATGCAAATTAGGGCCAGGGAGGGAAATTATGTGACTTTTTGGCACAAAACTAGGAAGTAAAAAATGTTTTCCCCTTCAGTTCAGTATTTGGCCAAATCTTTCGGGAAGGATTCGGGGGTTAGACCGAATCTAAAATAGTGGATTTGGTGCATCCCTAGTGAAAAGATTGGGGACAAGCACTCTCTATTTGGAATGCTTAGTCTTCCTAAATCTCTACTCTTCTACTACTCATTAAATCCATTGGAAGGCAGGGGGAAGCAGTTAAGGGAGATCAGTCGCCAGGCGACAAATCTCCCCGAATCTTCCCGTCTGGCCTGAGCCTTAAACAGAAGGCTAGAAAACTAGAGTTTTTTTTACCTTGCTGTAAGCAATGGAGTCAAAAAGTGCACTAATTTCAGAGGGTGAGTTCACTTCGTCTTCCTTTGATGTGAGCGGATGAGAGGAAGCCAATGCATCAACAGCCATGACTCTGTGCACATCATTTAGTACTATCAAGTCTTTCTGTTAAACAGAAATAAACAACATAAGGTACAATCAGACAGAATGAGGAGGCTCTGGTCCTGTTAGATGTATGTCTAAAGGAAAACAAAGGCACAGACATATGTTTTATGAATTGCCATATTAGAAAACTGGTTTAGAATTGCACCTTCTTTTAAAAGGGGAGCTAAAGGCCAAAAAAAGAATGTAAGACTGCTCATGATGTTCTCTTTTGCCATTTATATTACAGGTATGAGACCTGTTATCCAGAATGCTCAGGACCTGGGGTTTTCCATGATAAGGCATCTTTCTGTAATTTGGATCTTCAATTGTTTTGCTTCCAATAAGGAGTCATTATATCTTCACTTGGATCCAGTGCAATGTCCTGTTTTATTACTACAGATATTTTTTTAAAAAATTGAATTATCTGGATAAAATGGAGTCTATGGGAAATGGCCTTCCCATAATTCAGAGCTTTCTGTATAATGGGTTTCTGGATAACGGCTCCCATACATGTATTATTTGTTTTCATGATTGTAGAATTTCCAATAACTTGCTTCTGGAAGATCAGCTCTATACCCATCTAATAGATATGTAGCCAATCCACCTGGATATTTGTTCGGGAGGCTGTTACTTTGATCCTATACTTCAGCCAAAGAGATACTTTATTATCTGTGCATTTCTGCTTAGGAGAATAATCAAAGACAGATTGGTGAATTTCATGGTGTTGCAGCAAGTGTGCTGTTTTTTTTAGTGTGCATACCCACGTGTTTAGAGTTGCTGTCCCTAATACATATACACACACACACATATATATATATATATACAGTATAACAGAACTTACTATGTTCCAGTCAGGCTCAGCTTTGTCTGCACCCAAATATTCAACATAGGTTGCAAAACCTTCATTCAGCCATAGATCATTCCACCATTTTATGGTCACCAAATTTCCAAACCACTGTAAAACAGATCATGTAAGTGAATTTAACTTTTAAAAAGATGACATATATGCTTTATGGTCCAAAACCTAAAGTGATTATCAGCAGATTCTGTTATCCAAGCAGTAAGCTGAATGGCTGTGTCTAATGAAACATTCAGCTCATTAAGTGACCAGATATTTTCTTTTTCCAGGACTATTTTATGGGATTCCAATCTTCAAGCAGATGCTGCTCTGATTACAATTTAATAGCAATCAGTGAAGCCCTGCATCATGCATTTATTAGGTATGTCCCTGAATTTTCAAGCAATCAGGTAAACTTTAAACTGCAATCATGTCTCAACTTCTGTGCTGTTGCATTGTTTTATAGCATTTATATGGGATATCCTAAGGCTAGTTTTGGTGTATGGGCTTTTTTGTGTAAAAACAGAGAATGCATTACCTGATGGGCAAGCTCATGGGCTATTACTGTGACTACTCTCTCCTTATTCCCAATGGATGATACTTGATTGTCGAATAGCAACGCTGTTTCTCTGTATGTCACCAGTCCCCAGTTTTCCATGGCTCCCGCACTAAAATCCGGCAGTGCAACCTGATCTAAAGGAACAAATTAATTGAATGAAATATGTTTAGTAAGTGATGATCATCTCACCATAATGAGGTGTTTCTTATACTAAGAGAACATCTATAAATATTGTATCTACTGGAAAGAGCAACACCAACCACATATACCATGTATACACATGGGGGCACATTTAATAAGGGTCGAATTGTCAAGGGATTTTAGCCCTCAAATTCGACTGGCGAATATTTGGCGAATAAATATTTGTCAAAATCGAATAGATTCGCCAGAATTGTGCGATCGAACAATTCTACGAAAAGTCGCAGAAAAAAACGCTCGAATATTCACCAAGATCCTACGAATCGAACGTTGGATCGTACGATTGAAATTCAGCAAAAGACTTAGAAAAAAAAAGCCTATGGGGGGATTCCCATAGGCTTCTATTGCAATTTGGTAGGTTCAATCTGGCGAAGTAGGCAGTCGAAATTTAAAGGGCAAGTTCTTCGACTGCCGAATAGTTGAGCGCTCGAATATCTATTTATTCAATCGGACCGACCATTCTTCAATGGTGGAAAATACTTAATTTGCATATTCAAATAGTCACACAATCGAATAGAGACTATTTGAGCAAATATTCGAATCCTTCACACGAATTTAGTAAATCTGCCCCATGGTGTAGCAGCTTAGCTTTTTTTGCTATAGATTAAATGTAGAGAATGCCATAATACAAACCTGATTTTGGTAGAGGGTAGGGGGTATTATAATATTGCTCAAAAAATTCAAGGATTGGCTTTGTAACTCTGAGAGCGTATTCCCCTTGCTTCTCATCAATTATGGCTTTTTTACGACCCCAGATCTGTACCTGTAGAGTAAAGCTTATTTTTATATATGCTGCAGAAGCTATACAAACAAAACATATCATTGTCCAAACATTGTTCTTTCTCTGTTTATTCTCACATCTACAACCTTCTATAAACTATGGTTAAAAACAAAACCACATGTGGAACACCACATTACACATATTAGTGGGGGCCTTACCAGGGCATTGTAAAGGGTAAAAAGTACCTCCTCTACCCATGAATCATGAATCTCTACCCCTTTTTATATAGCACAAAATCTTACTTTCCCTCACACATTATTACTTTATTATGCACACACACATACACAAGTAGAGATCCTGCTCTATCAAGGATGTGCTTATATTTGTCCCATCAATTATATGGTTAGTCCAGTATGGTCTAATTTGTTAAGGCCCTGGACACACACATACGTTTTTCCGCTGTGGTTTTTAAAAAGCCAACCGCTGTGTAAATACGCTAGCAGAAATAGCACTGCCTAAACTTGAAGGCGCTATCTACGTCCCGAAAACACAGCGGAAAAATGTATGTTTGTCCATACCCTTATATTTCTCGGCAAGAAAAATGCATCCTGAATGGATTAGTTTTGTATAGTCATTGAACACAGATGTACTGCTTTCAGTTTTCTAATCCAAGTAATTAATAAACAGATTATATAAGTGGGAGCATAAATCACATATAAGTATTGACACGTTAAAGAATGTACCAGTGACAGCTATTCTATGTACAGTAAAGGCCCCCATACACTGGACGATAAAAGCTGCCCGCAGCTTATTGGTCCATGTGTGGGGCCATCCTAC
This sequence comes from Xenopus borealis, assembly GCA_024363595.1. Taxonomy (NCBI): domain Eukaryota; kingdom Metazoa; phylum Chordata; class Amphibia; order Anura; family Pipidae; genus Xenopus; species Xenopus borealis. The sequence goes on from CM044436.1 coordinate 36,864,196, forward strand.
GGCATCACATGACGATATCTGGCCGAAAGTCCGTCAGGTGCTGATCGGGCATCTTAAAAAATCCTGTTGGATGGCAGCCGCATCTTTTCATTGATGCGGGCCCGCGATCCGACTGCCTCTTTGGCCTCCATTCTGATCCGATCATTGGACCCTAGGGCCCAACGATCGGATCAGCCCGATATCGCCCACTTTAAAGGGGAATTCAAACCCCCCGCGATAACCCCTCCAGCCTGTATGCCCCCCGGCCTACTTCTCCCCCGGGCTATTGCCCCTAAGTCTCTACTTACCCCTCTGTGTAGGTCCCCTCCAGCAAAGTTCACAGGGGCCATCTTCTCTTCCAACCTTTTCTTCCTGCATTCGGGGGTGCATGTGCAGCGTCCTACTGTGCATGCGCCGCCAACGGAGCTGGATCCAGGAAGAAGCCATTGGAACAGAAGAGGACCCAGGAAGAAACAGCTGGAAAAGAAGATGGCCCCTGTGAACTTCGCTGGAGGGCACCTACACAGAGGGGTAAGTAGCAACTTAGGGGCAATAGCCTGGGGGGAGAGTTAGGCCAGGGGTCCTAAGGGGGGAGTGGTTAGCTCCCAGGGGGGGTTAAATTCCTCTTTAATGTGGGAAGAGATCCACTCGTTTGTCGACATTGCCAAATGAGCGGATCTCCCTGTGTATGGTAGCCTTTACTCAGATCTCTATAATTGTAGAATAGCACCATCAATATTGTAGTAATATGGGTAAGACCTATACATTTCACAACAAAGATAAACATGTATTGGCTGCCGCTTAAAAGATAATGTTTATGTGGTAATACCTCAGCTCATCATCTAACTTCATCAGAAAATGTTAGTAAACGTGTTCTGTCCTTCACAGAACCATGCTGAATCATAATGCTGTTCTCCAGGACATACACTTGGATGTTACCTCTTAAAAAGTCTTTAAATAACTTCCCACATATGGATATAATTCCCAGATTCATACTTTAAACCTGCGGCCCGAGGGCACAGGGTGGATATAAATGCGGCTGAGCTTGAAACAGCAGAGGAAAGTCATAATAATATAATAATAATAGGTCTACAGGTGTCCCATATCCCAGTGTATAGCTCCATCTGGTTATCCATTTGATATTGTAGTTCTTTTCTGTTTATTTTCTTTACTTTTACAAATCTAAAGTGTTTGTTTTTTTCATGTGTGGCCCCAGACAGTTTTTCTTTTTCCAATGTGACACACGGAAGCCAAAAGGTTGGACACCCCTGCTTTAAGCCTATAGTGGAATTACATTAGATTTATATTGGGCCATTGGTATCATACAAGATGAAGGGGAATCTGAGAAGATAAAAAATACTGGCCTGGGCACTGTTAACTTTCCATTACACTATCACTTTCCCACCAATGGCCTTTAGCAAAGAGGCAGTGGTTTAAATAACATAAGGGGAAATAGATCTAAAGAGAACGAGATATAGTTCAAAACAATAATGACAACAGATATATAACCAAAGTTTTTTTCCATTTACTTTGTCACAGAAATTGGGTGTGATTTTTAATGATTTCACTATTGGTGTCTATTTCCTGTAAGAAATAATATACTATAATATAATACAAAAAGACCTACCCCGGTAACGGTATTATTGGCAGGATTCCCAACTGCCTCAAATTCTGACACTATGAATGCCACCAGATATGAGGACATCTTTGGACTTTTGTCAAACTTTGAGATCGTCCATTGTTGTCCATTTTCAACTACAGTTTCATGACCTACGACATAAGAAATAATTAGTGGTTATGATGAGGAATTCGGCTTGCATTGATGGAACTTAGGAAAACTATAGCATGAGGAGCAAAAGAAGATTGATTTTTGTCATCAATTTTGGCATTATTTGTATTCATATCCTTTAGTTATAAGACTATTAGAATAACAAGAGATATTTACGAGTTACTGCAAGATTTAAAGCAGATATATAAATATATAAATAAAGCTGAAATTAACTGCTACGCCTGCGTAATTAACAACACCAAGGGAACTTTGTCTCATTGCACTTTAGCAAACATGCGAACGGCATTAATTTTGTTGCAAGAATATTCTCAATAATAATGAGTTATAGACAATTTTTACGAACTTTAGTAAACAGACCCCATAGACATAAAACAAAACTTTTTTTCACAATAGAAACCAAGAAAGATTTAGTTTTAACAGTCATTTAGACACTGTAAGAAACACTTTATCTCTGGACTAAATACATTCCTGCCCAGTTTAGGAGAAAATGACTTACTGATTTCTGGCATGTTGGACATGGCCTTGTAAGGCTGCTTGTACTTCAGAGTGATGCTGAAAGTAGCTTTCATTGCTGGCTCATCAAAGCAGGGGAAAGCTTTCCGTGCATCAGCAGCCTGCATCTGAGTTGTTGCAATGATCCTGTCACCAGAAACACATTAACAGTAATTATAGTATGTTATTATTAGTCATCATGATAGTTTACAATCAACTGTACTTCACTTGATGCTTTCTGCAGTTACAAATATGTGTGTATTTCCAACCATAAACTTGTATAAATTTGCATCAGAGAACAAACTATGGCAAGTCAACAATAATTAGCTCTGAGTGGTTATCTGCACTAAGAATACTTTTTGTCTTAGAGTAAGACTTTTAAAATCGCGTCGCCGCATGTGAATAAGTGCAGGCGACTTTACGTGTAGCGGGTGCGTACCGCTACCAAGCTATTCTGGGAGGTTCGTCGCGGTGATTAGTCGCCAGGCGACAGATCTCCCCAAAAACTCCACGTGTGCCCTTACCTTTATGGTTCAGGTATAATGGCTATTCACTGCTGTGATGAGCTATCCTAGGCTGAGCTATATTTCAGCTGTAATAATTGGTTTAAAGCATTTATTTCTCCAAATGGTAGACCTTTCATTTTAATTATAACAAGAAATATGTTCTCAGAAAATTCATCTGTATTACCATATAGATCATGGGTCCCCAACCTTTTTTAACCAGGAGCAACAGAAGCATGAAAAAAGTCCCTGGGGTGCCAAATAAGGGCTGTTGGGACTGACAGCCTACAGGAGAGAATGTTTGGCAGTACATATGGTTTTTATGCAACTAAAACTTGCCTCCAAGCCAGAAATTTAAAAAATAAGCCCCTGCTTTAAGGCCACTGAGAGCAAGTTGTTGAGCAACCTGTTGCTTGAGCCATTGGTTGGGGATCACTGATACATGTTAATTAAGTACATCATGAAAAAGCCTGATGAAGAGATGTAATCTTTTCTTGAACACTTGCGTTCTTACATACAGTATATCACTTAGCCAATAATGACATCACGTTACCCCCCAAAATATTGTTTTTCTTTTTAATACAGTCAGTGTAACCTGGTTAAAGGGACATTAATGAGAAATGGCTGTCACAAAAAAAACGTGTGTGTAACTTATGCCAATTTTTTTTTTATATATGTTAAAAAAGGAGAAAGTAAATCATTTTAAGTAGGTTACATTAACTCTCAGTTATTTCTGTTTAAAGTGATACTGACACTAAAAAATAAATTTTAACATATGAATGTACATTATTATTCCCCAAAAAAAATTCGTTTCTACTCGATATTCGATTAGCATTCGATTTTCAAATTTTAATCGAATAGTTCTAGGCTACCTTTTATTCGATCATTCGACGATCGAATACAAATTTATTAAATCAGTCAAATAAATCATTTGATCATTCGAGTGTTTCGTACGATTCGAACGATCGAAGACTTCAATCGTACGAATCCTATTCTGATCCCCAATGTTCCTGTATGAGAGGGCTGCCATATTTGTGCACCCGGCATCTGTTATCATTACAAACTGTAACTAACAGACTGAGATGGGACTGTTAGGTTGGCAAAGTCAGAGTGTCAGGCTTAGAAGTTTCAGCTAACAATTATATACAAAAACAAACCTTTCAGCAAAAAATGATCAACATGACCTATAGGTAACAATTAATGCACATTCATATGTTAAAATTCATTTTTTTGTGTCAGTATCACTTTAAGAAACATTTACTTTCTCTTGTTTTGTTCCGAAAAATGTTCCTTTAAAAGGCTCTGGCACTGGCTTGCATTGAGTCATATTCATTAAGTGTAGTACAATGCCTTTAATAAATATGTCTAGTACCTTCCTTACCTGCACAGCCCCATGTTCCTAGCTTTTTTTTGTCACAGTGAATCTGGATGTTGAAGGATGTGGTCTAATTTGTAAGATTAAAATTATTTCAATCCCTAACCAGCCTTTTGGAGAGATCAATTTTACATGTTATATGCAATTAATACACTGGAATGAACAACTACTTTGATGCGTATAATAATCATTTTTGAATAGGAACGTAAGCCTGATACTTAAATGCTCAAAGTATTATATTAACTTATAAAAGTAATATAATCAGTATGTACCACTACAGGATGAAAAGATACCGTTGGTAGTCTTACTTGGTTACATTGTCTTCTACATATTCACTTCTATAAAATCCAGCCAGGTCATCAGCCAACTCCCCAACAAACTCTGTGTACAGGCTATACTGTCTCCCAGCCTCCAGAGTCTCAGCAACCTGCACCACCAAGAATTGCTTGTCTTTTTGAAAGAAGGTGTTCTTCAAAGCTACTTCCCTGGAGCCATCCATTAATTTGGCATCAAAGTTATTAAATTTTGTGTGGTTAAGTTTGTTGCTGTGGATCAAGATGAGGTCAGTTGCAGTGTTACATAGGAATGAGGCAGTACTTTTGCCATTGAACACATAAAGGCCAGCTGCATTTTTCTCTAAGAATGGCTGAAGCTCAACATCGTAATGAACCGGCATCAAGGTTGTTGGAAGCCGGTACTTGTTCCAAGGCTCATTGGACTGCACAGTGGTGGCTGCTGATGTGCCAGTGCTAGATGTAGTTGTAGTAGATGTGCTAGATGTAGTTGTTCCTTCGGGTGGTTTAGCAACAACATTATTTTTGGCAATCTCTTGAGAGTAAACAACTGCAAGGGCTATGACAGTAGACACAGTAGCCACCGAGAATATGATGGCAACAGTTAATACGAGCTTGCTGACATAAAATCCCTTGCCCATGGTGCCGTCAGAGTGTGAGGCAAAAAAAAATTCTTCTTCCCTTTATATCTCGTCACCTCAGCAGATAGGGCTAGAGGGTCGTACAAGTGCACTGCTAATTGGTGAAATATTAACTGGTGAGTCCAAAGGTTGAAAACTGGTGGGTCTATCCTTCTGGATCTTCAGCATCTACCATGCACACTGGCAGTCTCTGCTGTACAGATTGTTTCTAAAAAGGCTGCTTTTTTTTCCTATGAGGAGAGAAAAAACGGTGATTAATTACCAAAGCTAAAGCTTAAGAATGCCAATGTAGGGATTTTCTTTAAAAAACTGTATGTCAGAAAACAAATACAACTCTGTAGGCAGTGTTAGTCATTGTTATGCCCTGCATGTTACCAAGTCATATTTTCAACGTGGAATGCAAAACTATATTTTACAAGCAATTCAATCTGGATAGAATACCAGCCTAACACTCATCCTACTAAATCCTACTAAATTTGTGAAGAGTATATAACCCGGACAGATATATGAGTAAATAAATTCACAAGTTTGCCAAACTGTGGCATATAAAAAATTGTCCGTTTATAAATATTTCTTAATTCTTTTATGCTCCTTACCATTTAATGTTGAGGGAGCAAGATCCAAAAGGGAAATCTTTCCAATACCCCATATGTATATTTAGCTGAAATCCTGGCTCTGAAATGTTTCTACTGTGTCATTCATTATGCCTGTTTGACTGTTGCTAACCTTCAGAGGGAAGTGTTAAAAAAGAAGTAACAGTCCAATTGATAGGAGGGTTCCAAATGTTATGGCACCCCCCAAGGATTGTAATGACTTACCTGATACCCCAGCTCCTATTAGCAAGAACCTGCTATAATCCAGGGTATGTGTAATCAAGTGATCCTCTTCCTCCCCTCTTTCTTCAAAATCCAGCAGCTAACGCATGCATAGTCATGCCAGTTTTTTTGTTAAAGTCTGGCTTATAATACTACAGAACATGCACAACTATGCAAAGAAAGAAGGAAGGAAAAGGATTGTTTGCTCACAAGCACACATCATCAGAGTAGCAGTGGTTTCCCTGTTTTTTAATCCCATGCGGATAAAGCAATTACTATTATCCTATAAGACATGAAACTGGTGGTAGGTTTGTAAAATCTCCATAGTGTAATTGCTATGTTGCCATGAAACTCATTGAGGGATGCACCAAATCCAGGATCCGGTTCTGGATTCAGACTTTTTCAGCAGTGTTTGGATTCGGCCGAATCATTCTGCCTGGCCGTACCGAATCTGAATCAGGGCCAGGGAGGGAAATCACGTGACTTTTTGGCACAAAACAAGTAAAAAATGTTTTCCCCTTCCCACCAAATTAGGGTTCAGATTCGGTTCAGTATTCGGCCAAATCTTTCGGGAAAGATGCGGGGGGTTGGCCGAATCCAAAATAGTGGATCCGGTGCATCCCTATCATTGAGGCACACTTCCAGTCATGTAACTAAAGAAGTAGGCCAGAAAAGTTGTACTTTATGTTTTGGGATTCTGTACCAGCTCAAGGCAACCACAGACCTTTAGCAGCAAAGATAAAGCATCAGCTTCTATGACATTTTCTGCTTGATGATTGTGACAACCCCGAAACGTATCTTCTCAACAGCTGCTCAGAGCATGTGCATGTCACTGACACTCCTAACAAAATCCAAGATGGGGCACTCCTCTGCATAACTTGAAGGCCTGGATCATTACTAATATAACGATGCTCAACCTTTTGGTTTAAAAGGGAAGTTTACCATTACATTTCTGCCTTAAAAAAAAAAGAAATAATTCTAAGCAACTTTCCAATATACATAACTGGAAAGCAGTATTTGTGTGTCCCCTTTTGGACTGCAGAGTCCTGACTCTTGTGGACAAAATGAAATAAAATAATTAATGACAAAAACACAATGGTTTTATGCTTTACAACCCCACAACACCTGGCTTAGTATGTCTAATTATAAAATTGCAATAGCTGCAAAAATTACGTTGTAATGGATTGGGTGCAATAACGCTAGTGTAAAAGGTGATTTCCCAATGCCTATGATACGGCTGTATATCAAGTATAGAAAACCATTCTTAACAGATAAACAGGTATAAACTATATACTGCATTAGATGTGGCACTAAAAGTCCCCCAGTTGATCCAACCTGAATAGAAAATGATTGGAAAAAAAAATGGTGCTTTTTACAGCTACAAAAACTTTCACAAATCCATTTTAGAATTTCAACATGCATTTTGTTTCACCAGAATAATCTTTCGAACGGAAAAAAAAAAAACGTCTCTAACATTTGATGTCTTTAAATACATAGATAATAATCTTTTTCAGGAAAGTTCATTAAAACATGATGACTCTGCTATTAACTTATTAACTTAGCCTGATATTTCATGGAAACTGATAACCATTAACAGACAGAGCAATTTATATTAAAATGCAATAGCCATAAATAATCCGCTTATCTCTTTTTCTTACCGTAGCAGAAATATAACCAGACAGTGGCAGCACAATATGTAAACAATCTGTTTCCTGCCCTACACAAGGGGTAATCATGTCCTATTACAAATAATAAATACTCCCATGTTTTTGATTTTGAATAAAATCGGAGCCCTGAGCGTATTAGGTGATCTGGTGAATGCATGAATGCCGTATTATTGCAGGCATACGACTATATCACATTAAAGCCCTATAAACCATTGTGACACATGAGAATTGACTTAATTAATACAAACAGCATCATATTATGTTCTAGAGGCCCATCCTTGGGGCTGAATTGGAAGTATGGGCCAGTCTTTCTAAATGGGGCTCTTGAAAGTTGTAGCTCTTCAACAGCCTAAAGTATAAAACAGTTCTTATCCATGTTTGTAAGATCCCATTAATTTAATAAGAAATAAAAATAAGCATACCCTGGCTGTAAATATAAATGCATAAATTTATAAATGCACAGGGAATGTAAAAAGCCTACAAATTCTTTGTAGCACAGAAAAGTAGAAGATAAATAACAGTAACTGCACTGGTAAAAATGTTTGGGTTTTATTTTGAAACATAAGTCATGTAGCTATGGCGGTAACCATGCATTCTGATAAAAGGAGAAAAGGTCCAGGATACATGGTAGATAAAAGAAACATTCCCATTGTATTCTACTGAGCTTATCTCTTATTCTCCTTTTTTAGCTTGGTATGACTGCCCCCATGGCTACACAGTAGCTTACTTATATAAACTATAGTAGTCATTCTGAAGAAAGCACACAATTTTTACCAGTGCAGGACAAAAGTACATTATACATGAAGTAAATATCATATTTTGGTGTTACTGTTCCTCTAAAGCTTTAGACAGGTGAAAATCCTGATTCAACCACTAGGTGGCAGACAAATAGTACTTTGAGGACTAGTCCACACGGGGAGATTTGTCGCCTGGCTAATTATCTGCATTGTTAACATAATTAATCAGCTTGAAAAATGAACTAAAATGTTCTGAAAGCTTGCTATAATTATCTTAGCAAATAAAGGTATCACCTTTTGGGCCCTTACACAAGGGAGTTTTAACCTGCGCTCCCCCTGCCTTTCGTTTTGCTGCGTTCGGCCGCAGGGGAGCACAGGAATAGACGCACTCTATTCTTTTCAATGGGCCTATACTCACACAACTGCATGTAGGCGCCGAACGCAAGTTCAGACGCAACATGCTGCATTTTTCCTGTGTTCCGTGCCTACATGCGCTTGTGTGAGTATAGACTCATTGAGTGCGTCTATTCCTGTGGAACGCAGGGGAGCGCAGGTTGAAACGCCCGTGTGTAAGGGTCCTTAGGGTGGAAGCACATGCTGCTACTTGGGAAGATTAGTCACCTAGTGACAATTGGCCTCTTTTTCGGGAGACTAATCTCCCCAAACTGCCGTCCCCCTGGCTCCGATTGCTTTGTTTTTCCGAAGTTGTCTGACTTCAAAAACCGAAGCATTCCGAGTGCCATCCTGACGTGATTTACATTCTAGCCTGCTTCTTCTCCAAAGAAGTTGCTGGGCAACTAATCACCCCAAGAAGCAGCATGTGCCACCACCCTTAGGGCTACACTATATGGTGCATGGAGACGTGTCAGAGGTCCAGGATGTAATGGGACTGATCAGAAATTGCAAGGCCAAACTACATGAATCTGACTGTTGGATGTGAACGCCTGACGGTCGGACACATGTAGATTGTACCTGCAATTTCCTATTGATCCAATTATATCCTGGACCTCCGACATGTTGCATTTTTTTTTTTAAATTTTTGAATTCTCCTTTAAAGGGGATGTAAAGGCAAAAAAATAAATAAAATCCAATTTTTACTGTCTTTAATGAATAAGAAACCTATCTCCAATATACCTTAATGTGTGTAGTGTTATAAGAAACCTGACTGTATGCAGTGAAATTCCCCCTTAGTTTTACTTGCTCTGACTGCTGCAGATAGGAACACTCAGATGGTCCCTAACTGCTCTGCAGGGAAACCATCATACTTTCAAACTGCAGGGAAGCAGCTTTATTTGTTTCCCTGTAGAGCAGGAACCATGTAGAAATTCATATTCACATGTAAGAGGGTGAACCAAATTGTATGTGTGGGGAAGAAAGAGTTAAGATATTACTTGTTGTTTGTTTGTGTAGTGTGAATGAAAGTGTTGTGTGAAGAAATTATGCAATGGTCAATGGGTAAAATATCCACTAGGTGGCAGCAGAACAACATATTAGTGGTAGTTGGGTTTCCACCACTAGAGGGAGTTACTTGGAAGGTATAAATGGGCAGCGACACCCAGAAGGATGATCTTGGATGGGAGAAGGTGGGCTGCGAGGAAGGTTCCCCGGAAGATGAGATCCACAGGGTCCAGGTAAGGTAGAAGACTAGATAGCAGCTCCAGTTAGCAGACATTAGGTTCCTGAGTCAGGAAAGTGAAAGGGCAGCCATTGGCCCCAATGAGGAGTTTAGAAGGGAATAGTTCCCAGGGACACCCCCAAGTCAGGGACACAGTAGTAGTTGCTCAGCAGAGTAGGGATTGGTGGGAAGACCTGTGTTCGAAGCATTGCCAGTAAGTCCGATCAGAATAGCCAAGGGCAGGCCCATATTTGTGGAGAGGCCACCTAGGCCTGGGCCTAGGACGGCAGAATTTTAAGGGGCAGTACCATACCCTCATTGGTTCAGAATTTTTTATTTCCCGTGTGCCAATTCCCATTGCTCTGTCCTAATGATGAAAATTTTTGCAAATAAAAAGGAGGGGACGGGGCGGCAAACTACAGCGGGCCTTGGGGCACCCACTAGGTAAATCAGGCCCTGACCAAGGGGCACTGCTCAAGTGCCTGATGGTTGACAGCAGCAACATGGAGTGGTGAAGGGATGTGGATGTACACCGGATCACCAAGCCAGGTGAGGAAGGACCGGAATGTGATAAATACCCTACCTTGAACTACTGGGTACTGCCTCGACAGGTTGTGGGAACTAATTATCCCCTTTTGGATATAATAGCCCAAGACATGGAATGCTGGTATAAGAATACTATCTAGTTCTCTACGAAAGGTGTCCCAAATAAAATGTTTTTTATGCTTTACAAAGAATTCAGTTCCAGTTTATTGTGTGAAGGGTTAAAGTCGGTGAAATTCCCTTACACCCAGACCCAGTGCACCCTACATACTCAGTCTTGCTGTATCAGCTTCTAAGGCAAAAATGATTTAATTTAGGCTTAAGCTTAAACTCCCCACAGCAGCCCAGATCACATTGAGGATGTGCATAGTTTTGATCTTGCAAAGATGTTTAAGCACAAAACATAAACTGTGGTACCATGTTAGCCAGTAGCAAAAAAAAAAAAAAGAGTATTTTAGAAGTGATACCTATACTGGCTAACAATATATTACAAGCTTTTGGAGCACCAAGGCCTCTTTATCAGGCAAACCACCTGGTTTAACAAATTTACAAGATGTTGACCCCCTGTGGCCAACTTTGAAAAAATAAATAATTTGTTTGATTAGGCATATGGTGCAGTAAGTTCATGATTATGTTTAGAGAACAAAATACAGCATTTCTAGCATTATGTATGTATATATGACTTTATTTGTAAGATGCTGTTAAGGAGCCACAGTGCTATACAGTGCATAAAAGTACCAATATAAAAGTATACATGGGGAAGACAAATCACATGATAAATATATACACAATCATATCAGGACAAAGATTTTAAGTGCTATGTGGTAATTGACATAGTGGGAAGGTGTCATGAGTGCTCGGCGCTCTTTACCTGCAGTCCTGCAGTCCCGGCGCGGCGGCGCGGAGTCCAAGATGACGGCGCCCAGGATTACACATGGGCGCAAGGACGCCGGCGATGATGTCACACGCTGTGGCGCCAAATACAAAGTTAAAAGGACGCTGGAGACCCGGGTTCGATGCCCGAGTATAGCTCAATATTACATTGTGTTCCTGGGTCTTCCTGCTTTCCTGTTATTCCTGATATTGATCTACAGCCTTTTTCCTGAACTTGAACCTTTGCTGCCTGCCAACCTGAACCCTTGCCTGGACTTTGACCTCTCTATTGAATTCTCCTTGAACTGTACTTTGCCTTGACTCTCTGGAAGGAGCTTCCTCCTTGATCCCGACTACCCTCTTGTGAGTGCCGCTGGCCCCCGCTGACAGAAGGAGGTCCCTGCCTTGGACACTGCAAAAAGTTACAGTAGAAGTAGTAGTAAAAAGGTGCAGGTTGCGAGTGTTTATGTATCTGAGAGTGTTTTATGTATCTGTTCTGTAACAGATACATTAAAAGACAAATGTGCGAAATCAGTTCTTTTCTTCAGTGTATACAATAGAGGAGTCTGTTCTCAGGCTTACTTCTTAGCTGTGTTGAAGGTTTAGCTCAGTCTAGTCAGTGGCTGAATCAAGATATGATTCATAAAGCTTTAATAAAAATGTATGTAAACAAGGCTCCAGGGTCTGATGGCATACAGTCTTAGTTTAGCTTAGTTCAGTTTTAGACCAGCCCCTATTTCTGATTTTCTCAGATTTGCTTTCATCTGGTTTGGTGCCTATGGATTGGAGAAAAGCTTCCAATATTTCAAAAGACATTACTATCTTAGCCTGACAATTATAGGCCAGTAAGTTTGACATCTGTGGTGGGCAAATTATTTGTTAAGGGATCACATTCAAAAGTTTGTCCTAGGTAATGGCATTATGAGCAGCAAGCAGCATGGCTCGCTTTATGTATAGGTCATGTCAGACAAATTTGTTTGCTTTTTATGATAAGGTAAGTAAGATGCTGGACTGTGAGGGCAGTAGATGTGATCTTTTTAAATTTTGCCAAAGTGTTTGATATTGTGCCCCACAAATGACTGCTTTCTAAACTAAGGTCTGTTGGGCTTAATGAAGTTGTGTGCACATGGATCCGAAACTGGCTACAGGATCGGGTACAGATGGTGGTTGTTGGACTTGGAGTAAGGTTCTTAGTGGGGTCCCTCAGGGCTTGGTATTGGGTCCACTTTTATTTAACTTGTTCATTAATGATTAAGGGGAGGGTATTGTAAGTAATGTATCCGTGTTTGCAGAAGACACAAAACTATCCAGCCCAATTAATTCCATCCAGGATGTGGCATCCTTTCAAACTGGCAATCTGGGCAGCTAAGTGGCAAATGAGATTCAATATTGATAAATGTAAAGTCATGCACCTGGGATCTAAAAAATATCCAAGCCACTTATACCCTTAATAAGACAGCGCTAGGCAAATCCATTATGGAAAAGGACCTTGGTGTCCTTGTAGATAATAAACGTGACTGTAGCAAGCAATGCCAGTCAGCAGCATCAAGGGCAAATATGGTCTTGAGCTGTATTAAAAGGGGCATAGAGTCACGGGAGGTAGGGGTCATTCTTTCACTTGTAAGGCCCCATCTAGAATATGCTGTACAGTTTTGGTCTCCATCACTCAAACAGGACATTATTGTATTAGAGAGGGTGCAGAGAAGGGCAACTAAGCTGGTTAAAGGTATGGAAAATCTTAGCTATTAGGGAAGACTGGCCAAATTGGAGATGTTCACGCTGGAGAAGAGGCGCTTAAGGGTTGATATCATAACTATGTATAAATATATAAGGGGGTCATATAATAATCTCTGTAATGCTTTATTTACCAGCAGGTCTTTCCAGCTGACACAAGGTCATGCATTCAAATTAGAAGAAAAGAGGTTCCACCTTTTTAGCAAGGGATTAGTCCAACTGCCATCTTGGAAGGAAGGAAGGAATTTTCCCCTCTGAGGCAAATTGGAGAGGCTTCAGATGTTTTTTTTTGCCTTCCTCTGGATCAGCTAGCAGTTAGGCAGGTTAACAAAAAAAAAGTTAAAATGTTGAACTTGATGGACGTGTGTCTTTTTTCAACCTAACTTACTATGTTACTATGTTATGTTACTAAGAATTAACGGGCAACCTACATCTGCTGGGGTGCTAGGATTTGTGTTCTCCCACAGAACAAGAAGTCATTCCATTAGTGGATCAGCCCCACAACATATATATATATATATTATAGTACTTGACTTAAATTCATTGAATGTTTATAGGATTTGATTATTGAAGGCTTGGAATGCACGAGGCATTCTTAAATATGCCCCTTGTAATGAATAGCTTTTCATTTTACTTAATATACATAAAGTTATCATCCTTTATTTAATTCATACCAACATATTCTGCATATACAGAGATTATGCATCATTCACATTAGTATTTTTTCTAATTACACCATTTCATATGAGATGCAGTTATAACATTGTATCACTATAAACTGTATGGTTTCCATGTTGGTTTTTTATGTGTTACAACAATGCTGAGGGTATTGGGACTGATTACTAGCAATCCATTCTTATTTTGTGCATACTTTTTTTTTGTCATTCATTTATCATCATAAAAATGTCAAGGTAAATTCCATATAATGGTCCTAGCTATAGCTTTACTAGATTGCCCCTAATTACTTAGTGATTAGAATTATCTTTGCAAAAGGGTCTCTTTACCAAATAATTGGTCCTACAGGATTATTCTACTTGAATGTTTTTTTTATAGGGAATCAGTTGCAAAATAAACATATTAAAGTAGAGGGTGTGGGGATGTATATCAAAAGCAATTATTTAAAGTATAATGGAAATGCCACTGCTAATGTAGTTTGTTTCTACCGGAGGATTGCACCCTGTACCAGGTCTGATCACGAACTTTCCCCCATGGACTACTGTGCTGGACCTGTGATTATTATTACTAAAGCTCATTTAATGGAAATCATATGATATCTTGGATGAGGCACGGAAAGGATTATTCTGCAACTTGGTCTTCTGCTTCTTCTTTTATAAGGGATGATGCCAGCAATTGTCATTTGGGTTATTGTACCCGTGTCCAGGTGAGCTCTATTTTCTGGTTCTATTTACATCTGGACATTCTTTACTGGATGGTCCCTCCTTGCTTAGTTATTTGAAAAATCTTGACAAAAGTGTCTCCATACCAGCATATAAGTCAGACAGGCTCATTCTATAGGGAATTTTATAGGGAAGTGATTGCAAGCCACTGCTCAACTTTCTCCCATGGACTGATCCTGTGCTGGACCTGTGATTATTACTAAAGCTAATGGAAAACATGATGCAATATATAATGTACATGATGCCATGTATAAGGCACAGAAATGGCTATTTTGCAAATTGTAAATCCCTGAAATGCCTGGGACACTGTATTAATCAGACACATCATCTGATTAACCTGAGGTCTCCTGCTTTTAGAAGGGAAGATGAAGTCATTTGGGTCACTGTAAAACAGTGGTCCTCAAACTTGGCCCTCCAGCTGTTAAGGAACTACAAGTCCCGCAATGCATTTGCCTGACTGTGGCTGTCAGACTCCATCATTGCATTGTGGGACTTGTAGTTCCTTAACAGCTGGAGGGCCAAGTTTGAGGACCACTGCTGTAAAACAATATTGGTTTACACATGGCCTCTTTTGGTGAAAATATCTCACTGAAATGATCTCACTGAAAGGTCAGATGGAAATTCCAGTCATTTAAAGGCTATCAGCTATATAAAGTACTGTAAATAAAGATGTAGAAGTTAGCAGTATTTCTGGAGATTACACTGAAAACAATGTGGCACTTGCAGGAAGGGGTAAACATCAACATTGCAAACGGTTACTAGTGACCCTAGAGTGATGGAGACCTCCAGATGAAAATGTATTAATACTTGGTCTGGTGTTTGCTGCTGATCTGGCAAGACAGTTTTGCTCCAAAGGGAAATGGCACAAATATTTACTACAATGAGTCTATGGTAAAATAGACTCTGATGTTAGCCTTGTAAGGATTTAGGACAGTGCCATGCCATCATGTCAGGAGTATGCCTTGGCGCAGCCATTGCTAATCAATACACTAGAAATAACAGACTCTCAAAGAAAAGTATTTTTAGAACCCCTGAACCCCAAAGCATTTGAGCAATGATGAAAATAAAATACAAAGACTAATTAAAAAGATGCCAAGAATAAGAAATTCTAGTACATACTAGAGATGTTCCACCCATAGATGATGTACCCAATGTACCTTTCCCCCAACAGGTTGCATTTCACTTCTGAACAGGCAGCATGTTACACTTGATTAATGAATATAGATTTGTTTCCACCACTTTATTCAAAATGTACCTTACCTTGATGGTTCTTGGAGATGTGTACAAGTGTACTTGCTATTGTCTTCCTACACCCGTTCTCTGAGCCACCAAGATCTGTATATATTTGCACTGCAATTCTAATTTCTTTCTAGCTAATCATGACCAGTTCTATTGAATCACTGTCATGAAATTATCACCCACAAATGTTTCATATACAGGAGCAAGATGGGAAGCTAAATAATGACCCACCAGCACACCTTGGCCTCTCCTATTGCGATGGTCCAGCGCACGGTAGCAGGGAACGGCACCCTCCAAAGTACTGCAAGGCAAAACTTACCGGAACATAAGATACAATGCAAGTAGGAAGACCCATGCATGTCTATTGAGTTGTAACGTTTCGGGGGCACGCCCCTTCATCAGACTTACAAACTGATGTGGGAGTGAAAAATTTAAGGTCAAAGCAATTAACATAAACAGCAGTAACTAATGACAAAATAAACCATTGATATTGTCATTGAACATTATAGTTCTCTACCCGAATGAAGAAAAGTTTAAAAAAATAAGTCTAGCAAACAAAGTGAACTCAATCCCAAAACAGGGAAAGAGAGAGAAAAAATCAAATCCAAATCCAAAAAATATTTAACATTTATATTAAACCTGTGAACAAACTGTTGTAACAAATGTATCACAACCAAAGGCATGGAACCCTTGCGTACCCTAATTCTAAGGAGCCACAATGTTACATTTTACTTTACCTTTCTCCTGTCAAGTAACGTTTACATATTCATATCCGCAACATAAAGAGAAAGAGTAACGTATTAACCATTTTATAAATAACAGGCAAGTTAAATTCTTTATTCAGTTCCTGATGGAATTTAGTTTGTAACAACCAAATCCAGCGGCACTCTCTCTGTAATAACAGCTTTTTAATACCCTGACCTTCATTAGACACTACTTTCTCCAATATTTGCCATCTAAATTGGGCAACCCTGTGGCCCTGTTCCGAAAATTGTCTAGCCAGCGTAGTTTCCCTTTTCCTTGTCTCCTTATTATTGTCTTTTTGTTCTATAACTGGTTTAAAATTGCATATAGTACTTTTGTGTTCGTTAAGAGGGATCTTTATAGATCTACTAGTCTGGCCAATATAGGCCAGCCCATAAGGAAACACACATTTTATACAGTAGACCACTGACTTAGTGTCACAAGTAACCCATCCTTGCACTGTAATTTTATGTGTCACACTGTTTCCTGAAATAATACAATTGATCCTGAAATAATACAATTACAGTGCTTGTACGGGTCTGTTGTTTGTCAGTTTTTGAGTATATTATGAGTTTAACCAAATCTTCCAATGTGTGCCCCCTCCTGTAGGAGAATAATGGTGGTATACTGAACAATTTACCATATATGGGGTCAGAACCTCCCAATATTTTAATGCAATTTTTTTAATAATCTTAGAATTTGAATCAAATATTGTAACCCATGGTGAACATTACCATGTCCTCCTTCCATCCCTTTTCTTTTTCAAGGCTTCAGTCCTAGGAATTTTTCTAACCTCAATCTTAATACCCATAAGTTTTTCCTGTAACCTTTTCCCTCAAACATATGTACCATTCCAAGGGAATCCTGATCGTATAATTCATTAGTAGGCGTGATACACTTAATCCTTGTGAACTGACTACCATCCTATGGCACTTACCCCCATCATCATGAAGTGCTTTGAGAAGCTTGTCAAGAAACACATAAAAACCCTGCTGCCGTCATCACTGGACCCCCTACAATTCGCATACCACCAAAATCGCTCAAGAGACGATGCAATAGCCACCACCCTCCATCTGGCTCTCTCTCATCTCTCTCTGCTCTGGTAAATTTTAAAAGGACCAGCGGAGAAAGCACAGGATCAGACTGGGTAGGAAGAAGGATGCTGCAAGTTTCAGAGGCTGACAAAGAAATAGCGCTAGATAATAATTACCCCTAATTGATGCTTTTAAAACAGCAGTGGTGATGGAATTAGATGAACTTTTATCAATAAAATAGAATATGAAACTTAATAAAGTTTTTAAATGTGAGAAAATTGCAATTCAGTCTTTAAAGGGGTGGTTCACCTTCAAGTTAACTTTTAGTATATTGTAGAAGGGCCAATTCTAAGAAACTTTTCAATTGGTCTTCATTATTTATTTTTCATAGTTTTTTTTAATGATTTGCAATTTTCTTCTGTTTCTCTGCAGCTTTCAAATGGGGGTCACTGACACCATCTAAAAACAAATGCTCTGTAAGGCTACAAATTATTGTCACTTTTTATTACTTATCGTTCTATTCAGTCCATCTCCTATCAATATTCCAGTCTCTTATTCAAATCAATGCAGGGTTGCTAGGGTAATTTGTACCCTAGAAACCAAATTGCTGACACAGCAAACAAGAGAGCTGCTGAATAAAAAGCTAAATAACTATAAAACCACAAACAATAAAAAATGAAAACCAATTGCAAATTGTCTCAGAATATCACTCTCTACATTATACTAAAAGTTAACTCAAAGGTGAACAACCCCTTTAAGGGATAATGCTCACATCCACATCACTAGGATAAGGGTTGAGGAATACTAATGAATGTGTCACGTCTTCCCTTAAGAACGTTGTGGAAAACCAGGAAGTTGAGAGTCTGAAGACTGAGTAACTCAGGGTGTAACCATACACAACATTACGGAAGTCAGAATGCATGATAATGGTGAAAGAATACTTTAATAAACATTAGCGGTGGGATACAAGTAATAGTGCTCACAATGTTTGCACAAACTTGAAATACTAGAAATGGGCAGGCAGAGACAGTCCAGAATCAGGCCAAGGACTCAAGGCAGGACACAGATAAACAAAGTTGAGGGACAGGCCAGGAGTCAGAACCAGAGAATCCAAAAGCAGGCAAGGAGGGACACAAGGGTACAGGAACAAAGCAGAAACTGGAACAGGACTTGGAATCAGTAACAAGGAACCAGATGGGGTCACAACTTGGAACTAGATCAGAAATTACAGGAACCAGCAGCAAGGTCACAGGAACAGCTTAATGACGAAGCACTAGGCAGAGGTCAGGGGCAGGAACATCAAGAACATCAAGAATAAAGAACAAAACAAGACAAAGGACCTCAAGTGACTCAACAGGTGTACAGGTAACAGCACAAAGTCCAGAGTTTGAAACCCAGCAAGTTCTGACAGTGCCATTATCACAGATGCGTTGAGTATCTTATTATTGTGTACATGTGTCAAAATTCCATATGCTTTTTGCCAAAAATCCATAAAAGTGTGGTGGATCTACCAGGGAAGATGTTGTGCAACTTTTGTCTATCTATGTGGATTCATTCTTATAGGAACTTGTTTTAGCGCCGCCGGGTTGAATTCTCTTTTAAGAACAAGTTTGTTTTCAGATTGTTCCACTAATATCATGGCATTTACCTATGATGTTCTGTGCGCATTTGCTGTTTATTTTTTAAACAACCATATTGATATATTTGATATAAGGTGGGTAGTGTAAAGCAACCAGTGAAATTCTGGATGCTTGACCTTTCCAGTTTGAGGCAATATAAATGTCACACACTGAATAAATCAAACTAAAAACTTTACACTTTAATTCCTTAATCATAGAGTAGAGTGACAAGTTTCAGGAAGTTTGAGGAATAGTGCTAATAATGACACATAGGGTGCAGTCCTTGAGAAGCTGAGTTAGGTTAAAGGACCAGTAACATATTTTTTTTTAATTCATTAATCTACAACGAAAAAAAAACACAAAGACAAATGAAACTTTGAAATCACTAAGCCTTTATTAAGAAATAACTTATTGAAACGCCACTTCCTCTCCTCTTCAGAAAAGGCGACACTGTGATGATCTATCGTGTGGCGCTCGATACCTCCTCTCCTATAAGGAACCAGGGAGGAGAAATCGAGCGCCATAGACGGATCGTTGCCCTGTTGCCTTTTCTGAAGAGGAGAGGAAGCAGAGTTTCGGTAAGTTATTTCTTGATAAAGACTTCGTGAGTTCAAAGTTTAATTCATCTTTGTGTTTTTTTTCATTGTACACCAACGAATTAAAAAAAAAATATGTTACTGGTCTTTTAAGCTGGAGAGTTGAGTGCAAAGAAATAGTCGTTTCTAAGTATCAGTTTCTTCCCAGTGTTATCAACAGACCCAGATTTGTGGAAAGGCCACCTAGGCCCGGGCCTAGGGTGCAGGATTTTAGGGGGCAGTACGCTGCCCAGCCACACCCACATTGGTTCAGAAACATTGGGGAAACACAGGAGATACAATAGTTTTTTAAATTTCCAAAGCACTGATCCCCATTGCTCTGGTCCTGATGATGAAAATTTACAAATAAAGGGCAGAGTATGGGGGCAACGAATGGATAGAAAGTAGTTTAAAGAGAAGGAAAAGGCATTTTACACTTGGAGGCGCTACCTGATAATCCAGGCCGGTGCTCCTATCAACCAAAAACTGTACCAGTCCAGGGTTCTTCTAGTGAGCACCACGAAGAGATCAACTTCCTGCTGCTTTGTTTTTCAAATTTCCCAGGGGATATCGCCTGCGTAGTAGAGCAAAATAGCCAACCTTTTCGTTAAGGTTCGGCTTTCTGCTCTACTGCGCATGCGCAGCCCTGAGACGACGAGAGGATGTAGGAAGTTGATCTCTGTGTGGTTCCCCAGGACCAGTGCTGTTTTCACCTGATAGGAGAAACTGGCCTGGGGTTTCAGGTAGGTAAAAGTAGCCACTTGCAGGTGCCATACATTTAGCGCCCCAAGTGAAAAATCCCTTTCCTTCTCCTTTAATAAAGACTTAGCCATTTCAAAGTTGAATTGGTCTTTGTGTTTTTTTTTCTTGTAGACTAACAAAAAAAAAAAAAAAAAAAATATATATATATATATATATATATATATATAGATATTAGGGATGCACCCAATCCACTATTTTGGATTCAGCCGAACACCCAAATCCTTTACAAAAGATTTGGCCTAATACCCAACTGAATCTGAATCCTAATTCGCATATGCATATTAGGATTTGGATTTGGTTCGGCCGGGAAGAATCCGAATCCTGCTGAAAAAGGCTGAATCCTGGCCGAACTGAATCCTGGATTAGGTGCATCCCTAGTCAATGAACCCCATTGGGAATCTTGAAAAAGTAATCTTAAAAAATCTATACAAAATTAAAAAATGAAGGATGTATGAAGAGTTGCTAAGGATTGGCAGAACTACCGGGGGAGCAGGGGGTGCAATTGGTGTAACATGTAACATGGTCAGGGACAAGCACACAGTCAGGCGATATTGGGCGTAGGGGGTGTGAGTTATGCCCGGCAAAATTTTTTTTTTACTTCCTTGTTTTGTGACAAAAAGTCACATGATTTTTTGGATTCGGTTCGGCCAGGCACAAGGATTCGTCCGAATCCTGCTGAAAATGGCCGAATCCTGGCCGAATACCGAACCGAATCCTGCATCCTGCATCACTAATATATATAAATATACATATACATATATATATATATATATATATATACATTGTTAAGTTGTGTTGAGTTGTGCATCTGACTTAGAATGGTCTCATAAACTCTGCCACAAAGTGTATACATTAATTCTGCACTCCTTAAGGGGGTAAGATACCTTCCAAATAATATTCCAGGAATAATGTATTTAATTTCATAATACCAGGTAATTAATTGGAAGTTGATCTACTGCTTTAAACCGTGTCATTAACACAAAAACAAACTTTAACTTAATTCATCTCAGTTTATTATGTGTAACCCCCTTTCCCCTATGAGCTCAATCATTATTGCTTATACAATTAGAGCAAAGGCTGTCCATAATGTATTGCATCTGTAGAAAAATTCTTATTGCATTCATTTTGGGCTTGATAGAAGGAAGCCCTATAGTATTGATAATGCAAGATTATATCACTGATAACCCATGAACACTTCAGATAAAGGAGTGCTACTAATGGACAAAGAGCAAAAAAGAAACATATTTATAGGTTTACACAAGCCACGAGTACACATGCAAAGTTCACTTGGTGACCCTGCTACTAAGTGTTTGTGGGGATATCTCTTTTTAAATGGGGGTACAGCAAATTCATCCATTGCATTGTTTTACCTTTGACTTCTTACATACTGCACCCAAGCTGGCACGGTTTATTGATATGCCTGCATGAATATACCTCTGTAATGCTTTCTAACTACCAAATGTCTGGCTGCTTCATTTGGCCAAAATGAAATTACCTCTCTCCTGGTACCTTAAATACCTAGACCTTTCATATTGCACAAGGAGAGTGGCAAAATGTTTTGGCCAAATGAAGCTTCCAGAGCTCTAGTAGTTAGAATGTATTACAGAGGTATATTTATACAAGTTTTTCTCTGATGAAGGTTCACTGTATGACTGGCGTACCCCTGCTCCACCAAAAGCTCCATTTATTATAAGATGCAAAATGGACTGGGGAGGGGGGGGTGACCTCCTTGTCATACTGTACATTGGAAAAGTTTGTTGTCCTACAAAACAAAGTATTGTCTGATATCCAATCAATTTTGCTCCTTAAATGATAGCTTTAATTAATCAGACCCATAATTTTAGGGAGAGTGGGCACTGCCAGTGCAAGATTTACTACAATGGCCTCTCTTATGCTCCAATAACCACCAGTTAGTGGTACATAGACATCGGAATTCATTCTCTAATTGCTCTTCCCTTGCCACACCAGGTACAATATGCAGCACATTCAGAATAAAGTGTGATCAGGCACAAGGGAACCCTCATTTTTCCATCTGTAGGTGCTCAGTACTGACCTGCCCTATGGGATAGTAAACAAGGGGTGTATAAGTTGCCCATGTCCCACCAGATGTTATTATTGACGTGGCATTTGCAGCTTGTGCTGAATTTACTACCTCCCATACTGGGTGCAAACCAGTTTTGTGTTGCCATGTATACAGGACTTCTGCAAAATCATTTTTATTTTTGGCATTATGGAAACCTTTGGTAAATGAGAGTTTAAGACCTTAAAACAATCACATACACAACCTAATAAAATTGGATACCTTGTTTATTTATTCCATTCTTAAAAGGTATTTGCAGCTAGAGTCCTGCGCGGGTCCATTTTTTGGGACCCATACTCGACCCGTACCCACAAAACACAACCCGGACCTGCGACCCGCATTCTTACACGCTTGGACCTGCGACCCGAATTGTACCCGCTGACCATCAAGAATCAGGAAGTGCTGTCATTGAAAACCGGAAGTGACATCATCGGAAGTAGCCGCAATCAGAAAAAAAGGAGTAAAACAGGAAGTGCTGTCATTGTAAACTGGATGTGACATCATCAGTAGTAGAAATGCTCAGAAAAAGGAGTAAAAATCGCTATAGCGAGGATCCGCGACCCGACCCTCAACCTGCCAACCTGCAGAACCACCAGCCCGCTTCTATACCCGCACCCAGAAATTCTACGAGTAACCCACAGGGTACCGCGGGATTTTGCGGGTAACCCGCGGGTACCTGACCCGCTGCAGGACTCTACTTGCAGCCCTTCATGCTCCTTGTAATTGTGTACCTGGGGGGACTCTGCAGGCTGGTCAATAGCTATATGTGCAAACAAAAAAAAAACATCTTGTGCACATCACGGGGAACTGATTCATCACAGATACTTGGCCCCAAATGGTCTTTTCCTTCTAAATGCTCGGGGATGGGTCAAATTACACCACTCCAAATAAATAGCAGAAGAAATGCCAAGACCACTATATAAACTTTTACAAATTCTTTCAAGAAGTACACATCTGGCACAGACCACAAGGAGGGGAAAGAGGAGTTCCTTTGTGATACCTCTGATCTGCATCCTTAGCGGCCCCCCTGCAGCTGTGATATTAGCGATCTTCTCTCTCAATCTGTCAAGCACTAGAGGAGCTGAAACGCAAGGAAGGTGTCAATGTTGCTTTCTTCTGCAGTGTTATTTTCTCTTCTAATATGGGTCATGAAACAATCACCCCCATGTCAGGGCTGATCTTTGGACTTTTCAACTTTAGTGGCCACACAAAGAGCCACATGAAATGATTGTGGGGGGCAGACTGATCATTTTACTGCCTTATTTACACAAACAATAAACAGGGCATTTTTAAAGAGGTTGTTAACCTTCCAAACACTTTTTTCAGCTGCATTGTTTTCAGATTGTTCACCAGAAATTAAGACGGTTTTTAATTATTTCCAGTTTTTTTTTTTTTTATTGTTTTTCTAAAGTTTATTGTTCCTGTCAATTCAGTCTGGCAGCAAAGTGATCCACGTGCAGATTCTGAAATGTTACATTTAATTGCAGCAATTGTCACATTTAATTGATTCCTGGGTGCCTCTATGGAATATTAGCAACTATTGAATCAGTTGGAACAGCTGTATTTAATGAAACTCTGGGATTCTGCTCAGCAGGGACAACAATAACAAATACATCAATTTAATGTATTAATTTAATGTATTAATTTAGATCAGTTTACATAGTTGGCAACCCCCCCCCCCC
>CM044436.1:36915589-36926199 GCA_024363595.1 Xenopus borealis
TATATTGGAGGATACCATAATTTAGAGACATTGATTTCTGAATAAAAATGGACCTTATTAATGCAAAAATGTAAAACCAACATTACACATTTTAAAAATAGGAAAGTATGTGGACCTTAGATAATCAATAAATAGGAAGGTGAAAATAGATCTTACATCCATTGATTGTGGGATCACTTTATAGGAGTTGATTTAATGGTGAATTAGATTTTCTTATACAAGTTTGGTGTCGTATGATGTAACCATTACTGCATATGAGCAGTAGTGGTTATTACCTTACTGTGTATTTTCATGACGTACGTTGGGGAGCACTACAGTTGTGTTCAGAATAATAGCAGTGTATTTAAAAAAGTGAATAAAGCTCAAAATCAGTATAATAGCTTTTATTACCATACATGCAAATGAACTACGAACACTGCACATTCTATTCCAAATCAAGACACAAACAAACATTTATCACATTTGTCTTATTCTTTTACAGAAAGCAAAGAAAATGGAATATTGGGCTGTTCTAAAAAATAGCAGTGTCTGCATTCTTCTTTACAAATGCAAAGATTCGCTGTATAAAGTGAAAAATGTTTCAAGATTTTGCTTTCCTTTGAATCACTGAACTAATATTTAGTTGCATAATCAGTGTTTCTGAGAATTGCTGCACATCTGTGTTGTATGGAGTCCACCAACTTCTGGCACCTGTTGCATTTCTTGCTTTTGACTCAGAAACAATGCAAGTTTTCTATTGGATTAAGGTCTGGGGATTGTGCTGGCCACTCCATAAAATCAATCTTGTTGGTCTTGAACCAAGATGTTGCTCATGTACTGGTGTGTTTGAGGTCATTGTCTTGAAACCCCCATTTCAAGGACATTTCCTCTTGGGCATAATGTGCAATGTGACCTCTTTATGTATTGAAACTGATCCATGATCCCTGGTATGTGATAAATAGGCCCCACACCATAGTATGAGAAACATCCCCATATCATGATGCTTGTGCCACCATACTTCACTGTCTCACACTGTACTGTGACTTTAATTCACTGTTTGTGGTTCGTCTGACAAACTGTCTGTGGTTCCTAGATCCAAAAAGATCTTCGGTCCACAAAATGTTGCACCATTTCACTTTAGGCCAGTCAGTGTGTTCTTTGGCAAATTGTAGCTGCAACATTTATGGCACATATTATGGAATGAATTTGCATAACATTGTTAAGGTTTATTATCTGTGATAGCTCTATTACCAGGTAGTGATGGGCGAATCTAGGCAGATTCGCTTCACTGAAAAATGACCGAATTTCTAGCGAAATTTGTGAATTGGCGAAAAATTCGCAAAACGACACGCGTCTCGTTTTAGACGTGCGTCGTGTCATTTTCAGCTTGTGTTTCGTTTTTTTTTTTTTTGTCAGGCGAATTTTCGCCAGGCCCATCCCTATTACCAGGTTTGGATTAGTACTTGCCTTATAACTTTTCAACACTTTTTAGTGCTGGATTTCACTTTATGGATAAATTATTAAAAGCGCACATATTCAAAAATACACGTCATAAGTTCTGGTGACCTCCAATATTGGGTGTTCTTTACTTACTCTCTTAAATAACCTTTGGATATTAAGTAATATGGGGGTTTACTGATTACAATGTTGTGTTTTAACCCATATTAGCTCCCTATTCACTTGGGTATTTTGGATATCTATCTATCCATCCATCCTAGGTTACCTTTGAGCATACATTTTCTACTTTGGTATTAAGAAACCATCTTGAATTTGAAATAAAATGAGGCCAAGAGGGCTATTGGCTCATTTATAATATCCAAAGCCCCTTGGCACTAAAAGTTCTGCTGTCCAAGGTGCTGAAACGTTTGATTCTCCCTTATACCATAATATGTCCCACCAAATATTTATTAAAAGCTATTAAAGGGGATCTAAAGGAAAAACAATGAAATCCCATTTTTACTTTCTTTAATGAAAAAGAAATCTATCTCCAATATACTTTAATTAAAAATGTCTACTTTTTTTTTATAATAAACCTGACTATATGCAGTGAAATTTCCACTTCGTTTTACTTACTCTGTGGATAGGAAACTTCAGACAGTCCCTAAATGCTCTGCAGGGAAACGGTCATACTTTCAATTGGCAGGGGGGAGCAGCCAGTGGCTGTGTATAGATTTGTATCCACAGACCCAGTGCAGTCTGTGTTTTCTGATTATTAAAGGGCAAGGAAAGGCAAAGAAATAAAATCCCATTTTTACTTTCTTTAATGAAAAAGAAATCTATCTCCAATATACTTTAATTAAAAAATGTGTACCGTTTTTATAAGAAACCTGACTGTATGCAGTGAAATTCTCCCGTCATTTAGTGCTGTGGATAGGAATTGTCAGACTGTCCCTAACTTCTGGCAGGGAAACAATCATACTTATGAACAGCAGGGGGAGCCCCTTCCTTACTTACCAGCCATGCAGAACTCAAGCAGCTTTGATTTTTGATCATTTATGACGATCCCTAAGAAGCCCAGACCACACTGGGCATGTGTATATAGTCTAGTCTTGCAAAGATGTATAACAAAGTTACAAGATGACAGCCCCCTGTGGCCAACTTTGAAAGCATAAATCATTTGTTGGATTAGGCTTGTGGTGCAGTAAGTTCATGTTTATGTTTAGTATACAAAATACAGCATTTCTAACATTTTTCTATGTAAGAGTTTAGTTGCCCTTTAAGTCAAAATTTATATATATTCTTTCAGTCAAAATATTACCTTATTAAACTATCCCAATGGTTCTTTATCATCATTGTATTTAACATAATTATATATTTTGAAAATATTGTAGTTGAATGTTTTCTTTGCTTGTCTCTTTATCACAATAAACCTTAGATTGTAAAGACTTTGGGCCAGATTTAAGTGAGATAAAATTATCTCATGGTTTACCATGTGAAAACTGATGGATGAAATTCAGTTTGAGGAGGAAACACTTTTCTCCAAATATTGTTTTCTCAATAGAATTTGCATATGATAAACAGTGAGCTAAGTTTTTCTGAATTGAATTGTTTCTCATATTGAATATTGTCCATGATTTTTCACATTGTCCATGAACTTCATCCGGCCCTATGACTTGAGCAGAAATAGGTGTTAGTCAATGGTCATCATGCAATTTCACTAGCCAATGAAATTCTTGTGTGATTGTGTTGCTATTGATGGGAAAGAAATAGTGCTCCATGAGTGTGTTTGTATCACATTCAGCACTTGTTTTGTGCCATTGAAATATATTGTTACTGGCTGAAATGTTGCCTTGTGCAGGAAGCAACTTACACTTCCTAAGCAATGACTGTGACCACCATTCTCTGCTCAAACATGGAAGATATGAACACATGAAGTCTATCAGTCTATTCATCCTCATCGCTTTATGACATATTGCATTCATATAATATATGTAAATTGTAAAAGTCTGTAGTTGTCCAACACAGTTGTTTTGAAAATGAAACATAAAATATATTGGGTGTTGCTGTATCCTCCTTCGAAAAAGTTATTACCTTCTCTACTGAGAGCTGCCATCTTTGTCCATCTCACTTGTTTACCATGCCTTGGTCTTTGGTTTGGGGTGCATTTTCCTTTTTTTCCTATGTTAACCACAATGTCCTTAAAATCGTAGTGGTTGCAATTACTGGGAAAACCTGTGATGCAGATACATTTTATAAACTACAACAATGAAACTGCATTTACATTACCTTACATCTATCCCAGGTACACTTTGCCTTTTCATTTCCATCTCAATGCACTAGCAGAATAGCAATAATAAAACAAGGCTGCACTCCCTATTTCTGTAATATTGGGTACAGTGGTCACAGATGTGATGGGCCCTGTCTGAGGCTGTTCCTACATTTGCTCTATTGTAACCTGCCTTGGTTAATATATGGAACCTAGGTTAAGAAAAGGTTGTGGATCCTCGTCCTAAAGAACACAGGGATCAATGGCCCTTAAAAGCTCATCAGATTGGCCAGCAAAAATATATGCTGGATAGTGATGAAATAATAATAAATAATAATAATAATAAAGAGAACCAGACGGTAATTATCTGTATAAAGGAACACATAATATAATATAAAACGATAATTGCACCCCCCAATTCCCTAATTACACAGGGACAAAACCTAAGCCAGTTCAGGATGTTAATAAGTACCCTATAAAGTCATATAAAACTGTGCTCACATAATGTCAAGGCCCTGCTGCCAAAGGCCAAGGTGTTTACAAACTATAAAATACATTTTGTAGCAATAGACCAGAAGTGCAACAGTTGGGCACAGGGAACAGTTCTCTTGAGCAACACATTTTCCAGAAATGCTTACACCTGCACTGATGGAAGGAGGGTCTTGACCATGTATGGCAAATACCCTGCAAAAGCTATAAAAACGTATCAGCGTGACATTTGAAGCTCTCCGTGTCATACTTGCCAAGAGTTGCGTTGTCCCAAGATTCAAATGCTTTGTCTAATAAACTCTTATTCTGAAGAACCTCATCTTGGAGTCTTGTTTAATACTATGGTTCTGGTAAGCAAATGATCAACAATAGCTGGCTATACTGAAGAAGCTGCTGAAGAAGCACAGTGTTCTGTACAGGAAGGGCTTTTTTGGGATTAGAATTCTTTGGACACCTTCCCATACATCTGCATACACAATGGTTCAATTTTTATGGCAGTTTGTTGTTTTTCAGCTTCCTCCCTCCCTGCAATACTGTGTTTACATTAAAATCTGCATCTTTTTAACATCTGCAGTATTCCATATAAGCTGTATGCTAAACACCGGTATCCCTTGTTGATAAAAACAATGACTCAGGGGCTAGCATACGGCCACATTTACAGCCATGAGCCAAACAGCTGCTACTGGGAATCCGGTGTCCTCAACAGCAGCTCTTTGGAGTTGCTAAAGTAGAATAAGTGCAGTATTAGCTACACATACAAGTGCTGTGGCTATGAAAACTAGTGATGACACTATACTTTTAATTAAACTAATGCCTAGAATGACCAAGGGGCAGATTTACTAAGCTCGGGTAAAGGATTCGAATGTAAAAAATAAAATTTTCGAATTTTTCTTTGGGCGAATCAAATAAGAAAATCGTTCGTCCATTCAACCGTCGAAGTACTTGCCCTTTAAAAAATTTTTCAATTGCCTACTTCACCAGATTAAACCTACCGAGTTTCTATATTTGCCTATGGGAAGCTCCAACAGGCTTTTTCTATTTTATAAAAAAAAAAACATATAAATCATCCGATTTTTCGAATTTTTTTTACTTTTTTTAGTGTAATCGGATGAATTTGTACAATTTTTTCATGAAATCGCATATTTAGTACGATTTTTTTGTGAAATCAGATGATCGCTATTCGATTGTTCGATAGATTGAATAGTGGTAAAATCCTACGAATTCGAAATCTGCCCCCAAGTGTATTAATGAATCGAAGATTATAGTGGTTTGGTTTATACCAGTAAAGGTCTATCTAAAAAGGTTTTTTTATTCTTTTAAAATAGAGTTGAAAGAGTTAGTTGCTCTCATACAATCTTTCTCTCCCCTCTTAATAAAAGTGACCTGATATGTATATACACATGAAATTCATTTTAATTTTATACTTATTTCTCCAATGCTCTGTGTGCTCTACATATTATTAAAGATACAGTCATTTTGCATATCAACAGTAAATCCCTTTATCAAAGTTGTACAATATATACACAGGCCACACTCTTCAATAGAGCGGTGGCTTCTTAATCCCTTTTTTTAAATAGGGAAAGTACTAAATACTTATTTTTTTTACATCTGAAACACATTGTACTAAGCACCATTACACAGATTTCCTATCAGGCAAAATGGGAGAGGTTTGGAACTTTGATGTTGAGGTCACCAATGTTGATGTTTCGTGGAAGTTCTGGCAAGTTCATGCTCTTCATGGCTGAAACTGCCCTCGCAGGAGCTGCAGAGAACCCAGCCTGGAACAGAGAAAGACAAAGGTGTGTTAACTAACGACAATAGATCCATCTGTTACCTGACAAATAATAGGTCAGTTAACACAGAGGTGCTGCAGCAATCAAATATTCTATATTATATATATCAGTACAGGTATGGGACCGGTTATCCGGAAACCCATTATTCAGAAAGTTCCGAACTACGGAAAGGCCGTCTCCCATAGACTCCATTATAATCAAATAATGCGTTGTTTTAAAAATGATTTACTTTTTCTGTGTAATAATAAAACAGTAGCTTGTACTTGATCCCAACTAAGATATAATTAATCCTTATTGGAAGCAAAACCAGCCTATTGGGTTTATTTAATGTTTATATGATTTTCTAGCAGACTTAGGTGTGAAGATCCATATTACAGAAAGATCCGTTATCTGGGAAACCCCTGGTCCCAAGCATTCAGGATAACAGGTCCCATACCTGTACTTTTGGTGAAACAGTTTAGTTATTTACTAAAACTCAACTTTCTCAATTTAAAAAAAAAAAATCCAACCATACACCCAAACCCCCTTTCATTATCAATAATGTTTCCTTTAAAAAAAAAAAAAAAAAATTGGTGCAAAAAAACAGTGCAAAAAAAAATAAAAGATTCAAGAATCAAGTCAAATTGTGCAACCTTTTAAAATAGGTACTCCAAAAAGTCAACTTTTCCGAGTTGTAGCTGGGAAAACGTGAATAATTTGGATTATTGAATGAAAACCAGCGCAAAGAGCCAGAAACTTTCAAGAACCATGAAGACAAAAGTTCCAAAAGTAAAAGGGACCATCTGCCATTAACTTTTACATGATTTCAACAGGATTTAGTCAACAGTATTTTCAGATCCGAATTGTTATCCGGGTATGATAAATATAGAAAAAAATTGAGTTTTAGTAAACAAGCCCCTAAGTGTTAGCAAACAAATAATATTTGCAAGTAGGAATTATACTAAAAGTTGCATTAATGTCCCAACTCTGTTCTCTCCAACTGCCTAGTCAGAAGCCAAGGTGCATCTATACTGTATGAGTTATTTAAATGCTAGTGTTATTTTGCTGTGCTCAAGCTTATGAACCAATGAAAAAAATGCCCATGTGAAATGGCCCTTTTAGTACAATTTATTTTGTCAGCCATCTACAGACTGACAGGTCTTTTGCAATATCCACCAAACACCCATTAGCCATCTGCATGTGAAGTTCTGTATCCTATTTGCCCCAGAGGCATGAGCTCTTAAGCTCCCCATAGACGCAACGATATTTCCCTGCCGAACGACCGATCTTAGGGAAGTCCGACCAATCTGTCAAATTATCGTGCGGTTAGTGGGATACAAACGATCGTTCATCGTACAATTTAGGTTAGAAAACCTTTATCGGTCCCCATGCAATCTACCTATGTTTGCAGGGCCAAGCAGACTGCGATCCTTCAGTTTTACTGGCAATATCGCCTGAAATGGTCTTTTTAGTTGATGGACACATCAGGCATTTAAACGATCGTTTTGAGACAATCGTGATCTCACGATAACTATTGGTTCTTTCAAAAATCTTTACGTCTATGGTCAGCTTTACACTTGACCCCAGACATTTTATGATGCCGTTGTCAATTCAAAGCATAAAGTACTGGTTTTCCCCATAGACCTTAGCACTTCCCCTAGCATTTGTCATTTTTCTCAGGAAAAGTCAGTCTTTAATCGCTAAATTGTCCGTTTTTTTTTTTTTTTTTTTTTTTTTTTTTTTTTTTTTTTTTACAAAAGACTAACGATCATCTTGATATGCAAAATGAGTGTTTCTTTAATCAACCATTTATGCATTTTTTAACATAAAATTTTTTTGTGTTTTAAAGGAATGACAATAAACTGTACTGTTCCCTGCACTGGTAAAACTGGTGTGTTTTTTTCAATAATACAACTATAGTTTATATAAACAAGCTGCTGTGTAGCCATGGGGGCAGCCATTTACAAACAGGATACACAGTAGATGACAGGTTCTGAGGAATCCTACTGTATACTAGGGATGCACCAAATCCAGGATTCGGTTTGGGATTCGGCCTTTTACAGCAGGATTTGGATTTTTCCGAATCCTTCTTCCCCGTCCCTAATGCAAATTAGGGACAGGGAGGGAAATCGCATGACTTTTTGTTACAAAACAAGGAAGTAAAAAATGTTTTCCCCTTCACACGCCAAATTTGCATTTGCAAAAGATTCGGGGGTTCTGCCGAATCCAAAATAGTGGATTCGGTGCATCTCTACTGTATACTACATTGTTAATCTGCTGTGTATCCTGTGCCCTTTTTCAGATTTGAATTTCTGCCCCAATGGCTACACATGCAACATGTGCATTTATATCATGCAACAAGATGACTATAACATCTTTTACTATAACACTATATCATTGGCAATGAGCCTTAGGTGTTTGGCTAGATTTTTATGGTCAATGCATCCATAAACGGCTTTGCTTGTAGCCTTTAGTGGTGCACAACTTTCTAGAAGAAAACAGTGCTCTCAAGCAAGTCCACCATAAAAGAGCTACACCATCATAGCTCGACAACAAACATTCAGCATAACTTAAAGTCAGCTTGTGTCCTCCACGTAAGTGCAATCTCCCAGGGGCGATCTGGGCCAATATGCCGCCTGATGCGGTCTTCTTTTTGCCTCCCCTCTCCATGGCACTCACCTTTTCAGTGCCGGAGGGGGTCGGCCCTCCACGCTAGTGTAATTTGGATCTTTGTACCTTTAATCTACTAGAAGATCATAAAACATTAAATAAACCCAATAGGCTGGTTTTGCTTCCAATAAGGATAAATTATATCTTAGTTGGGATCAAGTACAAGCTACTCTTTTATTAGTACACAGAAAAAGGAAATCATTTTTAAAAAATTTGGATTTTTTCACTATTAAGGAGTCTATGGGAGATGGCCATTCTGTAATTAGCAGCTTTCAGCATAATGGGGTTCCGGATAACAGATCCATACCTGTATACAAATTAAAAAGAATCAGATTACAGTACTACGGTTTATGGAGCCTTTAACTGACCAAACTCACAGATTCTGTTATACAATTCCGTCATTTTCCAACTATCCTATTAATCGGTTGGTCACATAGCCAGAAACTCGACCAGCGTTTGGCCAACATAACTTGAATATTTCACTTTCTGGCTTATGGGCATTACTGTGAGGACAATAGGGCTGCTCCCCTCTGAAGTAAACAAGGCAAACAGTTGTTAGGACTTTTTATTCCTGAAGTTCTTAGTGCTTTTCCAGACTTACTCACTGAATATAAAGTAAAAAGATAATGTGTAAGGCACTATGGTTTTCTGTAAACTCTTATTTGAATACAGTATTCAATGTTTTATTTCTTTACAGATTTACATTTTGAAAGTATCAGTCAAATACAAAATCTGATCTGTAACCTGACCACACAAAGTACAAGAAGACTTTAGATTACTTTTAATGTTTAACTGTTTTCATTTTATGACATTTTAATTGAGGAAACATGGAAGACTTCCAGGATATTCGAGTTCCTGACAAATTTGACAAGAAGTCTGAGAAATGTCTAAATAAATGACATATATGTATGGAAGAATTGTACTCATTACTAGGTGATCATATTGGGGGCCACATAACGGCTCAAATCATTTTGCGGTTTAATTGGAAACTGAACAGATTTTGTAAAAATCTGTGTGGCCAGCTTACCTCTTCCAAACGATCAGAAGCGTTCTTTTAAGGTTTGACAATTTAGAATCCGGGTATAAATTGCTAACATGGCAACAAAAAAAAAAAAGAAAAAATGAGTATTAGGATATTTGTGGAAAAATCTTAGACACTGTCAGGTGGCTTTGGGCATGTTATCAAAACTCAATACAGAGCTGCCAGTTTGGAGATGGCCGTCTAATTGTGACAGAATAAACTACATACTATCATGCTGAGAAAACCATAGAATCAACCAGACGCTCAGATATTTAGAAGTACCATTTTAATAAAATTGCTTATGTGTAAAAAAGGAATCAGGAATAGATGTGTATACTTATTTTGAGGGGGGGCTAAGAAACAGAATATGTTGTCTCTGTGATAACGGCAATGGAGTGCTCAATATCTTGATTGTTAAAACTTATGTTAAGATAGTACCAGTGCCCCTTTCTGTTTCTGTTGTTGCAACAAAGGAACTGAAAACTATTTTTAGTTGTGCAGTCTGGCAGATAATGGCGCATCTACAAATTAGTTTTACCTGCCCAGAAAGAGACTCTCATTGAATGACACATTGTATGAGGCAGTGGCAAATACATAATTGAGTAGAATATCATCTTCCCTTAGCTGCAGAACGTGACATATAAAACAATGTTTTGTAGACGAAAGGATTGTATGTTTGTAAAAATGAAAAGAGAGACTAATGACAGGTAGCTTTCAGAAAACAAACATAGAGACATACATGGCGAGATATAGGAAAGATATGCTAGAATCACTGCTATACACTAACACTATTGGAAAATCACTTGAAGTTAAGAAATCATAAGGGCTGGGGCAGACAGGGAGATTCGGGGAGTTTCTGTCGCCTGGCGATTCTGCAAGACGACAATCTACCCGAACTGACCATCACACACGAAGTTGGTCTGTGTACGTTCTTTACTAAAATTGCGGGACTTTGGATGCATTGTTCTGGCGT
>CM044436.1:36934079-36945397 GCA_024363595.1 Xenopus borealis
GGTATATAAAATACCCATGTCCTTGCTGTTTCAGGCGAGAAATAGATTTCTAGTATTCTGTCCTTTATTAGCCATTAAATACAAACAGTACCTCCCAAGAAGTGTACCACATTTTATATACGGTGCACTAACCTATGTAAACCTGTTGGAATGTTCTCTATGGTAGACTCTATAACTGCACCACTTGCATACAAGCACCCTCGTATAAATGCAGATCATGTTGATAAAATAGTTTTACAATTCATATACACATTCTAAAGATAAAAAATAATTAAATTGTACTGTGGAAAGTATGACTGCTTTACTTCACACAGAGGAAAGCAAAGGGGTTCATTTATGTCACTAGTAGACAGATATAGCTCTATCCAAATAAGGCTTCTGGTTACACTTTCTGATTCTGCTTATGGCTAAGTAGGAGGCTAAATAACTAGAACGTTGCATAAAAATGGATGTTAGAAAAGCTTTCACACTATTTTCTGTGACTTGTGGAATTTGGTAGCTGCCTGTGCTAACATTTTAATGACAAACACCTCAGTTAGCAGATTGCTTATAGGTCTGTTCTAGGCTTGCCAGCATCAGCTTGAAATGAAAGGAACGGTTGAACAACAAATAGATACACATCAAGGTCTAGGCAGCCAATGGACCACAGGAGGCCAAGGCCAGCAATTTGTGGATTCAAGCAAATGCTACAGGGGCTGTTTTAAGATGCCAAAAAGTCTATTTAGTCTATTTATTGGACTGGTGGGGAACTGATTGGGCCTCTTTGTACTTAAAACATCAAGGCCTATTTTGAATACCAGTCTGGACCTGGACCATAATGATCTACAGAGCTATTGGTCTAAAAAAATAATCTTGAAGACAAGGCATCTACCTGTTAATACTTGGGACCAGGGCCTCCATTAGAAATCATGGAGCCCTGTACCACAAAATTTTCCCCACCCACCCCAGATCCTGCTCACCCCACACCACGCAAGTTACAAAAACCCATTGATGGAGAGGGCCCCCTATAAGTAAAAAAAACAAAAAAACAAAACAGTGGTGCCAGGGGCCTATATAAAAGTTTTTTAAAAACCATTGGGCGTCAGGGCCCCCCATAAAAGTTTTAAAAAACAATATTTGTGCCAGGTCCCCCCTTACAAGTTAAAAAGAAACATTGGGACCCCAGAGAATATCTTTTTTTAAAAAAAACATTGGTGGCAGGGGTCTATAGAGTATTAAAATAATACATTGATGGCCAGGGGTTTAATAAAATAAAAAACACATTGTTGTTCAGTAGAGCTGAACTTGCGGCTTCGGATCAGGTTCCGGCTTCGGGACAGGTCGCGGCTTCGGGACAGGTCACGGCCTCAGAATTCAACTTTGGCTCCTTTCGTGGCTTTAGGTCTTTGGCTCTTCAGAGGTTAATGACTTTGCCAGGCATGGCTTTTGCGCTGTCAAGGAGGGCCCAGCTATTTCAAAATTAGATTAACTACTGGAACCTGCAACAAGGCAATTCTAGTCCCTGTGCCTCCCTGAGGCAGCTTTCCCAGTGCCGCCCTTTCTACCCTCTATTGCTTACCATTTACTG
Organism: Xenopus borealis; assembly: GCA_024363595.1. Taxonomy (NCBI): domain Eukaryota; kingdom Metazoa; phylum Chordata; class Amphibia; order Anura; family Pipidae; genus Xenopus; species Xenopus borealis. Next base: position 36,935,647 of record CM044436.1, read on the forward strand.
CATGGGGGGTGCTCCTAGCGAGTGCAGCAAGCTCAAATTGACACATGAATAACCTGATATACCAGGAGTTGGTTTTTAGGGAACTGGAGTTCAAGCCTACTGAGAATACAGTTTCAATGGCACAGTCAGGACCATAAGAATAGAGAGAAAGTTGTTTCAAAAGCAATTATATTTACAAATAACTTTAAAGGGAATACTCACCTTCAGACAACTGCCCCCAAAACTTTTTTTTCAAGATTTTTTCAACTTTTCTTGTGATCTTAAGATTCCCTGGTCAAATCAATGCTTTTAGTGCATTGTGATATTATATGATCATATGGAGAAATGTACATTATACTTTCCCATATGCATTTCTTCTGTCTTTCTGTCACAACAAAAACACCATCTTGCTTTATGGCACATATAGTATGAGTGCCTGTGTTCACTGTTGCTTCGAGATAACCTTTGCTATTTATCAGTGTGGTTAAGATATAGTTCAGCTTAGGCAGAATAAATGGATACACTGACCTTTTAACTATATACATATATGACCTCTAATATTCCAGATATACCATAATAACTCCCACTCCGATAGACAAAAGCCCACCCCACTAGCTGCATCAGCACACACTGCCTACATCTCAGTTATGAAAGGGCAAGGCCTTGATTTGCTGCATTGCATCAGTCAATTAGATCAATAATATGCAAACATGCCTAGTAAGGAAGGGGTACATGCACTACCTGTAGTACCTTCACCTCACCGACAATGGCAGGAACCACTGACAAAACCAGAGGGGTCAGACACACTTGCTAATGGAAACGGGAAGCTTGCACTTTTGTAAACCTAAAGATTACAGGAGAGCAAATGGAAAGGCAAATGTAGGCAGCTTTTTAGGTACAAAGTACAGTTTTATTATTACAGATTAAAAAGGAATTATTCAATAAATAAGAATTGTTTATTTCTTAGGAATACACAAAAAAGGGGGTTGTTGGAGCACACCAAGTAAAAAGTACAACTGATCAATGCACCGGTCCTCTCATTTCTGTGCAAATATTTTTAGTTACAAAGTTATGATCATAAAATTCACTGTGTCAACATAGATCCTATATATTAGCCCCAACCATTCACCATATTCATATATTTCATAGACCTGTCTCCTGAGCATGGCATTGCTCTAATTCACAGGCTTGATCCTCCCCTGCCATTAGCTTTTACATGTGAGTGGAAATCTGGTCATCTTTGGTAGCAAGATATTTATACCCTTTCAAAGTGCTTTGGACAGTGCATGAGACCTGCATTGTCATGACTGGGATGGAAGTAAAGATATATTCTCAGTATCTGTTCCTGTGTTCAATATAATAAAACTTTATTTGAAAGGCTCAATAACATTTACTACACTGCTGCATGGAGATACCTTTTGCTAATTTATCAGTGTAGTTAAGATACAGTTCAGCTAAGGCAGAGTAAACAGATATACTGACCTTTTAACTATATAAATGCATCACATCTCTCTATAAAGCTCCAGAGCAGGGCTCCCAACCTTTTTCTGGCCAGGGGACTGGTGTCAAGGCAAGATTTTTTGCAATGACCGGGATGAGGTCGGGGGCTCAGCGTCCAGTTTGTCTCACTGACGTCTAATTCAATGCGGGCTAGACTTGGCAGCCCAGTTCAGACCTGTCCGCAGCACAGTGGTTGGGGATCCCTGCTCCAGAGAATAAAAACACTTTCTGGAACATAAAAAAGTTAAGTATTAACAGCATGTAATGGCGATACTCCATTAATTAAAAAAAAAAAAAGCACTACTTTACCACCATTGTCGGATTCTGTTAATGCTGGCTTGGATGATTTATTATTGGATGAATTATTGGCCAAGCCTATTATCAAAGGCTATAGTGATACTAAAATCTACAATTAGTATAGATATTTGTACATATATTTTATGCAAGTCAGCCAGTGTGATTGTGTGTATGTATGGAACACAAGATTAGAACAGGGAGCACTCACTGACGTATGTATGTCCGCTGTGCTACACATAATCCGCTCCCAATGCGTAAATCTTCTGAATAAATCCTTACAAAAACGGAGCACCAGCGGCATTAAAAACAAAAGCTTTTGAGGAAGTGGTTTTACCACAAAACACGTCAAGCATACTTTGCATACCAAGCTCTGCTTCTATGTTTTAACCATGCTGAAATAAAAGGATGTTTTTAAAGCCGCTGGTGCTCCGTTTTTGTAATGACTTGTGTATGTATGGACACTGGGTTTCATTTCGAGGGGTTAGACTTTGGTCTTTTTCCAACCTGATTTAACTACTGTATATTAGGAGCTGTGTACCGAAATATCAAAACCAATCAAAACACCAGCACAGGTCTATACTGGTAGCATACTTCTACATATCCATTGTGGAATAGGGTACAAGGATATATCCACTATTCAGTCAGCTTTGATAGGCCAAGTCCAAAGGGATTATTTATGATTTGCCCCTTATCATGCACTTCCCACTTGTACCCCAGCTTACTCTCAATTCAAGCTGGGCTCAGTATCTTGCATTCTCAGGGACACCATGTCCTTATTGCCTGCACTGGGTTCCCTTGCTCCTACTGTCCCTTGTACTGCTTTCTTGTAAACCTTGTATGGTGTGCAAGGTAGGGGGGTATTTCCAAAGATACCTACATTCTGATCATATCACCATATTTAATGAGCCTACAAGTCTAGTGTCTGAAGATTTGTGCAAGACAAGTCTATTTATTCATCAACAAATCCCAGGCATTATGATACAGCTTGAAAGAGTTGTCAAACTAAAATAGGTAAAACCTAGGATACAAGAGTCAAAATGTATGCAAACTGTGCTTTATATTCTGAAAAAGAAGCATTGTCTAAGTACTGACTTTCTATGTGATTTCTTTCACTCTTAAATTCTACAATTCAGTTACAGTGACATGTAATTTTAATCCAAAGCCCGGAGTTCATGTGAAGGCTTGGGAAACTAAACTCAATCTCTCCTTGGAGGTGGAAGTCTTGGCTTATGCTTTTTACACATCTGGATATTCTTATACCAAGAAATCTATAACAATTTGTTCCTGTAATATTATCTTTAATAAATAATACTGTCACTGTGGAAGATGGATTAAAACCAATGTTACATTCAAGAGGAGTGCCTTGGCTTTCAACACATTAAAATGATCTGACTAAAGTGCTAAAGGGAGCTCCTACCTGCTTCCCCTTTAAAAATTGTCACATAATAAACCTACATTCAACATAATCTGAAATTAATTAAGATGAATATTCCAGACCCGCCTCTTTTTTGTACAGCTTTGCAGTATGTGTCTTAATGCAAATAATTGAAGAAATATTATGGCTAATTAGAAAGAAAAAAGTAGTAGTTGTATTATGTGTCTTATTTCTGGTCATTTTTCATCACACAATTCTACCATTAGTATGTATTGAAGAAAATATGCAGTGCAGGATAGTTCTTATGTACTCAAATATTTATAGCCCTCAAAGGCAAGAGGACAACTACAAGATATACATACAAAAGCTGTGAATATCTTGTAAAATATATCCTTATAAACGGTGAGTTCTGATGTAAAAAGAGTTACTGTAACCTAGTCACATGAGTAAGTGCTTCTACTAGTTATTTCTTGGTGCCTTTCCCTAGATATATATAATGGCATATATAGTGAATAAAGTAGCCCCAGAAGTTACCTCGGAGTTCCATGACCTCAGTAACTTATATCATCCTTATACTTTACAAGAGGTGGTACTTTATTCACTATATATGCCATTACTTGCTACAGCTGCACACACACATGTTGTTCTCACAGTGATTCGATCCTTAATGGCTCTCTCTAGGGAAAGGCACCAAGAAATAACTAGTAGAAGCACTTACTCATGTGACTAGGTTACAGTAACTTTTTTTCCGGCATGTCCACGTCAACTGTATCAGTTTAATGTGGATTTCAACATAGACTATAAGCTCTTCACCAATTTGCCCCTACCTAATCAACCAGTGCTGTAAAATCACTAAGCATTAATAATAAATAAAATCACATGACACAAGACTTTGAATTTAGCCTTATGGAAAACGTTGCTGTATCAGAACTTCCCAAATAAATATGAATGTATTTGAATTTTTATATAGACATTACTCCACAGACTGGAAGGAAACAATGATGATCGGAGGGACCATTTTCCCACCCCACTTAGGCTCACAGTGTATGCAGCACCTGCCCTCTGCTTTCCAAAGAATCTATGCACCACCCAATATGGAAAGCAGAGAATCTTCAAGTCCCAGAATCAATCACTTCACAATGGGGTATGGGGAATTGTCCCTATGTCAAACAGACTTGCATGGTTTCTTTTAAATCTGGTGAATCTGTACATCTGTATCTGAATTATCTGTTGTACTGGCCATGACCTTCATTGTTTAAGGTGGAAAGGTATTTTCAAGTGATTTGTCACCAGCAGGTGGCACAGATTTCCTGCAGGCAACAAATTGTCCTGTGGGTCATCTCCCTAAATGCTTTCTCCTTGATGACCCCCTGAGAGAGGACTTTGAAGCTTGCTGGCTGTTAGTATGTAGTGATGGGCGAATCTACTCAGTTTTGCTTTGCTGGAAATTCGCGAAAAAATTTGCAAAACGAGTCGCGGCACATTTTTGACGCGCGTGTCGTGTCAACTTCGGTGCATCGTTTTCGTTGCATCGCGTCAAAAACTTTGCGCGACTCTTTTTTTTCTGCAAATTTTCGCCAGTCGTTTCGCGAATCGCAGGAATTCACTGCAAATTCGCCCCTGGCGAATAAATTCGCCCATCACTATTAGTATGGAATAAATATAATGTAGTAATCTGTATGCTGCAACTTGTGTGCCCTCGTTTCTATATAGAAAGGTACAAAACTCTTACCTCTGATTTTTCTAATTTGCTCTGAGCTTCAAATTGAGTGATGACTTCATTCATGTTTGTTTCCAGCACCATACCACCCATTACCATCTCATGCAAGATATAATGCACCTAGGGAGACAAGAGTAAAGAGGACATTATGTAATAAAAGGTATAAATTGTGCGAGTGTAATCACCAATATCAACCAGGTAGCATTTACTGGTCATCAGGATACTGAACATCAATTTTATTGGCTGCTGTGGGGGGCAGATAATCTATTGGTTGGGTCAGTTGATAAAGTAAAATTTCAAAATAGGTAAATATCCCATATGAAATAATGTAAGAATAAAAAATATATTTACTTCACCAGAAAAAGGTAAATAAAAAAAAAGCATTATAGCCTACTTTACAAATGGTTTCATGATTTTCAACACTGCTAACTCTGTTTTTCAAGCAAAGTGGCAGCAGAGCTGAACCAGGGGTAGGGCAAAGAGGCACATGCCTAAGGTGCAATGAACTGGGGGAGAAAAGCACATATCTCTTCTTTCGCTTACCCCTTGTCGGACCCTCGTCCCCCCACCGGCATGCTCCAGGGCGTGCTCCCTCCCCCTCCCCCCTGCCCACCAATTCATGCACAGGGATGGGGAGAAAGGGAGCTTGGTAGAATTTCTACAGCTTTAGTTGATCTGTGTAGATTCATTTAATGCCTGATGGATGCTGTGAATATATTTTAATGTTTCAAAATTTTCTCTTCTGTGTATGCAATAATAACATATGATTAATGCCCAGTATGAAGGATTTTGCAGAGCCACAGATGTCTTCATTGTAGGGTCAGATGCCAAGAATGAAAATGTGAGTTAATTCAGGTGAGCTAAATATTAACAAAATAAAATGATAGTGGAACAAATCCCCTTTGCTACTCTTCATCTTCTGACTTATTGTGCAGTAAAATGCATCCTTAAATTAACAAGCACAGCAACAACTAATGTTTTTGCTGACATGTGTAATTGCCTGCAATAATTGTTAGAACTAGGTACATCAAAAGAACAGCAGTACCCAGTACAGTCAGTTATGAAATCTTATCAAATATTTGCTTAAGCCGTTGTAAAAATATCATTATTTTGTGGACAAGGAAATTAAAATGTTTTTTTATCTAGACTAGGGCAATTATTATTATTATTATTATTTAGACTAGGGGACAGGGTGTTTTGATCATAGCTACCTGTAATAATTTGCAACCAGCTGCTACTATCTGCAGTCACACTGCCCACCTACATGAAACATAAGTGATATGGGCTGAATGAGAAATGTCCAACAAGGTGGAAGAAGGGAAGGTGTGTTGAGTGCTTTGTGTATGGACATTGTGTAAACAAAATGCTGAGCTTAGGGACTCATGGAGTGGATCAAAATGAAAGCGGAGGAATGTGAATTTGCTTTCATGTGCTCCTTTCTGTGGCTTCATTATCAGGAACAGTGTTGACCTTCATGGAGCTGCATGTAGCAAACACTGGTGCAGAGACGCAAAGTATGCATTTTTGTGCCTATATCCATAAGCATAGTTCCACACATACAGAAAGTAATATATGCTCCAATCTGCTTTTGCACTTGAAGTCAGCCCTGTGTGAGCTCTGATATGCAGATGCTGTTGCCAAACCATAAAGGTGGCCATACACGGGCCGATAAAAGCTGCCGACAGACTGCGATGGCAGCTTATTGACCCATGTGTGGGGCCCTCCGACGGACTTACCCAATTGATATCAGGCTGAAAGTTAGCCAGATGTCTATCGGACGGGAATAAAAATCCCGCCGGATCGCAGCTGCATCTTTAAGTTGATGCGGTCCTGCGATCCAACCACCGGTACCTCCTCCGTTGGCCACCTCACCTTTTGGCGACACATTCAGAATGAATGATTAACCAACAAATAATTGATATCTCTATAAATGACCTTTTAAATAATCTGTAATGGTTTGTGGGCTCCCTCAGAAAGCATCTGACAATATAATACAGTGCTAACTGTAACAGGAATAAGTGTGGGAGAAAAGCACAGAATATAAGTGGGCCTTTGTGTGAATACAGAGAATCCTATGAGTTGCGGGGGGCAGTCCTTAGTACTTAAAAAAGCTGTTTTATTTTCTATTTAAGATTACTACTAGAAATAAAATTTTTGTGAAAATAGTTTAGTTTATGGTCAGTTTTGCCCAGTGGCTTAACTAGATGTTACTGGGTCCCACAGCAAATAATTTTTCAGGCCCCCAAAATGTATGGATTGACCCGTACGGACCAATATGTATTGAAACGGTATATGAATTAGGTGTTCATGAGGCCCCTATACCTACTGGCCCCCCCTGCAGCTGCAGGGTCTGCTTCCTCTGTAGTTCTGCCCCTTTTTTGGCCATTTCTACACCTGTTTTTCTTGAATTCCACCTCAGTGATACAAAAGTCAACTGCTTTAACTACACACAAACTATGGTTGCCAGAAAATAAAGGGGTGTGTGGAATCCCAGGGTGAAGAGAAAGCACATCTGATGCAGCACAGGAGATGCTAAATACTGCCCTACTCAAAATTATATTTTAGTGAACACTATTTCTTATCAAAACATATTTTGCTTAGATTCCATATTAAGCAGTTGACTAATTTAGTCTAATGTAGTAATACAAGGTTATTTCACAAAAATGTAAAGGTATTTTGAACTAGACAAGAATATATTTAGAGAGAGAATATTTGCTTTTCTGTGGCGTATAATGCATAAGCTGTATTTCCAGAGAAAGGAATTGAAATCAGAAGATAGAAAAAGTAAGATATAGGGGATACCACAACCTGTTGCGGCTAAATAGATAATAATATATTAATAAACACCAATCTGCAGATAAACAGGGTTCACACTGCAGACCAACCTATACCAATATGTCTCATCATGCACCTTTAAAAACATTAACTATGAATGGGATACATTTGGGATACATATAATTTAGTGACTAACCAAACTGGCAATAAGGGCAACCATTTTTTCCCCCACTATATATTTATGCTGCAGGAGACATTATAATCTATATTTGTAGTGACTGAGCCACAGGGTAAGCAACTTACCTTAGGGCAGTGGGACAGGGGAAGATTTGTTAGCGGCAATTTTTTTGACGGGCTGTGGGGAAAAATCTCCTGAAAATGCCCCTTCATTGCCATTACCTGAAATCGCTGGTGGTGTGTCAAAAAATTCGCAAAGTTGGCTAAACTTCGGGCAATTTGCCATATGCCACTACCATTAGAAAGGAATGAAGCTCAACTCACAAATGTATAAATAGATTTATGAATTGGAAAAAGATATTTATCAGCAGAATGTTTTATCTGTGCAGATGACACCAAAGCCATAAAGCCGTGTATTTCAGTAGTAGCATATTTATTTGTACAGATTGCACACAGCATTCCACTGGCATCACAAATCAGTTTATTGCTGTGCTCTAAAGCATGTGGGGAAATATTAAACACAAGGTTGCCAGACAAGCAGATCTTTCCCCTATATGCCCACCAACAGCAGGGTGATATTAGGTTAACCTGAACATTCGGCCCTAGGGCCGAACACTTGGATTACAATGAAGAGAATGGATGCCAACAGGATGAGGACCACATCAACTAACAGATGTGGTCCTCAATCGCCAAAAAGAAAAAAACCTCCCCAATCAATATCTTGGCCAGACATCCATCCGGGAGACCTGTCAGAAGCCACCATACACTGGCAGATTAGCTGCCAAAACGGTCTAAAGGACTAATATGACTTATACCAGTGTATGACCACCTTAAGAGTTTGCACTGCTGTAAACTGGTTATTTAAAAAGAACCTCCAGCTTAACACTGACTGATCTTAAGTCCAGTGCGGACACATGAGCAAGCAGATCTAAGACATACTCTTTGACAGTGTACCAGTCCACTGCTGTTCTGGGATACTAAGCAACCAGCAGTAAAAGCAGAGGTTCACTCAACAGAGTATTTTCTACAGCCTTTATAGCCATAATATAATTTCCAAATCGGTTTGTTCCATGATCTCAAGCTATTCTCCATTTGTTTCTTCCTCATCTTTTTTATTGTTCCATTGACTTTGTCATATTCTTCTCCTAGTCAATGGCTTTGTATTCCTTCCTTTTACTTCCCTCTATGTGGCCAACATTTTTCCTTTTACATACACCTTTCCCTCAATTATCCTTTCCTGATGTTAATGCTATTCTCCTCTTTTGTCTTCATGTTCTCTTTTCTCTGTTCCTTGAATTGTTGTCCTCTCCCCAATTCTCGCTATTCAGCCTGCCTGTCAATCATTATATTCTGTCCCCTCAAGCTCCCTTCTTCTCTCTCTCCTTCGTTTTTCCCATCGGTTCTCTTCACTTGCACTGAATTGTAAGGTTATCCTCCCTGCACAGTGTTCAGTATGTTTCTAAACCAAAATAGAAAAGTTCTGCATAATAATGGTGCAGAGAACTTCTTACTAATCAAACAAATAATATAGGTTTGATAAATCTGTAAATGCAGTATGCTTCCCTTTCTGTACACTTAGAAAGTATATACGTATAGCCCTTTCATAAGTATTGTTTATTACTTTTTTATTTTGCCCTTACCAGGAAAGTAAGACGTACGAAGTGAACATAAGCTGAGGATGTTACTGCCACAGAGAATACTTTATTTCTATCTTTTACATGATAGATAAAATGACTAGTGAAACAATGTTCTGTGTACACAGAGCAATATTGCCTTAAATTACTGTCAATTGAAAGTTAAGAGGAAAAGATAACCTAGTTATAAACAGAAACCTAAAATACAAACATCTTTACATAACATTATTACATGCAATCTGACAAAAATACTGCATGAATGAAGCATTTTGAAAAAGATGACTTTTTTTTTTT
>CM044436.1:37006986-37018884 GCA_024363595.1 Xenopus borealis
GTATTATAAATTATCCATTGATACAAACTATCACTGCATAAATATACACTGTTACTAGAACTTATATACATATATATATATTACACAAAAGCCATGCCTATCGGGTATATTATATAAAATAATATGGAAAATTACACCCCCATGTTCTGGTAATGGGTTTCTAAACAACAGATTCCATACCAATATTAGATCTGTGGTTATTCCTACTGTTTTTGGGATGAATGTTTAAGCTGGCTATAGACGTAAAGATTTTTGAAAGATTCAATGGTTATCATGAGACCACGATTAGCTCAAAATGATCGTTTAAATGTCCGATGTGTCCATCATCTAAAAAGACCATTTCAGGCGATATTGCAGCAAAACTGAAGGATCGCAGCCTGCTTGGCCCTGCAAACATAGGTAGATTGCATGGGGACCGATAAAGGTTTTCTAACCTGGCCGATCAATCTTCAGACCGATGTCGGACGAAAAATCGTAAGATGTACGATCGTTTGTATCCCACTAACCGCACGATAATTTGACAGATTGGTTGGACTTCCCTAAGATCGGTCGTTCGGCAGGGAAAGATGGTTGCATCTATGGGGAGCTTTAGTAAGTGACCCTTGATCATCATCTGTCTGCATTCAGTGGCTATTGAAGTTATCTGTGCATTCTGGGGTTAGAATTCCAAAACAGCTATTATAGTAATTAGGGCTTGTTCTGAATGTATACATATGGAATGGGGTTCCACATATTATTTATATAAACTTTTACTAGGGACTGCCAAAATAAAGGCAGGTGTGATACCTAGTAAATTGGATTTTGGTGTCCCTGTTGGAAATTAGGAGTAAAAAACAAGCTGTTCCTAGGAATGCAAGTTGGTGGTGTTGTAAATAAATATTTGTTCCCACTCTGCAACAAAGGACAACTACCTCTCACTAGATGTATGTGCAGTATGTGATTATTTTTGGTATCCTTCTATATGCCAAGTCCTTATCACCCCATACTGCAAAATATTATTTCTAGATAACCTTCACCTGTTACCCTCGGGGTGGCACTTTGTTCTGTTGCTGTATTTTCAGAGTAGCCAATACATACAGGTCTGACACAATGTACAGAAATGACTCTTCAAAGAGCACTGCAAATTGGGTTACTCCCATTGGGAATCAAGGGCAGCAACCCAACTGCAGCTTCTATGTGTTGAGTTGTCCATTAGTTGGATCTATAGATTTGGCAGCTGAAGAGCCAAAAAAAAAAATTGCTACGCTCAAGAGCTAGAGTCCGCATTGCTTTAAAGGGGTTGTTCACCTTCAAACAACTAGTTGTTTTCAGATAGATCACCAGATATAACGATATATTTCTAATGTTGAAGTGTAAAATGTCATTTTTCACCTTCTTAAGCAGCTCTGGGAGGGGGGTTGCCCGACCTCCCCAACTGTTCTAAACTGATACATTTATTGTATACATTTGTTATCTTTGTCCCTGCTGAGCAGAATCCCTGGGTTTCATTACAGGCAGCTGTCAGAATTGAAACAATAGTTGCTAATACTCCAGAGATGTTGCTGTGAAATGTATCAATTAAATGTTGCAAAATGGTATCAGTTTAGATTCTGCACCTGAATTACTGAGCTGCCAGACTCAAACACCAGAGACAAACATTCAGCTTTAAACTTAGATTTTGGAAGAACAGTAAAAGATAAATAATGGAAAGTAATTGAAAAAAGTTTTTATTTCTGGGGAACAATTTGAAAACAACTGAACAGAAAAAAGTGTTTGGAAGGTGAACAACCCCTTTAATAATGACATGTATGTCATGTATGTAGGACTGCATTTCTGTAGTCTACAGTAGAACTTTGTATTACTTTTGAGTGAGAGCTGCCATTATTGATTGGTTAAGGCATTCTATTCCACAGTAGCAATGCCAGCCATGCCTCCGAAATATGCATTGCTATCAAGTTGGCTGCTCACTACTGCATGCATACCTCCAGCAAAATAAGACTCAATACTGAGTACTTTGTACCTACCTAGAGAGATACTATTGGCTGCAAGAACAAAACACTGGAAACGTTCTTGTGTGCCATTACCATTCCAAATTCATTGGAATCATCAGTGCTCAACTACAGTTTAGCAATGTTTAAAGCAATTTTTAAAAACAAGTTATTTACGAATGGGGTAACATTTATCAATGCAAATCTATTGGCCATCATACTCTTGTGGTTGAAGAGTCATCAATATGTTTTTCTGCATGATTCAATGTTTCTCTGAACTATACTGCCGCCTTCCATAGATGCAGGCATCAGGGCCGTCATTAGAAATCAGGGGGCCCCGCACAACAAAATTTTCGGGGCCCCCTGGGCCCCTCCCACCCTAGCACCCAAGCCTCGCCCCTAATCCCCGACCACTCCACATCAAAGTTAAAAGACCACACAGACATCAGCGCTAAAAACGTAACCCCCCAAGGCTCCCTTTTAAGTAAAAAATTGCCGCCAGGCCCCCCATAAAAAAGCATTGGTGCCAGGGCCCCTCATACAAGTTAAAAAAAAATCGGGGTCCCAAAAAATATTATTTTAAAAAAACATTGGTGCCAGGGCCCCCCATAAAAGGTTTTTTAAAATAATGGTGGTCAGGGCCCCCCGACAAGTTAAAAAAAAAAATTGGGCCCCATAAAATATTTTTTTTTTTAAAAATTGGTGCTCAGACACCCCCCGGCAATTTAAAAAGAAATTGAGGCCCCATAAAATATTTTTTTGAAAAAATTGTTGGTCAGGCCCCCCCGACAAGTTAAAAAAATTGGGGCCCCATAAAATATTTTTTTTTTAAACTTTGGGTGCCATAAAATATATATATATTTTTTAAATTGGTGCAGGGGCCTATAGAGTATTAAAATAAAAAATTGGTGGCCAGGGGAATTAAAAAAAAAAAAACAACCCACATTTAGAACTTGTGGCTTCATGACTTCAATTATAGCTGTTTTAGTGACTTCGGGTATTTTCACCGCTTAAGTACTTCAGTGTCGGCTCCTTTCGGGATTTCGGGTCTTTCCGCCTCTTCAGGACTTTGCAACGGTTCAGCACGTCCGCATTCTGTTGCAGGACTTCGGAGCGCATGCTACTGCGCTCGTAAGGGGGCTCTTTGAAGATTGCAGCGCTGAAGGGCCCCCCTTTAGCCCCGGGCCCGGGACACTTGTCCCCCCTGATGGCGGGCCTGGCAGGCATGCCTGGATAAGTTGTGCAACGTAGCAGACAAACTTCTAGGAAAGGATTCATACTTGGAAGTGATGAATAGTTTAAATCAAAGATGCCTGCATGTGCTTGTTTCCTCTTGGTGGCTGGGAGATGATTCAAAGTGAAGATGGGGATTGTTGTGCAAAAATTTTTGGGTCTGTTTTATGTCCAGTTTATAGGAAAAAATGCAAAGTGTGTGTATTTCCATGCATGATGGCCATTGACGTTATACTGTAAAAGTCCACTACTTATATAATCCTCCTTTATAACGTTTAGCATATGAAACTATAATAAAATCAGGATTACTTATAAAAGAGACTTCCCTACAGTTGCAGTGGTATCTGACTTTATGATACCAAATTAACTTGAATCAGTCAGTAGTGCGAATTTGGCATTTTTTACCTTAATGGTAAAAAAAATTTATGGCTGCAAATTCTAATATGAACAAGGTGCAAGAGTGCCTTCACCAGGCAGTAAGTACAGGGCCCTGGTTATGCATTACACCTGCACGCTCTGAATTTAGAGTTGCCACTGAGCCAGTATTTCAGTAGAATCGCAAATTTCAATGGAGTAGGCGCTCAAGGCAATCTTTTGTGTTTACAAACACTTAGTCAATGACTAAGTGTTAATAAACGCTTAAGGCTGAGAACACCATAAACCTTTTCTACTTTATAACAACCTGGTGGAATATTGTCTTTATTCTGAGTGCCTGCTCCATTGAAATTTTTGGTCTGTCTGCTCCCTGTGCTGAGGATTCAGGGTGGTTCACCTGGGCCACTTCCTAAATGTGGTGAGTGATCACTATACTTTATTTGGGGACCCCTAGATAGGTAGAATCACGTGCAATTAAATTTCATCTTCATTTTCAATCTCATCCGAAAAGTCCATACTGTGGGTGTTAACAACCATGGCTATGGTCTTTATTATCCTGCCCTAGAGTAGAAGTTGTTCTTGTGCCATGTGCTGTCAGCTTCCTTTTTTGCCATTTTCTCCCATCATTTTCAGCATTTTGGAGGTTTCACGTGCTTAGCATAATGAGGGCTTTCCAGGTTCTGATGTGTAGTTGTAAGACAATGACAGTGTCCCCAGAAGTGCAGGCTGTGAATTTAATTTGGCATGACTATGGCAAATTCTGTTGTCATGTGGCATAATTTTGCCTTACTAAAAGGGAAAAGGCATAGGTTGAAATGCAATTTCTTGTATATATATATATAGTAAATTTGTTATTCAGATTACGATATTTATTTACTCCATATCCCACTTGTCCCAGTCTGGCTACATTCTAAGCCAGGATATATTTGTTGAACAGTAAGATGGTAAATATTCCTCAAATATAAAATAGGGTCAAGACGCACATGCCCCAGTTCTTCAGGGAGACAAGGTAAAATAAGAAGAGTTTATTCACTTAAAAGTATGCACAGCCTTATGCATTATGCGTTTCACTTACATAGACTCACAAAACTGCTCTTCCTGATAGAAAAAAGTAATTTTTTTAATAAAGTCAAAATACACTGTATATAATACGGGTATAGGAACCCAGCTGTTACCTTGTTTTATATGCCAAATATTAGTTATGTACCAAATTCACTATTTTAAGATTCAGATGAATTCCGAATCCTTTGTGAAAACAGCGGGGGGTAGGGTGTGGATAATGAAGGCTATTGCTTGGATTTTTGGGAATTTACTTTTCGTTGGTGGTGAACCGGCTTAATATGGGTAGCTGTTCATTTGCTAAACTAACTTGCATTAGTGACTATTCCCATGAGAATGGCCTTGATCCTCCATGGTCCTGTGTATATATATATATATATATATTTAATATTTAAGGCCACTTGTAACCAGCAATGCCCCCATGATGGCTCATTTACCCACTGTAGTCAGTGCAAAGTGATTATACCCATCAACAGGGGAGGAGCAATCTCTAGGCGTTGGCTGTCAATGAGATATGATTTTAAGATCAAAGTGCTGTACTTTAACATCATTGGCCTGTTGCTGTACATGTGCTGTTGTGCAGTAGCTTCGTGAAATGGGTAAATCCAGTTCATCTCATTCATGGTTACTAAGGGCTGCAGTTTCTGTTTTAAATGTGTTATATTTATTTATACTAAAAAAAAAGCCATTTCCTTTGTTTATTTTACTTCCTGTTCTTCAGAACAGGAAGCCGCTCTTTTCTTTTGTTATATAAATGACCACAGAGGAAGCGGCTCTTCTTTTGTTATATACAGGAATTTAATCAAGGGAATTCTCTGACCAAAATAGGGTAAATCAATACTTATGGCAATCTATGGTTATTCAGAAAATTCATGTAAAAAAAATATTACCTTGCCTCCAGTCATTCCTACAGATAAAATAAATCTTCTACAGGTAAGGGAGCTCTTATCCTGAAATCTGATATTCAGAAAACTCAGGATTAACAGAAGATCATCTCCCGCAGAGTAAATTTCCAGCAAAAAAACAACTCACATTTTGTATTTAAATAATTTCCTTTTTTCTCTGTAAAACATAACAGTACCTTGTACTTTTTCCCTCTGTAATATATAACAGTACCTTGTACTTAATGACACCTTGGCTGTATAAAGCCATATTGGTTGGAAAACATATTGAATTGGGTTAATTTAATGTTTAAATGTTTTGATATAGACTTTGGTCATCCAAATTACAGAAAAAGCACTTATCTTGAAAACCATGAATCCCAGCCAATAAGGTATTTTTTAATAGAGATTTTACAGCTTTGTGGAATATGCTAGCAACATTACATAAATGAAAGTTACCTTTTTCTACCAGGGATGGATGTAGCGGCGTGGGTGGGGTTTACTCTTTGGGGGTGAGGGTTTAAAATAACTTTTGTTCTTCATAAAGCTTACTCCACTGATGCTTTACATCCAATTGTACCAAATTAAAGCCAAATCCCAGTTATGGTAGTACATTACATCTGTTACGTTCCTATTTTAGATGGTTGTATATGGGGGTAAGTATGATGCAGAGGAACCCATCATACTGTCACAGTATTCACATGGATCAGTTTGGAAGTACCTTTTTATGTTGGATACATGGGAGATGAAATGTTCAGCCTTGCTCCGTTGCTTGCCTCTGGGTAGTAATAGATGTGTGTCAATATGAGTAATCTAGGAGGAAAAGCTTTCTCGTTTCATGATCATTTCCTTGAAGAAGGAAATCTGAGTACAGATTGATGGATGACTTTCCAGTGTGCTAAATGTATCTTTCCTGTTCTTTTATCCTCTCTCTCTCTCTCTTTTTTTTTTTTTTTTTAAATAAAGCACATTTTCTGGAAAAATGCACATCATATATTCTTCCCTTTCACATTACTTTATTTTAGAAGATGTGTAGGTAATGGCAGATCTCTGCTGGCATACAACAGGCATTTGTTAACATTTCTATATGAAAGTGGTAGTTCACCTTCAAATGAACTTTTGATGTGATGTAGACTGTAATATCTTGAGACTATATATCTATAGCTTTTTGTTCTGCAGCTATTGGTTTGCTAGATTTCAAATTACCCTAGCAACCAGGCAGTGGTGTGAATGATAGGAGAGGTAAGTAAAAAAGGAACTGTAGCCCCCACAGAGCATTCATTTTTTGTCTGAAGGGGGTTTGGTGTCCCCATTTGAAAGTCATAAAGAGGCAGAAGAGAAGGAAAAAAAAAAAAAAAAAACTTTCATTTATGAAGACTGGTTGGGGTGATGCTAAGAAAGGACATGCTATAACAAAATAAAAGTTAACGTGAAGGGGAACTACCCCTTTAATTGTGTCTCCTTGGTATTAATTGACCTTCCGTCAAGCCTTTCTGAACTTTTGTCTTTTTTTTAAAGGAGAACTAAAGCTTAACTGAAGAAGTAGCTAGAAATGTTATACATGATGTTTTGGGCTTCTGTACCAGCCTGAGGCAACCACAGCCCTTTAGCAGTAAAGATCTGTGTCTCCCCAGTAGATGCCCCAGTAGCTCCCCATCTTCTTTTCTGCTGATTCACTGATTCACATGCTCTGTGCTGCTGTCACTTACTGAGCTTAGGGACTGACTCAAAATATACAATACACATATGGATATAGATTTATCAGACGTTGAATTTTGAATTTGTGTGAATTTTTTTTCTTTACTCTAATAAATTTCGAATACATACTGACAACTCAATTGGGAGGTTATTTAAGAAAAAATGTTAACATCTAGTATTCAATCGAATAGTCCTGACCCAAAAATTTGAATGTCAGGAAGGTAATTAACCTATTGAAATGGTTCAATGGACATCTGCCATTGACTTGTTAATTAACAAGTCAATGCTGGTTTTAGGTGGAGAATATTCGAAATAGAACTGTTTTCATGGTCGAGGGGTGATAAATCTCGCATTCGAATTTACAATAAAATTGGGGAATTACAATACATTGTGTGAATTTTGACACCAAAAAAAGTTAGAATTACAATTCGAAATGCAATATTCGATACCTAATAAATCAGTTCTATAGAATAGAAATGTCGCAATATATGATTGATTAGTAATTAATACAGATAATTAATACGTCCGCACAGAAACCAATGCAACTCACATCAGAGTATCCTGCCCTGTAGCATCAGTTTATATTACAGTCCAACCTCATTTTCTGCTTGATATTTTGTGACGACCCCTAAGCTTAGCTTTTCAACAGCTGCTCAGAGCCCACTGAGCATGTGAGTATCACAGTCACTTTCCAAGATGGTGACCCCCTGTGACAAGTCCTGGATCATTGCTGCTATTGACAAGCTGAAACTTTAGGCTTTATAAAATATGCAATTTTTACCAAATTTATTTTTAGGGTTAAATACAGCCAATGAGCTATGAGTACAGAGTATATATAAATGCGGTACAATGTCACAATTTTACCCATCTTCAGGGGCTGATTAATTTTGGCTTTGTGCTGCTATCAGTGACACTAAGAGGCCAATAACTCTAAGGGGCAGATTTACTAAGGGTCGAAGTTAAAAAACTTTGAATTTGGACAAACAAATTTTTTTTACAGCATTTTCAATCGAAAATGGACCAAAAAACTATTTGAATTTAACCTTTTGGCTGGGAATATTATTATACAATGAATTTTCAGCAGCTGAAATCTCTTCAAGGCATTTTCTTTGGATCATTCTCCGCAAATGGAGTGAAACTTTTTATATTCTCATAAGAGCATGTGCCACTGGGTAGGCATTGTTTTACATAGTAAAAAGATCTGCAATAAATTTTATCAGTGACAACATGTTAAATCAGAAAGTGTTTGTTTTTCTTATTGTGCTTTGTTAATATACCTTGGATAGGTCACCCCACCACAAGCTTACAATCTCATTGTTTAACTCAACTAATAACATTTAGGGGCAGATTTACTAAATTTGTGTGAAGGATTCAAATTTCAATCGAATTGTAAAATTACAATTTTTTTCTTATTTTAAATTTGGCCACTTCAATCATCGAATTTGCAAAATTCGATCGCATTGAATGATTCGAATAGATCGAATAAAAATCTATTCGATCATACGACCATTCGATGATTGAAGTATTTGCCCTTTAAATTTTTTTTACGTTTTTTAAGTTTTCTTATCGAATTAAAAATCTTATGATAGAACACTTTTTCGAGAAATCGAAGGAAATTTTAAGATTTTTTTCGTAAAATCGTTCGATTTTATCTAGAAATTGAAAACCGGTAAAATCCATCAAATTCAATGTTCGATTTTGTCGGATTTTACTACAAAAATTGTACTAAGGTCCTATTCGAGGGCTAAAAGCCCTCGAGAATTCGACCCTTGGTAAATCTGCCCCTAACTGTCAACAAAACATTTGTGGCAGCTGGCATCAGTTCAGTGTATGGATTGATATTCAAATGTTCAAAAATGGCATTGGGTTGTTATGCGGTGTAAAAGTTTTTTGTAGGCGTTTCTAATATATAGTTCTGCTCGTTAGGAGGAGCTTTATTGTGATATGAGCAGCTTCTACCAAATTCGCTCATGACTTTTCTAAAAGTATAGTAGGTGGATCTTTTAATAATAATTGTGCACAAAGGCAGGTTTCTCACTGGTGTCCTGAAGAAGCTACTACACCACATTTATAGTCTTGCATAACGGGTGGTATACGACTATACGTGTTATAGTGGTCTGTAACATAGTCAGAGATTGCATAATATTACATAGTTCTAAAGTTCTTGTTTTTTTAAATTTAGTTGTATTACTCTAAATCAGTTGCATGCATTAATGGGCAGCAGTGCTGTAAAGAGAATTTTTCTAAATTTAACCTTGAACAGTGATAGGGCCTTAGATTGTTAGACCTTCTAGGGCAGGGAATGATGCATAGTCTCATTAAACCACTACAAAATATGTTGGTACAGGTATGAGACATATTATCCAGAATACTTGGATACAAAATTTGGATCTTCATACATTAAGTCTGCTAGAAAATCATATAAACATTAATTAAACCCAATAGGTTGGTTTTGCTTCCAATAAGGATTTGTTGTATGTTAGTTTGGATCAAGTAGAAGCTACTGTTTTATTATTATTATTATTATTATTATTATTATTATTATTATAGAGGAAAAGAAAATATATATATATTTTTTTAAATTGGATTATTTGATTATAATGGAGTCTATGGGAGGCAGCCTTTCTGTAATTCGGAACTTTCTGCATAATGGATCCCATACCTGTACTATATAAATTTTCTTTGAAAGTGTGACAACCCTAAATAACAGGCTGTGAGCTTGTGTATTCTATGTAGACATTTTACTGACTTATCTCTTGAAAAGGTATTGCCTGAAACTGTCTTCAATCTACCTAGAATGGGTAATGTTCAGCCGTGCTTTACACAAATTCAGCCCTGTGATAACACTAGTGCAATCATTCATCTAAAATTCCCTGTTAAACCATCAGAAAAATCAGATTTTGCAGTATCTCAGTCTACTGGAGACGCTGTCTTTGGCCATTTGTCGGTGAGAGATGTGAACACTTGCACAGGTTTCTGACAGATAATCCCAGAGAATGGAGTCAGGAGTCACCTTGTGGGAAGGAGAGTTGCGGTGGTTTATTATGACAGGCTACTGAATGTATTTTTATAGGTGCTGCTTTGTATTATAACATAAGCACTGTCCCTTACCAAATGAGATTTGCTTTTTATTTTGGGGTTCTTCTAGAAGTTCGTGACTAGGACTTTCTTCACTGCATTTCAGATCGCATTGTCAGTTTCATGTCATGTGAAATTAAAATGCTATTCTTTCTTTAGGGGATCTATACAATGCAGTTTCCCTATCAAACAAATGCTTGAAAGACCTACTTAGTTGTGTCTTGTAACATTGTCTTGGGCATTCGTCATACCAGTAGTTATCAAAAGAGGGAAGACTAGCCTATGGCTTTACTCCTGACTTTTCAAAGCATTGCAGGGCTCTTTTATGGAGTAAATAACATGGTCTGTACAGGTATTTTAGCTGTAAATGGGTGGGGGGAGGGGCTGTCATTTCTGCATCATAAAGTAGAACTGGTAGTATTTAACCTGTTGCTGTGTGGTAAACATTGCTCAAAAGTGGAGATGTGGTTCTGCAATTGCAAATGACAAAACATTTTTGCAGTCGTAATAATAATGTATATTTTCTCATACGAGAATATAAGGAATAAGTTCCTAAACACAGAATGTCCTATCAGCCTGTGAATGAGCTGGGATGTGCTGTTGAGCAGCAGTTACAAAGTGGCCTAAAGGGTAAGAAGGTTAGGGGACTTGATTAAATGTTAAGGTGGGTAGGCTGTACATACATTTTCTAATTTTGTCTAAAGAAAAGCTGATTTTGCAAGAAGCAACCATTGCATAGTTTTGTACTCATAAGCCCTTGTGCAAAGTTTGTTCACAATTACCACAGGTCTCTCAATCCCGCACTGGATCCTCTTGTTTTAATTTGACCTCTCACCATGTGAGATTGTATATATTTTTCCCCTTTTTAATGTTTTTTTTTTCACTGAAATATTGAGATGGTGCATAGCTTCCGCCCACACTGGCGAATTTTCGCTATCGTTAGTCACGTCACCCTTTAGTGATTCTGCCCCTTAGTTGGTGATCAGTAGATCTCAAGACACTGTAAACAACCCCCTAAATCACCCCTCTGTTTCATTCTTTTCATTCAGATTATTATATTAATATTACATAAGAAATACAGGTATGGAACCTATTATACAGAATGTTTGGTACCTGGGGCTTTTCAGATAACAGGTCTTTCCAGAATTTGAATCTTTACACCTTAAGTCTACTAGAAAATCATGTAAACATTAAATAAACCCAATATGCTGGTTTTGCTTCCAATAAGGATTCATTATATTAGTGAGGATCAAGTACAAGCTACTGTTTTATTATTACAGAGAAAAGGGAAATATATTTTAAAAAATTTGAATGATTTGATTATAATGGAGTCTATGGGGGACAGCCTTTCTGTAATTCAAAACTTTATGGATAACGGATCCCATATCTGTAGTTGTTTGTTAAATATAGCAAAATACATTTTCTCATAAAT
The DNA here is from genome assembly GCA_024363595.1 of Xenopus borealis. Taxonomy (NCBI): domain Eukaryota; kingdom Metazoa; phylum Chordata; class Amphibia; order Anura; family Pipidae; genus Xenopus; species Xenopus borealis. The sequence continues at coordinate 37,018,710 of CM044436.1, forward strand.
CAATATGTAAGTAATATTTTCTATGGAACATAATGCTAACAATGATTTTATGGATGTAGATTATAATGGGACGTCGCCACCATCTCCTGGTGTAGAACTACTAAACATCTCTGGGGAAAGAGTTTAGCACAGGTCTATGATTCATGAAGTTTGGTTTCACGTTTGTGACCATGAA
>CM044436.1:37018894-37043715 GCA_024363595.1 Xenopus borealis
TACATTGCTGGTCACTTTATATTCCCCCGCTTTCCTGTTTCCGAACTCCTCCTTGCCTGGCTTTGGAATAGCAGAATGTAGAAAGAGGAGAAAAAAAAAGGAATCCTCCACATTGTACTTGTGATTGGCACTGCTTCTGAAGGAAAGTTATTTTTCTTATTATTATGTGGCTGTTTTTTTTTCAGGTAATCTTTCTTTTATCCCCACACCATTCATCTGGGTACAGTTCAAAATCCCTCCCTTTCTTTTTCATTTCTTTCCACCATTCCATTCATTTGCTCTCCTTTGTGTTTTCGCCACCCCCCTGTTTCTTTTCGTTTTCTTCCTGCATTTAGTTCCTTTTATAGTTTCTCTTGTGGTGTTTAGTGTGTGTGTTCTCTTTCTCTCTCTCACTTACATTGAACTTCTCTTCACTATTTTATGGGGGATGGGATAAAAAAAGTTAAAAACAGGATTGACTCTACACAGAAACACACAATAAACAAGTCATTCATTCTTCATTTCCTGGTATATAAAAAAAATAAAGAATCCCAAGCATTCTTTATAATATTGTTGGTCTCCTTGGCACATATACCTCAACACTTCCCTCTTCCTTGCATTTTTAATGGTTCAGGATGATCCACATTGTAGCCCTTCAGCTGCTGCTGAACAACATCTCTCATTAGGGAGGCAACACACTGCTATAAGTGCTAAAAAAAAATTTTTTTAAGTGAACAAAACATGGTGCCTTACTCTGGATATCTGCTTTCTGTCTGGTTTAAAGCATACAATCTTGCAAATAGTGCAGGTATGTATTTGTATATTAATATGTTTTATATATAATTATTTGAAGATCCAATATTTGCCCCTCGGGCAGCGTTGGACTGGCCAGGCAGGACATTGTGAAAAATCCCGGTGGGCCCCGACCCTTATAGGCCCCCGCTGGACCAGACTCCCTCCCCACATAGCTAATAGTACTTGTGCAACTCAGTGCGCGTCACTGTAAGGGGGGGGCGGTGTTCGTGCATGGGTCACAGGGAGGAGGTGGTGGGGAGCCCTGGACAACAATCCCGGTGGGCACCCAGTCCGACCCTGCCCTCGGGCACCTTTAGTAACAGGACACAGAATAGAAATCCCTACAGTTCCAGAGGTAGTGGTGTGGCTGTCATGGTTATGATTAGCACTGGCCAGTAAAAAATATGCCTGGTGCCAATGTTTTGAATAATGAAGAAAGATAACTTAGATAATAAGGTCGGTAATTTTAAGACACTTTGCAGTAGTAAAAGCCACCTATAATGGCTTGAATTTCGTAAACTGTATGTTTAGCAACAAATATTCATTGCAGGTTTGGAACCTGTTATTCAGAGTGCATAGGACTTGGGATATTACTAATAAGAGGCCTTTCCTTATTATGGATCTCCATACCTTAACTCAAATAAAAAAATAATTTAATCATAATAATAAACCCAATAGGATTGTTTTGCTACCAATATAGATTCATGCAGCTTAGTTATGATCATGTACAAGCTACTCTTTTATCATTACCGAACTAAAAAAGGAATTGCATATTTAAAATTTGAAATTAAGTCTGTTGGAAATGGCCTCCCATAATTTGAAGCTGTCTGGATAATGGATTTCTGAATAACAGATTCCATACCTGTATTCATTAGATATTTTACCACTTTGCTCTGTAGTATTTGCAGAAGAGAATTTGCCACTATTAGGTGGGTTTTAGCTGTGCTGTAGGACATGAGCCTATTTTTAATGATGAGTTGACTGTCTGATTTGATAACAAAGAGATATTCCTGTTTTTCACAGGCAGAAACAAGTGTTCTACATTAACCATTCAGAAGCCTAGCCAGTCATGAGAATATGTAGAAATGGAACATATGGTTTAGTGACAAATGTAAGGATGTATTGCATGTATTGCCTGACTGTTTATTATAAATGTGTTATAAATTGGAATAAGTATATCTAATTAACAAGATATGACTTTCTCCATGTTGATCGAATTGCATCCTGGAAGATCCAGGTGCCATTTGTAGAAGAGAAATGTATCCTATGGGGTGCTTCCCCCTCGACATCTAAAAAGTAAATATTATATAATTTTTACATAATTTTACATGTTTATTTGTCCTCTCTAAGTACTGTTAGGCTAATTCTACGTACTCCATGGGAACAACCAGTGCTGGTGGGCAGAGGATCATAGTATGTAGTCCACATTATAGTTACTCCCAAACAGGTAAAGGATTGTAGAACAGTTTTGGAGGTCATCTTGGTTTTGGCAAGCTGTTTTGGTCTCATTATAGACTTCAGTCTTCACTCCAGCATATGCTGGGCCGGTGTTCAGCCTAATGTGGGTTTTGAACATATGCCTCAGACTAGCATGCAACCCAATGGTTAGATAGATGAGCAGAGTAATGCCCCACTCATTTATGATTTTTTATTTAGAGAATGCAGAGATTGTTCACCATTCAGATCAGGCCCCACCATAGTGAACCTATCTCTTCATTGTTCACATCCTGTTGGTAGGGTTTCTCACAGACCGTAATTAAGTTCATGGATGCTACTAGCAAACAAACAGACAATTGAATTGCCATTCACAGGAAACGCTTTCTTACTGATGATTTAACTTTGGGTGTAAAAGAGAATGTTAGCTTCCTTGGAAACACTGGGAACACACACACCTTTAAAGAATGTAAAACATAACAAGATGAGCCATTTCCTAGTGCTACATATTTCCTTGCGTTCCTTTCTGTTCAAGGGCAGGTAAGACTAGACAAACTGGAATTATCTGCCTGTGTGTACCATACCAAAAATAACAGAATGAAAATAGTTTTAGGAATAGAGTTGCACCAGCTTCACACTAGTTATAAAACACAACACTTTTTGTGGTTGGTAAAACATGTTCTTCATGGTTGGATTCCACCTTACGTGGTGTCCAACCACTGGATATAAAACACTATATATTTCACTGGAACTTGCTGTGTTTACCACAGATTTAAGTTGTGACTATGGTACAGGTTTTGGGACTAGATAATATCTGGAGGACAAGTACAGTTGGCCCTTTGGAATGGACCAAAGAAGCAGTGATGCCATATAAGTTATGGGTGCCATAAACGACCAATGCTCCAGTTGCTGAGACTTATTACCTTGGAGCACTGCCTTACAGGGGGTTTTGGGATTTGTAGCATTACTGTTGCAGTTAGCTGCCCATTATGTTTTAGTGCAGCTAGAAATGTATCATTTAAAGTCTTCTATAATTTTTTTTTATTTATCCAGGTTTGAACCCAACCAGAAGTAGTTTTTTATGTGTTCATCTAAAGAAGTTCCTATTCCGTGTGCAGGCCCATGGGGAAGAAACATGGAAGTGACAGACAAAAGGTTGAGAGGTTTAAACACTGAAATAGATGTGGAGATGGATGAAAGGAGGGGGAAACAAGAGAAAGATAAGAGGGGGGGAACGACATGCAGGATGCAGAGAACTAAGATAGCTGTTGCTAAGGTAACAGAAAGAATGAGAAATAAGTATCTAGAGAGAGGTATGGAAGAGATGGTAAGGAAGACGGACCTAAAAGGGGAGGGGGAGGGAAATCCAAGAGCAACATAAGGAGGGAGAAAGGGACATGAACAGTAAGAGCACAAATTAAAAGGGATGTTCAACACATCTATATCGGAGGGGGAAAAAGGTTCCCTGTACATCACTTTCTTTCATTAATATTAATTGGAATAAAGAGTGTTCAGGAGTTCTGACATGTGCCCAAATTCTTTTGATGCAGCAGATTTTTCGCTGGTGGTGAAATGCAGAAATTCACCCCGAATCCATCACTACCCATATGCTATTAGCCTTAGGTTTGTGAAATGGCTCTGGTTGTAGATTTATTAACTGATACTTTTAAAGGGGTTCACCTTTAAATTAACTCTTAGTAGGACATAGACACTGATATCCTGTTGGTTAAAAAAAAATTTCAGTTAGTTAACTTTTTGTTCAACAGCTCTTCAGTTCAGATTAGCAACTAGGCAGGGGTTTGGGATATGAATGGGGAGGGACTAAATAGACAAATAATTAATAAAAAGTGCCAATAATAAAACTGTAAGCTCACAGAGCAATAGCTTTTAGCAAATAAAAAAAAAACTAAATAGGACATTCTATAACATACTGAAAGTGTAAAGGTGAACAACCCCTTTATACCAGTATGATGGAATAGAGGGACAGAGAGTGATTTGGAACAGGGCAAACTGTTGTGGGCAGCTGCTTTAAAGGAATACTGCCATTTTTCAAAATGCATCAGTTAATAGTGCTGCTCCAACAGAATTCTGCATTGAAATCCATTTCTTAAAAGAGCAAACAGATTATATTATATTTTGAAATCTGACATGGAACTAGACATATTGTCAATTTTCCAGCTGCCCCAAGTCATGTGACTTGGGCTCTGATAAACTTCAATCACTCTTTACTGCTTTACTGCAAGTTGGAGTGATATCACTCCCTCTGGTCCCCCCCCCCCCGAGCAGCCTAACAGAACAATGTGAAGGTAACCAGTTAACCGCTCCCTAACACAAGATGCCTGGAAGTTCTCTCCTAAAGTGCTGGCTCAAGTCACATGACCGGGGCAGCTAGGAAATTGACAAAATGTCTAGCCCCATGTCAGATTTCAAAACTGAATATAAAAAAATCTGTGTGCTATTTTGACAAATGGATTTCAGTGCAGAATTCTACTGGAGCAGCACTATTAACTGATGTGTTTTAAAAAAAAACATGTTTTCCCATGACAGTATCCCTTTAAGGATAGATTTTACTGGATGGGGATGAATATATTGGCGGCCAGTGAGAAAGATGTTTTAGCAGTTTAGAAAGATGAGACCCCAAGTAAGGGATTACGCTGGGTAAAAAGCAATTTGAATTTACAAATAATTAAATTCTTTAACTTGGATGTAAAAAAAATCTTTAGTGTGTGTTGAATCTACTGATGTGTGTGCAGTTTTACTGATTGTAGCAGTGTTGGCCCACCAGATTAGGATAGATGCCGGTGCATGTTCAAATACAAGGTCAGACTGGGTAGCTTGCAGCAAATGGTTAGTTGGACAGTTATAGAGTGATATTATAAAAGGTACAATGTTTGCCCCAATTTTAATAACACACACCATCTAATCTGGCAAATAGTAAAAATGCTCCCTGCTGATTGGTAGGACCAAGTTTATAATTTTTTTTTTGTAAACTGCCTCCTGTGATCAGCCCAGTTCAGATAAAAACTGCCAAGTTGTTCTATGAGTTGTCCACTGATTAAATGTTGCACTGGGGCTGTACAGTCCAAAAAAAATTAAACAATTATTTGTGTTTATAATTAAACAATACACAGATGTAGGAAGAGAAACAATAGATTGTATCATTTGGTTTTATGTTCTGACCCCTTCTTGGAAAGCCTGTTCCAGGGAGAAGTTCCTAATTCTGCCTATTTGGAACTTATCTGTTGCTTACTGTTACGTTAAGTCTGCTATTAAACCGTAGCGCCGAAACCAGCACCAATCTGTAATGCAAACAAATTGCATAACCCCTATCTAAAAAAACATGCTCTGTTAGGATACAAATCTATTGTAATTGCTACTTTTTATTTTTCACCTTTCTATTTAGGCCCTCTCCCATTCATAGTCCAGTCTCTTATTCAAATCAGTGCATGGCAGCTTAGGTAATTTGACCCTAGCAACCAAATATACAGGGGCGTAACTATAGAGGAAGCAGACCCTGCGGCTGCAGGGGGGCCCAACAGGTATAGGGGGCCCCATGATGCCCTAATTAATGAACAATTTCAACATATACTAGTAAAATGGATAACATTTGGATATGTTGGGGGCCCTAACATTAATTTGCTGTGGGGCCCAGTAACATCTAGTTACTCCACTGCAAATATATACATATATATATATATATATAATCTCCCACAAACAAGGTCCGCACTCTCACTCTCAGGTCTTAAATAAAAAATGTTTTATTTACATGGAAGACTAACGTTTCAGCCTCTCCGAGGCCTTTTTCAAAGTACCAGTTGGCACTAAATAAATGCATTAAATACGTATGTTGGCAGGAAACGTTAATTGGCTAACGTGTCATTATCATCATCGTTAAAGTGCATCAGGTGGTTGAACATCGCACATAAAAACATATTTATAAACCACAAATACCTGAATTGATCTTATAAACACTCATTATTCCATTAAAACACCCCTATTTAGTAACCTAAAAATTTTAAACAATACTAAGTAACAGAAGTTTAACTCAATTATCACTTTGTGCTTTTTTTTTATCATCACTGAAATTAATTAGTATGGTGCTCGGACCTAATCTGGTGTTCATAACGTGTATAAGCTAGTTCGGCATTATCCCTCTATTATCAGTCTAACTAGTCCAACGTTTAGGTCCTCGTTAGGACCTTTTTCAAGAATGATACAAAATGAATTTAAACAAACTTTAAATAACAATGTGCATTTGAATAAACCAATTAGTGCTCAGTGTCCAACCTTCAATTAATTGATTATATAATCATCAAGCCAGTGACCATCTATATTTGTGTAAAACTTTCTAAAATCGTTAAATACATTTATATGATATTTATAATTGTGATTGTTGCGTGATTTGATATTTCATTGACACAATCACAATTATAAGTATATGTATTTAAAGATTTTAAAAAGAATCACTGAGGACTGATTGGTTTATTCATTAGCACATTGCTATTTAAAGCTTGTTTTGATACACTTTGTATCATCCTTAAAAAATGTCCTAACGAGGATGGAAAAGTTGGAATTTGATACCATGCTACAATAAAAAGACAAAAGTTTTTTTACAAAGCATGTAAAAAGATATTTGGTGTATACATATTACTGAGCAATCTTTCCTTTTAAAGATATATTAGGCCTTGGAATGCGGATACTTGGTTGCTATACATTATATATATATATTTATTTCTTAAAAAAATATATATATATTTATTTTTTGTGCAGCATGTACAGACAGTGATTGTTGATGTCTGTAGGGTGGTTACCTTACCATTTGCATAAGTGAAAGAGATGTAATACCTTACAGGGATAATGATTAGTTGTAGTTGATTGATTAATGCTCTGCAAAAGATTATGATTATCCTTCCAGTTGCTGTGTCTTCAGCACCTCAGCACAGAGTTACAGGAAATGAAGGGAGGGGTTGTATATGAAACAGGGTGAGAAACATGATGATATGAATGGACTTCAGAAATTACCATATTTCTAAGCTGTCTATATTTACTATATTCATAGAGAGGTTGCAAAAGGAAGTTTAATACTAACAATAGAAGTTAGTTAAAAAGAGAAACAAAGCTAACAAAAATAAGATTTTAACATCCTGAGCTGCTCTAATGTCAATTCAACTTTGTCTTGTTTTTTCAATTTCCTTTAAAATGTAATTTCTGGATGGTTGTTCAGCCTGTGAACAGAACATGCAAAATTGTAAGGAAATTGTGATATATGTTATCCAATGGAGCAGTTTTGGTTGGAAAGTCTTTTTTTTATTATTATAATTATAAAAAAAATACCTGTCCATATGTTTTTCCCTAGTGGAGAGCTCAACTCACTGTATTTTAGATTTGTCTAGGTGTCTGTTATCTGTACATGAGGGCTCCTTCCTTGTATAGGGGTCAGTATAATTCCAGGCAAAAATCTCAAATACATACAGAATATGACCAATGTTTTGGTCCACCTCAAGATTTAAGAAAGGGCCCAGTGAGACCCAAAACTTTGCAATATTCTGTATGTTTATCAGCTTAATTTGTGCCTGAAATCCTCAGTCATAATATTTTTGTCTTCTGCACTAGTAATGTAACTCATAAACATAAATTCCATGACACGAGCCACTAAAGTAGTCTCTAAAATAAGCAGGAATGCAAAAAGTACAAAGTTCTTTATTAATCACTCATAAGGGCAGTGTTTGCGCTTTCAAACAGTTCTCATATGTGAGAACATGTGGCTGTCACATATAAAACACATTTAGCAGGGCACTCCCTAATTTGGTGGCATCTCAGGACTAGTTTAAAAGTGTGACTTGAGATGTGTAGAATTTAAAGGTGGCTTTTAAAATAAAAAGCTGCACACAGCATGTAAAACAATCTATGTTAAATTGAGTAATGTCAGTGTTCTGTCTCTAAGACCAGTGTTTTAGACGTAGCACAGAAACATAGGGGCAAATTCACTAAAGCGTGAAGCATCTAACGCTAGCGCTAATTCGCCAGCGAGACGTCAATTTGCAACTTTGCCGATTCACTAACAGTGTCTCTGGCGAAAATTCGCTAGTGAAGTAGATAGACTTGCGCAACTTGGCAACCTTACACCAGGTGACGTTGCGCACTGACGAAGTGAAATAACTACGCTAATTCACTAAGATGAACATTTTTCTGAACGTTACCTCTTGCGCTAGATGTTACTTCGCCAGGTCAGACCTGGCGAAGTTCAATACAATAGATAGGAGTTTGAAAAAAAAAAAGTCCCAAAAAACACTGGCGTCTTTTAACTTTTGTAGGGTGATAGTCTGAAAAATATCGAAAAATTTTTTGGGGTTACCCTCCTTCCCCCCTACATTTCCTAACATATGGCAACTCAACTATACAGTGGGCACATGTTTAGGGCAATAGAACAACTTTATCTTATTTATTAAAGGTTTGTGTAGTGTAATGTAGTGGCTGTAACATATGCCTCTATTATACGTTTAAGTTGGCGCCGTATGCAAATTAGGCATCGCTAGCGTAAATGCCCATAGTTTGGCGAAGTAACGGTAGCCCTATTTCGCTACCGTTCGCCGCCCTGAGCGAAAATTCACATCTTAGTGAATTTGCATAGCGCTTGCGAAAATTCGCCTTCTGGAAATGCGGCGAACACCGGTGAAGCTCTCGCTAGCGCATTTCCGCGCTTTGGTGAATTTGCCCCATAGGGAGCCTTTTATTATAGCAGCAATTTCATATGAGCTTTATCGGTGACAAATGTACTTCAGATAGATATTTCTTAATGTCTTCAGTATATTTGGAATCTTTTTTTGTGTAAGGAAAATTACACAGTACAAAGTACATTTCTATTGCATGTACTACTTAGTGGCAGATTTACTATTGGTCAAATTCGAGGGTGAATTTACCCTTGAATTCGACCAAAGGAATTGTGGTCAAATTTGAAATCTGCAAATTTGAATTTGAAAGTTTCTTCCGCAATTCGATCGATCGAACAAAATAAATTCAATCAAGCGAACGATCAGCCCCTTAGGGGCAGATTTACTAAATTCTTGTGAATGATTCGAAATTCGATCGAATTGCAAATTTTCGATTTCTCGAATTTTCAAATATGCAAATTAGCCCACTTCGACCATTGAATTTGCAAAATTCGATTGTATCGAATAGATCGAATAAAAATCTATTTGATCATTCCACCATTCGATGTTCGAAGTAAATTTTTATTCGATGGCCTACTTCGCCAGATTAAAGCTACCGAATTGTAATAGAAGCCTATGGGAAGCCCCCATAGGCTTTTTTGTTTGTTTGTTTTATTTTCAAATACAAATCGTACGATCAAACGATTCGACATGGGGCTAGACATATTGTCAATTTCCCAGATGCCCCAGTCCTGTGACTTGTGCTCTGATAAACTTCAGTCACTCTTTACTGCTGTACTGCAAGTTGGAGTGATATCACCCCCTCCCTCCCCCCAGCAGCCTAAGTGCTCAGCCACACCTGGAGAGTCTAAGAGATTAGCCATCTGGCGACTCATCGCCCCTCTTCTTTGGGGCAACTAATCTCCATGAACTGCTTTCCCTTGTCTTGTGCCGGCTACAATAAAAAGTTGCCTGTGGCATGACACACGCGGAGCTTTGTTTTCCGAAGTTGCTCAGAAGTTTCCTCGTGAGGCAAGTTGCCAGGTGTGGCTGAGCCCTAACAACAGAAAAAAGGTAATCAGATTACAGCTCCCTAACACAAGATAACAGCTGCCTGGTAGATCTAAGAACAGCACTCAATAGTAAAAACCCATGTACCACTGTGACTCCATCAGTTACATTGATAAGGAAAAACAACAGCCTGCCAGAAAGCAGTTCCCTCCTAAAGTGCTGGCACAAGTCACATGACCTGGGGCAGCTGGGAAATTGACAAAATGTCTAGTCCCATGTCACATTTCAAAACTGAATATAAAAAAATCTGTTTGCTCTTTTGAGAAATGGATTTCCATGCAGAATTCTGCTGGAACAGCACTATTAACTGTGAAACTGTGGCTACCAGGGTTTATTATTGTAAACAGGAAACAGTAACTTTCTGAATTAGTGTTGCCCAAATGATTGTCCTTCACCTTTGAATATTTGAATACTGGATGATTTAGGACAGATCCCAAACTTGCATAAAATGCTTCCCACCCTATTTAGGAATGATAATTCAGGACTTTTCCCTCCTAAATCAGCACCATTTTACGTTCTTGCAACCTTTGTTTGTTGATAGTTGACAATAAGAATAGTCTGTTAACAAACATTGTCAGCATATAGATTTGAAGACAAAACACCAAGAACGGACACAATGCTATGCTTATATGAGGATAAGCTGCAATATTGTACATTATTGACCCCTGCCCAGGTGAAATACCCTGAGCCAAAATTGCTTTTATAGGGGAAGTACAATCTAAAATGAAATATGCTAGAAATGTTGTATTTTGTATACTAAACATAAACATGAACTTACGGCACCAGAAGCCTAATCAAACAAATGATTTCAAAGTTGGCCACAGGGGGTCACCATCTTGTAACTTTGTTAAACATCTTTGCAAGACCAAGACTGTGCACATACTCATTGGGGTCTGGGCTGCTTAGGGAACATCAGAAATTATTAAAACCACACAAGCCAAATAATATCTGCCAGAAGCCGATACAGCGAGGCTGATTAATAATCAGAATATGCAGCCAGCACTGGGTCCTGTGTTGTCATGTAATCTAATGTGGATTTTATAGTTTTTGTATTGTTTAATACAAACTTTCTCCAACTCTGCAGAACTAGTGGATGCAGCAAATTAATCCTTCAAATAGAATCATAGTTTATCTGTTTATATCTGGCTCCATGATCTTTGTCTCTGCAGCTGGAGTTGGAAACTGTAAAGGAGACGTAAAGGCAAAAAATAAAATCCAATACAAATCTCTACACTGTCACCGACTGCTCTACAGGGAAACAAACAAAGCTGCTTGAGTTCTGCATGGCTGGGATGTAAGGCAGGGGCTCCCCCTGCTGGTCATAAGCATGATTGTTTCCCTGCACAGCAGTTGGGGACCATCTGACAATTCCTATCCACAGCAGTAAATGAAGGGAGAATTTCACTGTGTACAGTCAGGTTTCTTATAAAAACAGACTTTTTTTAATTAAAGTGTATTGGAATTATAGTAAAAATGGAATTATATTTTTTTGCCTTTACATGACCTTTAAGATAAAACTTCAGTACTTTTTTTTCTCAAAAATCGGTGCATGTATCTATAAATAAATATCCCTTCCCACAGGGTTCTTTTGATAGAAGTGTCTGACAAACTATCCTGCGACCCACTCTTACTATAATTAGATAAAGCAACACCACATGGTATAGATTACTGTGGATAAAGTAGGCTGGTGGGAATTGTCCCAGATTGGGGCCCACTGGGAGATCCTCTGGAACACTAGCGGGCCAGTCTGATAGGGATTGGATGTCTTTAAAAATGCTTATCATATTAATTCTTGAGTTTTCTTCTCGTGGACCAAGCCCATTGCCATTCAGGTATTGTGAATGAGAACTCCCAGCATTCTCGGTTAGATGCCAGCACATGTAAAGATCTGCTGCATGAAGATCTGATCCATTAAACTTGTTTTATTTTTAAATAATCAATGTCTTTGCTGCTGTTTAATGTAGTGTCATGTATTTTTATTGCCAGCTTATAAAGCAACAGCTTTATGTATTCCATTATAAAATGCTATGTCCTAATACAGGATAACTAATGTCCTGTTCCTAAACAAGAACCAAGCAATCTGCTACCCCATCCCTGCACTTGCCTTTAAGGGTTACTAACACCAGGTAATGAAAATGCCTTTTATGAATTTTTCATTTGATATTCCTTCATTCTACACATTGGAAAACTGAGAAAATAATACATGTGTTATCTGGAAGCTACATTGTTTAGACCAGATCCCAAGCGCTGAGCAGAAACACATACAGCCCTTAGCCTGACATTCTTTGAACCATTATTATTTAATTGGAATGCTGCTGTTAATCAGCTGTGTGGGGCTATGGAGGGTACAATATATTTGCCCTTATCACCTTGTGTGTTGCCCTCATTCGTAATTAATGAGGAAAAACAATACTGAAGGCAATTTAATATATCTGAAGCCCTGGAATCTAGGTTGAGACAAATACAGTTGGAATTTTATCTAAAACTAAAGAAAAAATCTGGGAAAATGTTATGCAGAATGTCCCCTTTAAATAGACTTATTATTATATTATTATTACTAACTGGGCAATGGGCAGAGTCCCCCCTCCTCCTATATCATTTGTGGAAACCCCTGGTTTAGACTACACACATCAATTGCAGAACAACTATTAAAGCACCAAACTATAATAACAATTCTAAAGAGGTGACACAGGGCCTTGCCCAGTGTGAGTCTGGTGACAGCCACCCTTTCTTCAAAAAAATGCCGGCCTTCCTATATATTTACCTTTTTTTTCCTAGTGATAAAATTGGGATCAACCATCAAAAATACCGGCCAGGTGGCAACCCTAGGCACAAGGGTAGGTAGAGAGACTTGGTAGAGACACATGGTTAAAGCTGGCCATAGACGCAACGATCCAATTGTACGAATCCTCGATTCATATGATTTTCGGATCGTGTGTGGAGTGCCATGCCGATCGGTTGCTCAGTCGATCAGACAGGTTATAAGATTTCTGTTGGCTGCCGATGATATTGCTGCATGTATTGCCGATCTGACGATTTTCAGTGGGAGACTGTCACCAGCTTTTTTCGGACATAAACTTTCATTCAATTGCTGTAGGAGCAGACCATTGGCTGATCTGTTCTTTTACTACTTCATTTAAACTGAAGGTTATTGGCAAGTTGGAAGACGTCCGCTCATACGTCCGATATTGCAGGTAAAACTGCATGTTTATTGCCACCTTAACTCTCTGTTTACTCCTGCCCTGAATGTCTATTGCTATGAGGAAGAGATGACATGACTCGAGGGCTTGCACCATGTCACACTTTGCTGCAACGCTGCTCTCACATATTTTCATTTTTGCTTCTGTCTGTTTCCTTTATTTCAATACTGCTTCAGCTATCATTGATTCTCAAGCTTCCCTGTCTTTGTTAACTCTTTATCTCTCCTTCCCCTTTAGTTCCTGCTTTTGTATCAGCTTGCTGTTTGTCTGCTCATATCTCCATCGCCACTCCACACATCTCTTTTGCTCCTAGTTTCATCCCTCCCTTCCCCCTCTCCTGTCTTCAATCTGCCTCTGCCTCTCCTTTTTCATCTCTTCCTTTCTTCCTCCCATCCCTTCTGTTGTTTTCTCTTTACAGTTAGTCCCACTTGTATTTTTTTCCTCCCCAGGATGTTCCCACTCTTTCCTTCCTCTCTCTGTCTTAAGGATATACTAGCCTGCCCCGCCCCAGCCCCTCTGTCTTTTTCCTGTTTATCTGGTTAATTTTCTTCTGCCCCCTTCTTGTCTGTGATTCCCTTTATCTTTCTAGGACACACTCTTTCCTTGTCTCTTCATTTCTTTCCTTTCTTCCCATCTTCAGTGGCCTGCCTCCCCCATGTCTCCCATTGCTATCTTCCTCTTCGCATGGAGGCACTTTACCCTCCTCTGCAGTTGCTCTCCCCCTGCTTGTGTCATTCTATAGACATATATTTTATCATTTCCTCTGTTGCTGTAACCTCACTGTGCATCCAGTGTCCATCTCCCTACAGCTGTGGTAGGAAGCATCAAGAAACTGCAAGAGGTCAGGTGCCTCACACAAAGTGGCTAGGTTTGCCAACTACCCAGTATGTTGCTTGCCCAGGGTGATTAATTTAGGACTGGAAGCCAAATATATTAACAGGAAAGACCTATAACCTCTGTCTTTAATATTCTGTGCTCCCCTACCAACAACATCCTTCTATTCTTTCCTTCTGTTCTCTGTGCTTTTGGCTGATCTTATTTTAATATCCATAGGTTTTTTCTCTTTTCTCAGTGCACTTCTCAGCCTCCTTCTCCTCTCTTGTCTCACATTCAGTATTGCCTTGCAGCCCCTCTTGCTGTCTCTCATGTAGAACCTTTTGTATGTAACTGGTAATTACTGTCCCAGCTCTTTTTGTGTTCTCTAAACCCACCCTTTATATATACTTATATCCCACTAGCCTTCACTCATGCACTTATCTCTTTTATTTTCTCTTCTCACCCCCCCAGCCCCCAACTTGTACCTATAACAGCAATCCATCTCCTGTTTTAGCTTTTCTCCACTTCCTTTGCTTTTTCACTGTCATAATTTTCATCCTGCCTTTCCACCTTCCCCTCCCTGCTCCATCTCTTGCTCTTTTATCACTGTCATTTATATCATAATGCTTTTCATTTTGTCTTGCTCTTTCCTTCCTCTCTCTACATATTCATCATCTCTCACTGTGCCCCACACTTACTTATACTCCCCCTTGAAGTCTCTCTTCCATCACTTACCCCTCCCGCCCTGTTTCTTTTTTACCTCTTCTGCCTGCCTCTCTACAAATCTTTTTTTTTTTTTTTTTTCTCTTGTCTCTCTGCTGCTTTCCCTTCTTTCACTCTCCTGTTATCTGCCTCATCTCTCTTCCTTTTTATTCTCTGTCTCCCCCTCCTCACAGACCAATGCCCTGTTCTTCCTCTTATTTAATATTTTTCTGTTCCTTATATGTGCACTTCTCTCATTCCCTCTGACTCATAGCATGTACAAATATATGTATAGTCTGCCTTTACTAAAATGAACATTACAGGCTCTTATCTGTCTTTTTTTATTCTGAGAGTTTTCACCCACCTGAACATTTCACATTTCTTTTGTTTCCAGATCCTTTAGAATGTATTTTTGTTTAACTCTTTTCTTGGGAGCAGCTTAAGTTCTACTATACCCTACATTTATGGAGATCATGTCTAAGATTAAAGGTGATGACCATCTGCAGTGGCGTAACTACTCGCTGGTGGGCCCTGGTGCAGGATTGGCACCCTGGCCCACCTATTGGGCTCTCCCCCTATGAGTAGGAGTTCTCCTAGCCTCTACATTGGGCCCCGAGAGGGAGCAGGCCCTGGTGCAATTGCACCCCCTGCTCCCCTGGTAGTTACGCCACTGAACATCTGTCCTCCTGCATAGTTACTTATTACCTGCTGTACAGGTCTGCTTACATAGATATCTCTATATATAAAAAAAACTACATTCAAATATATAGATTACTATTATCTTTATTATCTAACCATTTGTAAAGGGAGGGGTGCTGTCCACACTGGTAATCCAGCATTTTCTTGAAGACATAATGTGACCTTAGGTCTGTTTTCTAACTGGTTGAAAAAATTAATACTCCTTTTCTCTTATATGGCTATCCTTGATCAACCAAATGAAATGCTTTGGAATTTGTATTTTTATTGTAATTAATCACAGCAGTCTGGAATGATGGACCTGTGTTAATAATAAAAAGGATATTGGTTAATGCATTAAGTATGTGTGAGCATAAATTCTTTTGTACAGCGCTACCAGGGCAAGCAATGCTAACACAGTTAATGTACATTTATAGTGAAGGCAAGGTGGTGAAAGCAGATATACATTCTAGCTACAGCAAATTATATATCAAAAGATAGGGATGGAATCCATGAAGGAAAGGCAAGAATGAAGGTCACTGCCCTAGCAGGTGTCAGAGAGGGACCCAAATACATTAGTGTCAGAGAGAACTTCAAGCAAGGACAGCATCCATACATAAAAATGAAGTACTTATTACTACACTGTATTGTAAATGGTTGCAGTTTTATTAATGGAACCTCTCAGTGTCAGACTGGTCCACTGGGATACCAGGAAAACTCCCGGGGGGGCCAGGTGTCGGTGGGCAATCTTGCTTCTAACAATTTAGCCTATTTCATGGTTATTCCCTATTTCTTTATAGGGAAAAAATGCTTATTAATGGAAGAATATAGTAAGTAGATATAAAAGACTAGGAGAATGAAAAGGTTGAGTGAGGAAAGGAGGAATCGTTTTGAAACGGACTAAAGTTTTCTGGTGGGCCCCTGGCATCCCAGTCCGACACTGGAACCTCTAACCTGTTGGTCAAATGCTTCACATGTTATATGATTGTGGCATGTACATAGAAAACTTTATAGCACAGTATTAATGTTTATCACTTGTGACCTGTAACTGTAAAATTATTTAATGAAATCATCATGTGTAAAATAATCTTGCAGTAACCTGTAGCCCCCCCCCATTCCATTTTTCATTGGCTTTGATTTGGTTAGTGCAGTTAAAATGATGGGTGCAGCTGACTACATGCTAAGGGGTTACTTATTCAGAGCAAAGTTGTCCTGATCTTGGTGAATGAGGGCTATTGAGATTTGTTGTCTTGTCAGTTCGTTCCTGTTTTCCCAGACAGCTCATGAATTGAATATTTTTCAGTTGATTTATGGATATTTGGTTTGGATGAGTGTTGAAAGTAAACAAGCTTGTAGTAGAAGTCTTGGGTTATGACACAGGCTATGTACAATATTTACACATAATCCAGTGGTTTTTCTACTATAACAAATGCATTTTAAGTTGACATGCAAGATAAAAAATTGTATCTATTTTTTTTATTCTATTTAAGAAAAAAACAGCTCTATTTTTGGAAATAATTTTTTTTTTTTTTTTTAGCATACTGTTATGCCATGCTGTGTACATGATCATTCAGGCACTGTGAAATTTGGTACACACTTTAATAAACTGTAATAGAAGTATTCCTGTACTTTCCCTAAGATAAAAAATATATTTTTTCATGTTAAGA
Source organism: Xenopus borealis (assembly GCA_024363595.1). Classification (NCBI taxonomy): domain Eukaryota; kingdom Metazoa; phylum Chordata; class Amphibia; order Anura; family Pipidae; genus Xenopus; species Xenopus borealis. The sequence continues at coordinate 37,035,884 of CM044436.1, forward strand.
ATATGCAGTTTTCTGCAGCACTAAGTTCTTTACTTCTGTGACCCTAAACAGTGGTTGAAACTTACATACAAGTGAGGACACAGGCAAACTTTTCTCAAATGTGTTTATCCCTTTAAGAGCCAAATAAATGTATTTATACAGATGGCCTTACACAGGCTGATGAGAACTGTGACCAAAATTGGATGCTTAAAATACTTTGGAACAGGCACTCGGATGAAGGCAGTCTTCCATCAGGTTGTTGAAGCTGTGGACTCGATAAACTCTTACTTTGCTTCAACATCCTGGTGGAAGGTTGTCTTCATTTGAGTGCCTGCTCCAAAGCATTTTCGGTTTATCTGCTCCCCATGCTGAGGGCTCAAGGCGGTGCACCTTGGCTTCTTCTCCACGCATTCAAGTTTCATTAAAGTTGGCAGCTTATTGGTAAGAGGATTTCAGAAAGGCTGCTTGACAGATATCTATTGGGCAGTTAGAAAATTGTTGGACAGGTGCCAAAGCTACATGCATCTCTCCTGGTAGGCCTGGTAAGCAGATAAGGCCAATTGGTTCCAGTACATAGGTAAGCAAATTGGATTCTTGTCATATATGCCCATCTTAAGAATAGAGGCTTAGAATTCAAATTAGCCATGCAAATATTCTATATCTGGTTGGGTTCAGCCAGATATGTTTTGAGGACTACATGTGGTTATGAATTAGGTCCTTACCATTCGGGTCTGCCAAGGCCCATTTTATGATCTGACTAAATATTTGGACCAGCCCAGTTTTGCTTACCACCTGAATGGCAAAATTGGGCAAAGATCTTGTTTAGGGACATAGTCATATGAGCTGATCTTTCTGTGTATGACAATCATTGGAGATTTGGCAAATATTGCAAGGAAAAAGTTGGCAACATGAAATCAACTGGCTCAAGGTCTTCTGGAGCCAGAGGCCTGTTTGCATCATGTATAACATTGAATGAACACACCAATCACATTATAAAATGCATCATGGACAACTTTGAGATACTATAAAATGAGAAAGCTAAACTGGCTGCTGCAAATTGTTAGAATGTATGTATGTATATATATCACTAATGTGAACAGTCAATGTTTTGGTAGAAATTATAATTGTACCTGGCAAATAATTTAGAAAGTAGAGTAATAGTAATCCAACAATCATGAAATGGGTTGTTCCAGACATTGTACAAAAGAAAAGAGTACTTTGATTAAAAAGTTGATTGGAATGGGGAAAACATATAAAGAAGTTCCTAAAATGATGGGCTGCTCAGCTAAACCTATCTCAAATGGTTTAAAATCTCAACCAAAACCTGAAAAATTTGGAAGAAAATGGAAAACTACAATTCAAATGGATAGAAGAATAGCCAAAATGGCAAAGCCAATGATCAGATCCAGGAAGATCAAAGAAGTTCTAAAGTTACCTATGATAATTCCCGCGATTCACCGCTGGCGAATAAATTCGCGAATCGCCAGCGAAATTTCGCTTTGCGAAAATTCGCCAGAAAAATGAGTCGCCGAGAATGACGCGGCGAAAACGACGCTACGCGCATTGGAAACGACGCTACGTGCCAAAGTTGACGCGACGCGCATCAAAAGCGTCCCGCGACTCATTTTGCGAATTTTTCGCTAATTCGCGAATTTCTCTGGAAATTCGCGAATTTTTCTGCGAAGCGAATCTCGGGAGATTCGCCCATCACTAGTCTGTATAATAGTAATCTAAATTTCTATGATGTCATGTGGTGGTCATTATGCAAATGAAGGGAACACACCAACTTCCAGAAGGTGGCAGCACTAACACAGAAGTTTGGCAGATTTCACAATAGCTGCCTTAGAATTAGGCAAGCAAGAAATTTCAGCTGAGCATGTGCGAGATTTCAGAGCTACAGTTGGCTGTGAAGATATAGGTAGGAGGAGTCAGTGAAATCCAAGATGCCTGCCTCAGCTAGAACTGCAGTGGAGATAGGGGAGATTTTGCAGAAGGGTATAGTGAGCTGATTATTTACATTATATAAAAATTCTAACTGTTTTAAAAATCGGATTTCTTGAACATTCACATAGTGTATATACTTAGTAAATGATTTTAGTTATGTTTGGTGCTCTTTAAGAAATAACAAAAACATAGATTTTTAAATATAAATCATGCAATAAGTACAGTATATTCAGCACAAGCCCTGTTGAATAACACGTTGAAGAAGATTTTATACTGGCCCTTTAAGGTCTTTGTCACTCCAGGGTTGAACTGGGCCAGCGGAGCGCTGATTGTGGGCCCTGCCAGCCCAGACTCGCTCCCTGCTTTTGCTGCCCCGGTCATCTCTAGCCCAGGCCCGGCCCGGTCACTTTAAAAAAGTGGGCATGCTGAATTTCGTATCTGAATTTTTACTTCAAAAACGAGTATGCGCATGTACGTGCGTACTCTGGGAAGGGTGGAGTTGCTGAATGTGGTTGCGTACTTTTTAGGCCGTGTCCACTGGACCCACAAGCTTTGTGCAGCAGTCAACCTGAACCAGCCATTTCAGTTCACATTTCAGTCTATCGTGTTATGCATCTCCCATGGTGATTAACAGTTGTCCTCCGATTATACGTAGCCCACAGGATTATCTCTATAAAGTAGTGATGCACCGAATCCACTATTTTGGATTCGGCCGAACCCCCGAATCCTTCCCGAAAGATTTGGCCGAATACCGAACCGAATCCGAACCCTAATTTGCATATGCAAATTATGGGTGGGAAGGGGAAAACGTTTTTTACTTCCTTGTTTTGTGCCAAAAAGTCACGTGATTTAGCTCCCTGGCCCTAATTTGCATATGCAAATTAGGATTCGGCTCTGCCAGGCAGAAGGATTCGGCCGAATCCGAATCCTGCTGATAAAGGCCGAATCCCGAACCGAATCCTGGATTCGGTGCATCCCTACTATAAAGATGCATTTTCCATTACAATGCTTTTTTATTGCTAGTAACTTTTTTAATGGTTGCCCAACCATTTTTAAATAAATATGTTGAAATTGTTCATTAATTAGGGCATCATCAGGCCCCCTTTACCCCTGGGCCCCCTGCAGTCACAGGATCTGCTTTCTCTGTAGTCACGCTCCTGGGACCCCTGACTAGTGATGTGCGGGCAGGCACAATACCCGCTAGTTTGGGCCAACCTTGCACCCCCATTTGCGGGTAGATCTTTTCTTTCTGCTCTTCCCGCCCGCAACCTTACACTGCCAGCTTCTGCTTTTATAGCCCTGCGACTGCTCACCCCTTTTTGGGTTTTACCCAACTCGCACATCACTATGAAGTATGAAGTGCATGGATGCCAACTCATCTCCATAATGGCTCACCATTATTACAAATATCTTGTCTTGTGCCAAAATGAGGACATTGGGGATCCTGACCCAATTACCCCTGATTGAATTTGTGGAATTTATATTGCCGGTGTAAATTTGCATATGTCTCAGGAGCAGTTTTTTTTTTCTAGCCTAATGGTTTTACTTATTTCAATTTGAAATGTGTATCAGTATGCAAAGCATTTGGGCTTATTTTCACATTAATGACCAACTTCTCAAGAGCTAAAGATTTTGTATTTTTACTTGTTAAATTGTTACAGACGTAAGCAGTCTCTGTGGATAGATTTCCTAAATAGTACATTAATGCAGACCGTAAAGTTGATTGAAGGGATGTTCCTTTAACGGAGTAATAATCATTCCATTTCATTGGTAACAAAATAGCCTGCAAAGAGCTAAATAAAATAAATTATATAAATAGAAACATACAAGCTGAATGCCTAATTTTATTTAGGGTTTTTTTTTCAAACTTTTATCTTAGTGAAAAGATGGCAAACTCTCTAATTATGGCACACATACAGTAGGTGGGTTGCCAATGAAATCCAAGTTTTGAAGGGATTACTATTCATGGGTGTCACCAGATAAGGGATTTTTTGTTACCTTTTAGCATAGACTGTTGCCTAAACAATATCTAAGAAAAACTCCATCACGAAACATATCGTATTCACATATTTACAATGCAGTAAGTATAAAATAACCACCTTTCTGTGTTAATGACTGATTCATGTTATCAGGGAATGGAACAGGGATGTCTTATGTTAAGTTGTTTTTGAACTCCAACTCCAGGCATTACCTGAGAGACATTAGGGGATTCAGGGAATTAAAGTAACAACAGGGGAGAGGTGGGTTAATGTTTCTGTACTAAGCAAATAATTTTGCTGGAGTAGTAATATTAATGTTAGTCTTGTGTTTTCACAGGGAAGGTGCAGCAATTTGATGGTATGTAGAATGGAGCGGTTTACAGAATTTGGCACTCAGACAGATGCAGTGGTGGTGCTATCTTTGGCTCAAGCAGCAGTTCTTGGGCTGGTGTCAGATAATGAGCTCTTTGGTGCCACTATAAGTCTTAGTGGCTTCATCCCAGGCTCTAGGAGTGAATTTTCAGAGAATGGGCCCATTGAGGCTGAGCAACCAGAAGGTGAGCCATACCTGAATTCGGGAGCAAGGGTTGCTGCTGAACCTCAAGATGATGAGGCCTTGGACTCTGAGAAGCACACAAGAAGGAAAAAAAGGCCACCAGTAAGGGTGGTGCCAAAAATTAAATCTGAAAAAACTGAAGAGGTGGAAGAGGGCAAAATATACCAGGTAACTGCGCAACCTGATAAGGAAGAAAAAGAACCAGAAGGAAAGCCATTACAGAATGTCCAGGAGCAAGCAAGTGAAACCACTGTGCAGAGCAGTAATGTGAAAATGATTGACCTTGGTTCATTTAACAGGAGGCCAAGAAGACATCGTCACTTGAGGGAGAGACATCGTCATGAGATAGAGACTGATTACCAACACAATCTACAGCATCCAGTGCAGCATTCATACCCTCTTCCTTGTGTTCCAATGATTTCAGGGAACCCAAGCATGGAGAACACACGGATGCAATGTAGCTTTGGTTCTAGTTTGCTTCCACCTAATGACACTGTTGCTCCAGCCATGGGATCCCCAAAAACAGAAGACCAGGGACAAAGCTATGTATGGCATGAGCCTAATGAATTTGAAACAGACACAGCTGAATCTGTTGAGCGCAACAAAAAGGCTCAACTGGACCGGCTAGATATAAATGTTCAGATTGATGATTCCTACTTGGTGGAGGCTGGAGACCGCCAAAAGCGGTGGCAATGTCGTATGTGTGAAAAATCCTATACCTCAAAGTACAATCTAGTTACACACATTTTGGGTCATAGTGGTATCAAGCCTCACTCCTGCCCCCATTGCAACAAACTCTTCAAACAGCCAAGCCACCTGCAAACACACCTCCTCACGCACCAAGGCACTCGTCCACACAAGTGCGAGGTTTGTAATAAGGCGTTTACACAGACCAGCCACCTAAAAAGGCATATGCTACTCCATACAGACATTAAACCTTACAGCTGTCGTTTTTGTAGCCGTGGCTTTGCATATCCAAGCGAGTTAAAAGCTCATGAAGTGAAGCATGAGAATGGCCGCTGCCATGTTTGTGTTGAGTGTGGCCTGGACTTTGCCACCCTAACACAACTGAAACGTCACATCTCTTCACACCAGGGTCCTACCCTGTACCAGTGCACAGAATGTAACAAGTCCTTCCACTACCGCAGTCAGTTGCAAAACCATATGTTGAAGCACCAGAATGTTCGACCATTTGTTTGTAAAGAGTGTGGCATGGAGTTCAGCCAGATCCACCATCTTAAGCAGCATTCGCTGACTCACAAGGTAAGAGTACTGGGGGCTGCTGTAAGTCATTAGAAGCTTGAGGACTAAAGGTTGCTAATCCCTGTTGTAATTCTGATGCCATTGGTGCAAGTTTAGAGTTAGATTAGTGGTGACGGTTGGCTAGCAATTATGCCACTACCTTTCCTGGAGGAACTTTTTGGCTCCCTCTCGTGTCCATACAAGTTAACTAAATGTTTTATGGATGCTGCAATATTATTGTGTCTTATTCATTGCCAGTGCATGCTTATTATATATACAGTAGATTTTCCAATTAATAATGTTTTAACTGCTGTGTTCTTACCCTTTCAGGGAGTAAAGGAGTTTAAATGTGAGGTATGTGGGCGGGAATTTACCCTGCATGCCAATATGAAGCGCCACATGTTGATCCATGCCAGCGTCCGTCCATTCCAGTGCCATATCTGCTTTAAGACATTTGTGCAGAAGCAAACACTGAAGACTCATATGATAGTCCACTCTCCTGTCAAGCCCTTCAAATGCAAGGTACAAGCCACACTCCCCCTGTATTGATCGCCAAGGGATTTTATGGGAACTAAAGCTCGGGACTAAAGCATAAAAAGCCTTGGGGTAAATTAAGTCTCAACTTTAAAGATGTTCTGGTCTATGTGATGATACATACATGAGAAGTGTTCTTTTGTAATATGAATGACTCGCATGCCATGAATAAACATCCCTCTTATTATGTCCTTATCATTTTTATTTATGTAGCACTAGCATATTATATGTGTTAAACATATAATTATTTACACAAGTCCTTGTGCTGCTGGAGCTTGCAGGCTGATTTTCCCCACCCAAAGGTCCACACATTAAGGAGCCATCTGTTACCAGCATGTTTTTGACTGTGGGGTGAACTAAACCATCCAGAGTATTTCCAACCAAACGTATAAAGAACTACAGCATACATACTGATTGAATCCAGTGACATGGGGCAGTAATGAGTGTGCCAGTGTGATTGTACACTGTGCATGACTGATAAATGTGATCCTAGATGGTATCTATACCTTGGGTTCACCTCTGCCATAAAGCACCCTGCCTGGTATTTACCCAAAACCCAAAAAGATGTCCTTCAGCATCTCTATTGAGGTTACAGGGACAGTTGCAGGATTAATCATTCGGTATATACTGTAGATGAGTGATCCCGAACCAGTAGCTCGTGAGCAACATGTTGCTCTCCAACCCCTTGGATGTTGCTCCCAGTGGCCTCAAAGCAGGTGCTTAGTTTTGAATTCCAGGCTTGGAGGCAAGTTTTGGTTGCATAAAAACCTGGTGTACTGCCAAACAGAGTCTCAATGTAGGCTGATAATCCACATAGGGGCTACCAAATGGCCAATCACAGTACTTATTTGGCAACCCAAGAACGTTATTCATGCTTGTGTTGCTCCTCAACTCCTTCTACTTCTAAATGTTGCTCCCGGGTTCAAAAGGTTGGGGATCCCTGCTGTAGATGGAGCAAAGCATTGGGGACACAGCATTTTTTGCACAAGGAATTACTGAATATTTCTGTTTATACCTATAACTGAGAACATTCCTCAGTGGGGGTATTGATCCTCAAATAGAATACTACATAGCATCCCCCCTCCCATTGGTCATAAATATTTAGTTTTTCTGATAAAATTTAAAAAAAAAAGCCTAGAACAGCAGGATGATATTTTCTACTTATTTAAAATGAAGAGAGTAATGTTCTATGCCTAGGTCATATCTGTCTCGGTAACAGAGCAGCCCATGAAAAAGTGCAAGAGCTTTTAGGTGGGTTTTCTCATCCTGTGACCTGTAGTATGTTGCATTTGGCCTATTCCTCTGCTGATGTTACCAAATAAAGGTCAGCACTATGGCAGAAAACTACGTAACTCCCATATGCAATAAAAGGCACTAAGTTTGCCCAGGAGCAGTAACTTCTACCTTCTGATTGGTTGCTATGGGTTACTGCTCCTGGTCAAACTTAGTGCCTTTTACTACATAACCCTGTTAAAAAGCTACACAAATATATTGCTAGGTGTTGATATAATAATAAATAGCACTGTGTAAGCCTCAATATAGTATGTATTTTCATAAGTGGCAGAACCACAATTGTAAATATACAGTGGTGTGAAAAA
>CM044436.1:37049077-37061752 GCA_024363595.1 Xenopus borealis
GTAACCCCTTGTAGCCAAACCCAAGAGTAAAGTGTGGTGGAGACAAGTGTTTTCGTGACATAGACTTTTTTCAATTACCTTCTATTTGTGAACGTTTTCCTAATATTGAAATGTAAAGTGTAATATTTCACCTTCTAAATATATACAGTTGTTATTTGCCTCTGCTGAGCAGAATCCCTGAGTTTAATTAAAGGCAGCTGTTAGAACTAATAAAATAGTTGGTAATATTCCACAGATACTGCTGAGAAACGTATCAACTAATTGTATCGGCTAAATGTAGTAAATTGTAAATTCAGACGCTCCTGAGTTTTCCAAACAGATTATGCAGCCATTGTACCTGTTGCCTATCCACTTGTACTCACCCAGGCATAACTAGTTGGTAATCAACCATTCCACCGGGACTATGTATATCTAACCTGTAAACTCCTGATATCCTTAACAGTATTATGTTGGGTGGCCAGGGATACTGGGATTTATAGATAACAGCTGGAGGGCGTGGTTTAGACAGCTATTGTCCCAGTGGAGTAGACTGAACACAAATGTATGAAAGAGAATTGCTGCCTTTAATTTACACCTAAATGTATTTTTTGAACTACCAAATATGAGCGTTATTCACACAAGGTGCAGTAAAATTAAATTGGGGTAGAGTAGTGATGCTCACAGGATAGATAACAGACAAGCTCTGTAGTATACAATGGAATTCTTCTGAATGTATCCTTTATCTACTGTGTATCCTGTGCTTGAATGGCTGCCCCCATGGTTACACAGCAGCTTTTTTTGTATTAGCTATAGTTTAGTTTATATAGTAAACACACCAGTTTTACCATTGCAGGGCAACACTACAGTATATTGTGATTCCTTTAATATTTTGGTTTCACTCTTCCTTTAAAGGAACAGTAACACCAAAATATGAAAGTATTTTAAAGTAATGAAAACATCATGTAGTGTTGCCCAGTACTGGTAAAACTGATCTGTTTGTTTCAGAAACACTACTATAGTTCATATAAACAAGCTGCTGAGTAGCAATGGCAGAAATTGAAAAAAGGCTATATGGCACAGGTTAAATATTATTATTATTTTCTACAGAGCTTATCTGCTGTGTAATTTGAGGCTTAACTTGAATAACTCCCCCTATTGCTAAGGCCTGTGTAACAAGTGTCCTCTTAGTACCATTGTTTTTTTCCCCTATATCCATATTGGTTTTTTTTTTTTCGAACATAGGTTTGCGGAAAGTCCTTTAACCGTATGTACAACCTGCTGGGTCATATGCACCTGCACGCTGGATATAAACCCTTCAAGTGTCCCTATTGTTCCAGCAAGTTCAACCTGAAGGGAAATTTGAGCCGTCACATGAAGGTGAAGCACGGCGTTATGGATATAAGTTTAGACAGCCAAGGTATGGTACATAAAATGAGGTTTGGGTTATATGCATTTATTTCCTGATGTAGTTGATTCACACGTTATAATAACTGTCACGCTTATATAATCAAGAGCCAAGCTTGCATTTACATTACCAAGAGTAAAGGTGCAAAAATAACAGGCTCAGTCGTCTGGCAAATAAGCCAAGAGGGTGACCCAAGCAGGGGAGATATGCTGCAATTTGCACAAATTTAACAATAATTAAATTGCATTTAGCCGAGTGGTCCGAATGCAGTCCCAGATTGGCCCATTATGCTTTATATTTTGGGGGTTATTGATAACATAGTATTCCCACTTGGCTGATAAATCTTATGTGATTGCACCTAAAGTTGCCTGACCATTGATCAAGCTCCAAACACAAACCAGTGATCTTACAGATAAGTCCAAACAAGTGGATGTCATCAGCTTTAGCCCCTGGAAATAAATGATTGTGATTTAATATTACTGCACTGTACACATTTTATACAGTATAGCCATATTAATAAACAATTTAGTGAAAGTGAGGTTGACCCATATCCTGTTTCTACGGGAACAAGCACACACATTAGAGTTCTGCGCGGGTCCATTTTTTGGGACTCGTACCCGATCCGTACCCGCATTCTTACCCGCTTGAACCCGCGACCCAAACCGTACCCGCAACCCGCGATCCGCAACCCGGACCCGCGACCTGCTGACCATCAAGAATCAGGAAAGGCTGTCATTGTAAACCGGAAGTGACATCATCAGAAGTAGCCGCGATCAGAAAAAAAAGGAGTAAAACAGGAAGTGCTGTCATTGTAAACCGGATGTGACATCATCAGTAGTAGAAATGCTCAGAAAAAGGAGTAAAAATCGATATAGCAAGGATCCGCGACCCAACCCTCAACCCGCCAACCTGCAGAACCACTGGCCCGCTTCTATACCAGCACCCAGAAATTGAGCAACCCGCAGGGTACCGCGGGATTTTGCGGGTAACCCGCAGGTTCGCGACCCGCTGCAGGACTCTAACACACATAAGTACAGTAAATGGAGAGCGTTTTAACATGTCTTGCTCCAGCAAGTAAATGTTCATCTCAAAATATAAAGTAAAACCTTGTGTTTAAGATTTTTATGAGAAGCTTCTTTACATAAAGCTAAATACTACACTGAAAGCAAGTAACAGTACATGAGTTTTTCTGCTCAGTATGAAGAAGTTTCACCAAGGGTTATTTGCCATTTTTTGGGAAGATCTAGCCTCATGCCATTTAATGTTGGTTGCTCTGAGGAGCAGTTTTCTGGTACCAACCTTTGTAAGTATTCTAGTAGTTGCACCTTGCAAGCACTTCTCTTTCACTACTAGCATAGGTGCTAAAGTGTTAGATACTACAGCAGAAGGGAAACAAACAATATGAAAAGGAGTTATTAACCGAGCAGTGTGTTTGTGTGCCATTTAACCTGATTTGTGCATCTCTGCAGATCCCATGATGGACCTACCAGACCAAGATGCTAATGATGTGGATGGTCATGAAAAAATTGAGGATTATGAAGAAAATTCCTATGGCTACAGAGAAGCAGAAAATACTGCAGAGGACCATGTGTTGACTGAACAGACCATGAAGGAAATGGTTTATTACAATGTATTGTAGCTGAACTGCATCGTTCTTCATGTGAAGAAAGATCTTTATGATACAGATTGGATACTTGGCCATAATGGTCTTTCTTTTCATTCTTTCATTGCTGGAAAACAAATCAGAGCTTGACAACCCATATTCGTCTGTTGTGAATTTCTCCTAGAGAAATGAGGCACCGGATGAAAACTCACATGGTTCTGCTGGTTCATTATGGTATTGGTTTTCTGAAGATAGATCTTGGCCAAGGCTTCTAGGCAGTGAGACACCTGTTTTCCTTGATTAGAAGATAAACTGTACTTTAAGACACTAGAGGAGTCCTAGTGAGGGACTTGCACCAAAATGGCTTTTGTTTTGCTGTCGTTTGAGCATTGGTATATTCATATTTTTATGTTTAATGTTACTTGACCTGTGGGTGTCTTCCGACCAGTCTTGAAACACTGGGCAACTCATTACCACATAGATCATTGAGGAACAGCTACTCTTTCTGTTTTACTTTCATAATGCTTTAAACTCTTACACTGAGAGGATGTTATGTGGGATTGAAACTTAATTGGAGTCGAATTGAATGTAAATTAAACCCAGAAGCCACCTTAGTGCAGTTGTCACTGAGTAAAGGAAAAAACTTGCTGGTAGCACATTAACCAACTCCATTGTCTACAGCAGGTAATTGCGCCTTCCATACTTCACCTACAGCATAAGAGGCACAAGTTCCTAACTGGTGACAATCTGAGGGGACTGCAGTGTATTCGGCTGACTTCTACCTCTGTACTGGTCCAAGGTTGAGCCTGACCTACAGTAACTACATGTTTTGTAGCTGCCCAGGTGATAAGGCAATTGAGTGAATATATGGGATAAAGTCAACAATCTAAATTTTACTATCTGCCCCATTCCTGTACAACCATCACAAAGAAAATTATACTGCATAAATATGGGATTGTAACCTCTTGTGGAATTACTGTTTTTTTCTAAAGATAAAAATTGAAAACTGGAAAGTATTGAGTGCTTAGGGTACAGGAACAGAAACCTAATTTAAATTACTATGCCATTAATACCTATTTCCCACTCATCATAGCATTGCGTTTTTTAGCCTTATCAAACTTCTCAAGAAGAGCACGTCACCAATAATCTTGTTAAAGAGCAAGGAAATCCTATTTTTACTTTCTTTAATGAAAAAGAAATCTATCTGCAATATACTTTAATTAAAATATGTGTATAGTTTTTATCATTTATGACAATCCCTAAGAAGCCCAGACCACACTGAGCATGTGTATGTAGTCTAGTCTTGCAAAGATGTATAACAAAGTTACAAGATGACAGCCCCCTGTGGCCAACTTTGAAAGCATAAATCATTTGTTTGATTAGGTTTGTGGTGCAGTAATTCATGTTTATGTTTAGTATACAAAATACAACATTTTTAGCCTTATTCTATTTTACACTTTCCTTGCCCTTTAAGTAGGTAGTAGGTTATACTTATCCAGATGTAATCATTCCACAAACAGATCCATAGCCAGTCAATTATGCTACACAACTGGTGCGCCAGGTATTCAGATCATGGTGGCCATGCAAAGTGGATCACTGTATAAATCTGTTACGGGCCAACTAGATTCTCATACAAGACCAAAGTTTTTTGGGCAAAAAAACTGATAAGTTGCCAACCATACATATGACCATACATAGAACACTGTTGAGCCAGTTTGGTCAATAATAGACCTTTAATGTCAGGTTCAAATCACATCCTAATTGGTATGGTTTCAGAGCCTCCAGTTTTTGAGTTTCTACTCAGACCTTTCACATATTATTCAGGATTAAAACATTCTCTGCCAGGGCTTCTATTAAAAAAATAAAAGGGGATTATTATGGCCTCTGCACAGAAATGTGTCTATTCGATAGAACTGTAGCCTACAATGGTTGTGGGCATTAAAGTGCATTACACCAGAATGCAGAATGAATGAAAATGATTTAATTGGTAATCTCCATAAAGCTGCTGTACATGGTGATTTTAACAGCAAATATCCCAAAGTTGTGGGCAGGCCATGCCAAGATATTGCCATCCCTTTAGACTTGCAGGAACCATTTCCCCAACCAAATCTCACAATATCATGCATCCCCAATTTCACTTTTTGTCATTGTAAAGTAATGGTTTCTGAGACTTGAAGTCCCTCTGCTTTGCAGACAATCCCTTTGCCACCCACTTTGGAAAGCACAGAGGTCAAGATTCAATCCATCACTGGGTATGGTACAGAGTGAGAGGAGGGGCTGTATGACACTGTGAGCCTAAGGGAAGTTGTGGAATGGTTTGTACTACTATCATGGTTTCCATGCAATCTCTGGAATCCTGTATGCCTGTGTAAAAAAACACATTTTTATTTCTGGAAGTTCAGCTAAAAAGAAGGGGGTACTGGAGGGGCTGAACCCCTGCCATAAGGTATGGTTGTATATTATTGTTAAGGGGTTTCTTTGTGGCATATCAAGCTTTGTTGCTTCAGATGTTGCAAAACTACAGGTCCCAGAATGCCTCAACAACTAAGCTGCTGTAGTAGTCAATGAAGTGCTAATTTTTGTAACATTTGTGGTTCCAAGTATTCCCCATCCCTCATTTATCTACAGCTGTTTTAGTCAATATTGTGTCAGTGTCTTCTTACACTGGAGATAAATTAGACCAAATGATGATTGTGACTTTCCTTTGCAGCAGTCTTGTTATGTGATATGTTCTGTCATGTTCTACAGTACCTCATGAAGAATGTATATTGTTATTTTCTAAAAATATTTTAGATGTTACATCAGTAAGCACAGGAAAAAAGGTCTGTAACCTGTTTAGCTGCACCGTGCATTAACCACAGGACACTGATATATATATATATATATATATATATATATACATCTGTGTGTACATGTTACACATACATAATCTCTCTCTCTGGTGCCCAAAAGCTTATGGTTTTCTTCCTTTCAGTTCTTTTCTGATTGGCTACTTATACACACTGGCAAACCCTCATTATATGCATCCAATTTCCTGAATACATAGTGACTCTAGTGGCCATATGTGATAAATAAAAACTGACTTGGTCCCTCCAGAGTCAGCAACTTCTCATTCTGTGCATTGAGCCCTCTCTATTGACTGCCTCATTGATATCTTGCTGAAAATCAGCCAGATGTGCATTGACCAGGTTACAAAAGCCAACTGTGTGAGGACCACATCAACCAACAGATCCCATTTTGAACCAGTCTTGGCCAAACGATTGGCGTGGGTAACTAGATTCGGTAAATATCTATTTAGACAAATACTTGATAGACATATATCGTGTCCGCTGAAGGAAAGAAAATCATTTTAGGGAGATTGGGTTTACCTTATAATTATTTGCCCTTAAATAGTATATAAATGGAATAATGATACTGTCACCCTAACAGAACAATAATTTTTATGCTTTTGGGAGTTGTTCACATCTCAAGCCTGGGTTGAGGTGGACACACACACACACACACACGAAAAAGACTTGGATATTGGTTGTCTTGTCTTGTTTTAAAGTCGCCTGAACATCGACCAAAAGTTACTGCTGAATTGTAGAATTATTTTAGTTTTTTCCTGTATATTTGACAAATAAGCTCTTAATTCCAGGAAAAAAACAAATGGTTGCAGGAAAGATCTTTTTTGTAATATGTATGACCATTTTTAATAACAAGGGGCTTAACATATGAGCCGTCCATTACATTGTATGCTCAGAATTTTCCAACAACTGTAAAGCATGATCTAACGTGAGCTTTCCTAGGAGGGAATTTCACTGTCATATGAATGTCTTTCTAAAGCCAAATTCATCCTCTGGAATTCCGCCTACAGAACAAACTACCTCTTGTAATAGTTATCAGCACTGAACCAAAACCTCTACAATCTGGACCCTGTAGCACCAGGCAGCCCACTTTGTATCACCAGACTCGTAGCACTTGAATATTATATGGATATATGTAATCAAAATATGCTGGCTATCACTGTAAAGATGGAATAAGGAAGAATGGCTTGAGCTTTAATGCTCTACAGAGAACAGAGTGGTACCATTTATCAAATTATCCTCTATTTCTTATTCAGTCCTATAATTATTATGTACTTTATCACCATCTTTCTCAATAAGTCTTTAGTTCAGCTGCTGCTTTATATAAAACAGCATTTATTCATCACTGTGACCCAGTTCTGGCATATATTCCACATGGCTATATAAGCAATAGTGCTGGCAGTGTAAACAGAGCTGTAAAACCGCCATAGATTTGAAAGGGAATCTGTATTGGACAAGTTGTATAGTGTAGCTAGGCCCAAGGAGTCTACAGACACTGTTCTTGCTTCAGCCAGCCACTGTTTAGAGCATTGGTGCAGTTTGCAATGACTCTATAATGAGTGTATTTTAGGTTTGATTACAAATGAAACTATTCTTGCAAAAATGAACTGGCACAAACTGGTCCTCGTTTAATAAA
The DNA here is from genome assembly GCA_024363595.1 of Xenopus borealis. NCBI lineage: Eukaryota > Metazoa > Chordata > Amphibia > Anura > Pipidae > Xenopus > Xenopus borealis. The sequence goes on from CM044436.1 coordinate 37,056,547, forward strand.
TTATGTAAATAATTTTATTAAAATGTTCAAAACCCCTATAAAGGGCATGTCAACCCCAAGAATAATAAAAGAAAACATGATTCTGAGCAGCTTTGCAATATACATTCATTACACATTTTGTATGGTTTTTAAGTTATTTGTACATGTATTGCTATTGAAAACTGTGTGTCTGTCCCTTTCTATTCTCTGTACTGGTGGCTCTGGCTTTTGAAACAATGTAACATAAGCCAAGTGATTAACAGACCTGTCTTGCTGGAAGAGACTGACTTTTGCAACAGTGTTTCAAATGTAACAACCAGGAATTAAGCAAATACTGATTTCAATAGCAATTACATTAAATGATAACTTTTAAGGCACCAACAATTTTAAGGCTAAGGCCAGACGGGGAGATTCGGGGGCATTTTATCGCCTGGCGACTTCTCGCCGCGACTTGTAGCCCCCGAACCTCCCCGAACAGCCACTTCACTAAGCGCACCGGCGTTGCGTGAAAACGCCGGCGCGTATCCACACGGAGCGGCGCGCTTTTTAAAATTGCTCCAAATTGCCTGGCGAGGCAATTTGGAGCAATTTTAAAAAGCGCGCCGCTCCGTGTGGATACGCGCCGGCGTTTTCAAGCAACGCCGGTGCGCTTAGTGAAGTGGCTGTTCGGGGAGGTTCAGGGGGCTACAAGTCGCGGCGAGAAGTCGACAGGTGACAAAATGCCCCCGAATCTCCCCGTCTGGCCTAGCCCTTAATACTTTACTTTTGGAAAGTTGCTTATAATTGTATTTTACTAGGCAAAAAGTCATTTTTTGGGTTGACATGTTCTTTAATTATCTTTAGTTATGCCTGACACATTTCATGTCTTCATGTAGCTAAGTGCCCCAATGTAGGTGTGAAAGGCACCAAGCGTTATCTACACTATACTAAAGGGTGCTTGAACTTTTTAATAAAATAATGGATGACATTTATTGACTGAGGTCCAGTTTGTGCCAGCTCATTTATACAAGAATGGTTTGGGGTTTCTCCTCAAGCTGAATTGTTGGGGCAGGAGCACCTGGACATCCCATGTGATGTAGTGAGTCTCCATGTTAACAAGCTTTATATACTGATTAAAATAGCTCTGTTTGTGGCACTAATGTATGAGCAAAATGCTATTATACATACAGGTTCATTGAGAGTTTCACCCCCTCTCCTGCCCAAACAACTTGTGTGCGTGAGGTACAACATCCACATTCTTCTGGCACAAGTCATTGATATAATAAAGGTTGTGCTAAAATAAAGCAGGTCCTTGTCATAAGAACCTTCCAGGACCCAATGCACAGTTCTAAGATTCTTTTAAATTCCACTGATCTCTGCTGTGTTTAGTTTTTTATCAAATGGCTACTTGGCAATAATGAAATAAATAAAAATGGAGCAATGTTTAATATGTTTCAATAAAGAATGTAAAATCAAGAAATGGTGTGTTGGGTAGATTTCTTGCTTCTCTGAAATGTTCCTTTATATTGTTGAATAGCTGCCTGGACCACCATTAGAAATAATGGGGCCACCAAACAACATGTTGGGGGGGGGGGGCACCAAATAACATGTTGATCTCTCCCACTCCACAATTAAAACACCACACAGACATCAGCACTTAAAAAGGTAACACACAGACACACACACACAAGTTATAAAATGCTTTTGATGGTCTGGGTCCCCATATACGTTAAAAAAACTGTGGCACCAGGGGCCCCTATAAAAGGTCTTTTTTAAAAAGAAATTGGTGGTCAGGGCCCCCCTACAAGTTAAAACAAATAATTGGTGACCAGGGCCCCCTTATAAGTTAAAAAATTGGGGCCTCAGAGAATATTTTCTTTAAAAAAAACATTGGTGCAAGGTCCCCCTACAAGTTAAAAAAAAATTTGGGGCCCCAGAGAATATTTTAAAAAAAAACAAAAAACCATTGAAGCCAGGCCCCTCTTACAAGTAAAAACAATTGGGGCCCCAGAAAATATAAAAAAAATTGGGGCCAGGCCCCTCTTACAAGTTAAAAAAAAATTAGGGCCCCAGAGAATATTTTTTTAAAATAAACATTGGTGCAAGGTCCCCTCTTTAAAAGTTAAGAATGGAGGTCCCAGAGAATTTTTTTTTAAAACATTGGTGGCAGGGGCCTATAGAGTATAAAAATAATACATTGGAGGCCGGAGGATTAAAAAAAAGAAGAAAAAAAAAGCTGTTCAGTAGAATTGAACTCATGGCTTCAAGACTTCAATTTCAACTCCTTTCTTGACTTTTTGGTCTTTTTGCTGCTTCGTGACTTAAATTTTCACTGCTTTCGTGACTTTGGGTCTTTTCGCTGCTTTCGGGACTTCCACTGTTCAGTTTTTCAGGACAGAAGAGGAGGCATGGTTCTACACAGTCAAGAGGGGCCCAGATATTTCAAAATGTACAGCACAGCGGGGCCCCCCTATAGGCTGGCACACAGTAAGGGAGTACCCCCTGTGCCCATGATAGTTTCTGACTAATTTAAAACTTCAATTCCCAACTTTTGCAAGCATGCACAGCTAAATTTATTCTCTGTACAATCCACAGCATATCAACTGATCGAGGAAACAAAAAAGGACACATAGGATACGTATCACGGCAACCTAGCTGCTGATTGGTTCCTACAGCCTGTAGGTAAAAGGTTCATAGATTATATTATACTATATATTACATTTTATATAATATTATAATATATAATCTATATTATAATAAATAATATGTTATATATTTCACTGTCCTTCACGGTCCTTCACTGTTTTTCCTTGACAGCCTGCCAGAAAGCAGTTCCCTCCTAAAGTGCTGGCACAAGTCACATGACCAGGGGCAGCTTGGAAATTGACAAAATGGCTAGCCCCAAGTCAGATTTCAAAACTGAATATAAAAAAAATCTGTTTGCTCTTTTAAGAAATGGATTTCAATGCAGAAGTCTACTGGAGCAGCACTTTTAACTGATGTTTTTTAAAAAAAAAAATACATGTTTTTCCATGACAGTTTCCCGTTAAGAACTGGGGAATGTAAACTTTTGATTGGGGTCATTTGGTTAGTTTGTGTAGGGATTATGATTTAAAAAAAAAAAAAAAAGCCAGCTTCAGCCAACTACTAACCATGAGTGAAAGAAAAGTTTGTGTGTTATCATTCATATTCTCTGAAAAATGGTTAAGAAATCAAATTATGCCAGGGTATGAAAACATACAACTGTATAAACCCTCTTTTAGAAGAACAGGCAGATAAGGTTTTTAACAAAAAAAGCCAAAGCTTTTATACATGATTACCTTACACTCCCCGGCCATAAATCTCATGCACAATTTAAAAGGAGATAAAAAGTTTACGGATTTTAAATCAGGTTAAGTATCCTATAGCAGCCAATCCACAGTAAACATTTACTGGTCTTAGAGCTGTCATTATGGGTTACAGTTATAAAGTTTGCACTTTAACTCTACTCCATTCATGAAATGCAATGCTTTTTGCAGTGACCATTTTAGTCTTTACCTAAAACTACAATTTTACATTTTACACACAGACCCACAGTACAATATATTCCAATATTTATTTTCTGTACACGGTAACCATCAAGGTAAAGAGGCTGCTGACAAAAAGGTGTAAAAAAAATTTAGGTCCGTAGCTAAACATAGGCAACTAAGGACAAGTCATCCAGCATTGAATGGGTTGAATTTGTCCCAAAGACAAGCTCTTTTGGCTATTCCTACCACTTTTGAATGGTTAAAAAGGAGGTAAAAAAAAGTTACGGACTACAGTAGGTTAATTCTTTATGCTTTATCGAGGTTTTTTTTAATTGCGTCCAAAAAGTCTGTTGTGTTCACATAATGTTCATTAAGACAAACACTGGTGAGAGAATAGAATGATTAAATACAGCAAACACAGGAAGCTAAACAAGCAAGGCTAAGGGGCAGATTTACTAAGGGTCGAATTTCGAGAGTTAATTAACCCTTGAATTCGACCCTCTAATTAAATTTGAATTAAATCCCCTCAAATTCGAATTAGAGGGGTTTTAACGCAATTCGAATTATCGAATATGAAAAATTTGATGGATAAAATAGTTCTAAACGAACAAGTCTAACCATCGTTCAAAAAACTTGCAAAAATCCTATGTGACCTTCCAATAGGGATATATAGCTATTCAGTAGGTTTTATCTGCCAAATTGTTATATCAGATTTTTAAAGGGCCAGTACTTTGACAATTTAAATCGAATTTTCAAATTTGGCCAATTCGAATGGAATTTTGGGCTATTCGATATAAAAAAAAGTTAAAAAGGTTGAACTTGATGGACGCGAGTCACTTACTATGTTACTATGAATAAGCCCAAAGTTAAATTCGAATTTTGACTTCGAATCAATTCAAACCTTAGTAAATCTGCCCCTTAAAGGAAAACTATACCCCCAAAATGAATTCTTGAGTAACAGGTAGTTTATATCATATTAAGTAGCATATTAAATAATGTTACCAAACTGGAAATGTATATTTAAGTAAATATTGCCCTTTTACATCTCTTGCCTTGAACCACCATTTCATGATGGTCTGTGTGCTGCCTCAGAGATCACCTGACCAGAAATATTTCAACTCTAACTGTAACAGGAAGAAGTGTGGAAGCAAAAGACACAACTCTGTCTGTTAATTGGCTCATGTGACCTAACTTTATAGTTTGTTTGGTATGTTTGTGTGTACCGTGGAATCATACGATCCCAGGAGGCTGTCCTTATTTTTTAAAATGGCAATTTTCTGTTTAGGATGACCCAATGGCACATGTTACTAAAAAAGTGTATTATTATGAAAATGGTTTATTTACATGAAGCAGGGTTTTACATATGAGTTGTTTTAGGAAATATATTTTTATAGAGACCTACATTGTCTGGGGGTATAGTTTTCCTTTAATGTGTAGTCTATTAGGTTTACAATATATATCAAACAATGGTGGCATCTAAACTAAACAGCAAGTAGGGACGCTGCACTATGCACATTTACAGGTAGTTTTCTCCTTCTAGTGTACTAGTTAAGGAACAGTTCAGTGTAAAAATAAAAACTGGGTAAATTGAAAGGATGTGCAAATAAATGTATCTAATATAGTTAGCCAAAAATGTATAAAAGTATAAAGTCTGGAGCTCAGAATTAAAGCAACAGTTCTGACCCATGTGCCCCCTTCCTTTAAAGCAGTGATCCCCAACCAGTAGCTCGCGAGCAACA
>CM044436.1:37067947-37080644 GCA_024363595.1 Xenopus borealis
ATAGAGGAATACATAACAGATCTCAAGCTGAAAAGTAGAACATGTAACTTGGTCAGCTGAAAGATTTATCAGAGACAGAGTTGTAATCGGATATAATGATCAATAGGTGCAAGGAAGATTAGGGGAACAGGTTCTTAGAAAAACCTATACGAATTTGTCAAGCATCTGAACTCACAAAACAGCAGCTGAAAGTGCTAACAGGAAAAAGAAGTGAAGAGAAGGTTTCTCAATTGAGCAGAGTGGCCACATCCTCAGTCACATCACGGGCTCACACAAATAAATATGATTTTAAGAAAGGGAAACTGATGCAAGATTTACCAAATACAAAGTCTGTAATAATTGTGGCAACTGCCCATCTTTTAGTAAACAATGCAAGGTGTGTGGCAAATATAAGCCAAGCAGTGTTATAGTAAAAACAGTGGCAGTCCATTGGTTAAGTTACATGTTACAGCAGTAATTAGTGTAGTGCATGCCCTCCTGATTACTAAAAGGTGAGAGGATTGAAAGAAGTACTTTAGGATTGGTTAAAAAGTGTATAACTGGTAAGGAAACAACAAAGAGTCCCTATGTAAGTAGGTCCCTGTGGGGTACTGTATACTTACCAGTGGGAGCAGATCTTAAGGCATCCCTGAAGAACCAGGAGGATGGCAGGATTCATGGCAGCAGCAGTGGAGAGGTAACAACCTGTCCCCCTTCCCTATAATGTAAAGGGGTAAAAATGATTGTTGTAACCTGAGGAAGTCTTTTTGGTAATAGAGTACTTCTGGCTGGGGAGAGGGCGGAAGCTTTAAGCAATTGTCATTGCAACCTGGGAACAAGGTACCAGGTTGGCTGTTGGTGTCAAAAAATGTTTATGAATTTTGTAGGAGTTAATGATAGATAATGATTTATTACTAGATCAGTAAATCAGGCTGCAGCCTTTTCCTCCAACTTCTTGGTTGTCGTTTTATTTGTTATTCAGTACTGCTTACCATTCCATGGCATCCCATCGGTAGGAAAATGCACACTCACTCTTACTTAAAGGGGTGGTTCACCTTCAAGTTAACTTTTAGTATATTGTAGAAGGGCCAATTCTAAGAAACTTTTCAATTGGTCTTCATTATTTATTTTTCATAGTTTTTTAATGACTTGCAATTTTCTTCTGTTTCTTTGCAGCTTTCAAATGGGGGTCACTGACACCATCTAAAAACAAATGCTCTGTAAGGCTACACATGTATTGTTATTGCCACTTTTTATTACTTATCATTCTACTCAGTCCATCCCCTTTTCATATTCCAGTCTCTTATTCAAATCAATGCAGGGTTGCTAGGGTAATTTGTACCCTAGAAACCAAATAGCTGACACTGCAAAATAGAGAGCTGCTGAATAAAAAGCTAAATATCTATAAAACCACAAACAATAAAAAATGAAAACCAATTGCAAATTGTCTCAGAATATCACTCTCTACATTATACTAAAAGTTAACTCAAAGGTGAACGACCCCTTTAAAGCATGTTGAGTGGAACTGGACAAAGAAGCAGGAAAATGAGTTCAAATTACTAAAAGGCAACTTTGTTGTGCACAGACTCTGCACTCTGCAATATTTTGACATACATCGGCCTTCAAAAATATCAACATATACATCAAAAGATGGAATAGGTGCAGTTCTACTACAACAACATGGTAAGGAATGGAAGGCAGTTGCATTTGCATGATGCCCATTCACACAGAGCACAGATATGCACCAATAGTAAAAGAGATTCTTGGCGGCAGATGTACTAAATTCGTGTGAATGATTCGAAATTCAATCAAATTTAAAAATAAATTTGCATTCGATTTTCCAATAGTTTTTCTGGTCACTTCGACCATCAATTTTTAAAAATTCGATCGAATTGAATGATTCGAATAGATCAAATAAAAATATATTCGACCATTCGATGGTCGAAGTACTTGCCCTGTAAATTTTAATTCGAATCTCTAGTTCGCCAGATTAAACCTACCGAATTGCTGTAGAACCCTATGGGAGTCTTTCCAGCATTTTTTGATCGAATAAAAAAAATTCGATCAAATGGTTAAAATAGTTTGATTCAAACTATTTTATTCATCAATCGAATTTTTCTTATTCGATCATTTGATAAATAGAAATGCTTACAATCCTTTGAATTCAAAATTCAAATTTGAAGAATTTTAATTCTATACAAATTCGATGGTCGAATTCGAGGTTTTTTTAACCCTCAAATTTGACCCTTCATAAATCTGCCCCTTGGTATTGCTTTTGGATGTGAAGCAACTTTGTGTATGGGATAACAGTTATAGTTGAAACAGATCACAAGCCACTTACCATCACACAAACAGAACTATGGAAAGCTCCTCCACGCATTCTGCATTGTACTAACAGCCTGTAAAATGAAAAAGACAAGCAAAATAATTCTTATTTTGGCCTTCTATAAATGAGGAGATTATTCAAGTGAAAACAAGCTACACAACTTGCTGGACCTTTTCTTCAGCACTTCCAAGGGAGTCCCTAAAACAGAGAGGTCCCTGGGATACAATTAGGGTTGCTAACTTTTTTTGAAAAAAATACCGTCTTTCTTATATATTAATCTTATTTTCCAATTAATAACATTGGGATCACCCAGTCAGGCCGGTAAAATACTGGTCAGGTGGCAACCCGAGATACAATTGAGTTGATATATTCCTGCTGAATGGAAATGAGAATTTGGCCATATTAGATGCATGCTCCATGGGTTGCCATTTGTAACCAAGTAAATCAAACCTGTGTTATATAAAAAAAACAATACAAAGATTAAAACCAACACATCAATTAAAAATACAAAAGAACATCTGACCCCAATCGGAGGAAGGGCTTCCCTAAACTAAAAAGGGAACAGTATAGCATTCATCTGGGAATTTTTTTTTTTTTAACACGTTAAGTATAGGCCATATTGTATTCCTCATTCAATCCCTTAGTGCTTTTGCAGCACTGTAATCAGTCAGAGGAGCCAGAGGACCAGGATTGGATTCACCAGTAGATGTTTACTGGCCAGAGGACAATCAAGGAAAGATTCCACTGGAAATAGGCAGTTGTCAGTAGATAACAGTAAGACAACCAGATGGACACATCAGAATCTTTTCTCAGGTACTGCCCCCATACAAGGAACAAGAAACTCAGATCATGCTACAGCTAATACACAAAATACAACTGACAATAACCAGGCGCAAACACTTTGGGGCAGATTTACTATTATTCCCCAAAATTAGCTCGAACAAATCCAAGCATTTGACCATCGAATGCTTATCGAATTGTTTTAGGCTATCATTTTGCTCGATATCCGATTTCTCGATGAATTCGTACGATCGGACACTGATCGTTCAATTTCACGGAAAAATCGTGAAATTTCCTTTGAGAGTCCAAAAAATTTGTATGATTCGAACGATCGAACGCTCCGATCGTACGAATGGTATTCGAGCAGGAAGCTCCCCATAGGCATCTATTACAATTCGGTAGGTTCAATCTGGCGAAGTAGGCAGTCGAATAACTTTAAAATTTTAATTTTTTCGATCATCGAATTATCGAATATCCGATCATTTGATCTATTCGACATTCGATGATCGAAGAAGCCAAATTTCACTTTACGATTTCACGAAAATTTCGTACAATCGTTGTCCGATCGAATTCGATTGAACTTCGATCATTTCACATGAAATTTGTAAATTCGTAAAATAAACAAGTTATGGCCATATTATAAAAAAAAAAAACTTCAAGACTAGTTGAACAGTGTTAAAATGACACAGTCAGTTGTTACAGTAATATAATTATAGCAAATCATCTGTACTAAGTTGAAACAATTAATGTTTGTTGTTATTAGTACCATTGATGTTAAAATGTTGAAAAGGGAAGCTTAGTTAATAAAGTTTGTTATAGAAAAAGAAGCACATTGGTTGGGCCAGTAAGAAGAGACTGAGCTGTACAGTCAGAGAGCCATGCTTCCTTCATGCACTGTATTTTAATAAATAAGTTGCTGTTGCAAAATCCACAATCTCATTATATATATTATTACTATATATAATATGTTATGTTATAACTGTAAATATGTGCTTTTAGATTTTTTTGATACACCTGCCACAGAGAATTACCAAGTATTGTAGTGATTCCACTAGAAATATTATTGATATGCAACATTACTTAGGGTCAAGCCAGAAGGGAAGATTCAGGGAGATTTGTCGCCTGACGACTAATCGCCTCTTCTTTGGGGTGACTAATGTTCCCAAACGGCTTCCCCTTGCCTTCCAGCTGATTTATGAATAATTGCCTGCGCATATTCACATACGTCTCTGTGTTTTCCGAAGTGGCTCGAAGTTGCCCCCTTAGGCAGTTTCAAGGGATTTCGGGAAATCGCAGTGCCAAGTGAAAATAGGCGCAGGTCATTATTCATTAATCAGCTGCAAGACAGGGGGCAGCGGTTCGCAGAGATTAGTCGCCAGGCGGCAGGGAGTGGCCAGTTACAAGGGGCGGCAAAAAGCCCCCTCTTGTAACTTTAAGAGCCGAATTTCCGGGTTTTAACCCGGAAATTCGGCTCCGCTAATACAGAGAGCGAAATTGAGGGGGTGCCGGCATCAGGGCTGCTGCCTCAGGCGACGGCAGCCCCAGAATCGGTGCTGCACTTATGCACTTCTTTGAAGTTGTTTGGGGTGATAAGTAGATAAGATAAATCCATATAAAACATTTTGTGCTACTATATTGTTTGTCACATCTCTGGCTTTTGTTTTGTTATTGATTCTCTTGTGTAAATAAATGTAAACTGACGATAGAGAACAATAGGATGTGCATATTTAGGGCCACTCCACACGAGAATTTGGTTCAGTATTCGGACAAATCCAAAATAGTGGATTTGGTGCATCCCTACTTTGAAATACAATATGCAGAACTATTGGAAATAACTTTGGCGCAGTAGGCAACCTGGCCAGCATGCACGAAGAACATTGGGAAATCGGACAGGACTAGGGGGTAGACAGAGCAGGTACATGTCTGACACCTCCCCCCAGCTTTGCGCCCTAGGCACATGCCTACCCCTTGGCCCGGCCCTGAAAATGAAGGTATGTAGCAATGAGGTTTCACTTAGTGTGTTTACTTACTGTGTTTGGTTTACTCAAGTAATCAGTGGCGTAACTACTCCCTGGTGGGCCCCGGTACATGATGGGCACCTGGGCCCCCCCTGCCGGGCCCTTACCTCTATAAATCCCATGCTGGAGTGTTGATAGCATGTGTGCTGTAGAATTTCCCCCTAGATAACCACCTGCTATAACCATTATCATTGCTCCAATGGGCCCCAAGGGGGGTGGGGGCCCTGGTGCAATTGCACCCTCTGCAACCCTTGGTAGTTACGCCACTGCAAGTAATCACTGAACACCAGGGGAGTAAAAAGAGTGTGAGGGGCCAGTGCTAGGGTTGCCACCCTGGGGTGGGGGACCAAAAAAGGGGCGCGTCTGTGATGTCAAATGGGCGTGCCTGTGACATTTGGGGGCGTGCCTCTGACATTTGGGGGTGTGCCTCTGATGTTTGGGGGCGTGGTCAGGAAGCCGCGCGTTGAACAAGAGGAGGAAAGGTAAGTATATGGGGGATTGGGGGCTGGCCGATGGGTCTTTTTAAGGGTATTACAAATTTACCGGCAGCTACATTGCCGGTAAATTTGTAATACCGGCCCCGGCCTTGGCGGGTGTTTTACCGGCTAGGCCGGTAAAATACTGGCCGGGTGGCAACCCTAGCCAGTGCACATAGCAGCTCCCCCTCTTGCCTGCCTGCGCAAGGGGAAATTTGAAGGCTATAGTGGAAGCAGACAAATTATCTGTGTTCAGCAGTGGCATAACGATTGAGGAAACAGACCCCATGTTCGTGGGGGACCTGGGGAACAGAGGGCCCTTTCTCTATAGTTACACCACTGCTGAAACAAATTGTTTTCATTGAACATTACATATAATAAAAAGCAAAAACTGGCATTTCATTGGCCAGCTATTTTTGAACATTCTGTACTCTCTCTTTAAGGGCATTTCTTCTGTGAAGTCCTTAAGTTTTGATTTTTCTTTTCTTCAATCCAAGCTTTCTAAAATCTGCCTGGAATTACACTTAATATTTTTTATAATATAGTGACATATAGGTTTGTATTCGATCGTCGAATGATCGAATATCGAATAAAAGGTAGCCTAGAACTATTCCATTCACATTAGAAAATTGAATGCTAATCGAATATCGAATAGAAACTAATTTTTGGGGGGGAATAATAGTAAATTTGCCCCTATGTTTCAATATATATTGGTTTGTTCTGATACATACTGTGTATTGTATAGGTTTGTGCTAGGACATTTAAATACTAAAGCATTAGTCATTATGTTTATTTTTATTTCAAAATAATTGTGCTAGTGATTTGATATTGCAGAATGCTTTCAAATTAATTGTGCACATGTAGAGGATTTGTCGAGCGCGGCACCGGAGAATCAAACAAATATGTACTCACATATAGATGCACCTCCCAAGACCGCTCTGGCCGCGGTAAAATTACGGAACACAAATAGTTTGGAGTGCAACTCATGTAGAGTCGGGGGAAACAGTCATATTTAAAAGTCCAAAGCTTTATTAATTCTTCTTAAAAACATAGTACATTGAATTCCTACATAATCGTTATCAAGATGTGCAAAATCAGGTAACGGCATTCAACGGTCAATAAAACAGTTTAACTCCCATTCTCTGTTTAGACCATGAGGGGTAATTGTTTTCAACAAGTATATCCAATACGCCTCTCTCCTCAAGAGGGTGACCTCTATGTCGCTCCTACGGCTATTATGTAGTACTCTATCGATCACCTGAAAGGTGAAACATAAGTTTCCTCGATGGAAATCCAGAAGGTGTTTAGCAACTGCCGAACTCTGTGCACAACTGTGCCCACATAGTGTCATTTCATATCTAATCGTACGACTGCTGTGATTTTGTGTATATAAAACTTAATTTCCTTTATGGGGTTAATGTTCTTATGGGGTGGGGCCTTTGTGCAGTCCTATTAAATGGTGATGGGGGTGGACATACCTTATGTTTCTGAAGAAGTGGTGAGACGCCACAAAACACGTCAAGTGTGGGGTATATGTCACATTTCTTGATGATTATAATTATACCTAATAAATGAAGATTTTATGATATTTCCTGGACACAGAGTGCTCCATACATTGTTTGCTGTTTGTACGAGTTTGTCCTGACCGGGGGCGTTATCACGTGCAAGCACAGGAGTTCCAGTAGATTTTTCGGCAGCATTGGGTGAGTGCTCCCTATAGACTTTCTCACATATGCGAAGTTCGGCAAGTCTATCTACTTCGCTAGCGAAAATTCTTCAGAGTCGAATTTCCGAAGTTACGAAATAATGTCACGCTGGCAAATTAGCGCTAGACGCTTCGCGCTTTAGTGAAGGGCAATAGAGTCTTAGGTTTCCCTGTCTCCTGCTCTATTCTGCCTTCCCCATGTGCTGTGTGTGCCATACTTTGTCCTATGCTCCCTGTGTGTGTCATACTCTGCCTCCCCTGTGCTCTCTGCATGTGCCTCACCTCCTTCCTCACTCTGCCTGTGTGCCCTACTCTGCTTGCCCTATGTTGCCTAAGGGACTTGAGCCTGTGGGTTTTCGGGGGGTTAGCATTTGAAAATTATTGTTAGGGGCTCCTAAGATGTCTAATCATGTGCTGGGGGGTGCTGTGTTATCCACAGGGAAGGAAGTTGATAAATGTATTTGAGTGTTTTAATAAGACTTAGATTTTCACATATGAGTGATGAGTGAAATCCCTGCAGTGAGCACCAACCATTTGTTTTTTTGTGTGCTACCACCAATAATGTGGACATGGCCTTGTGGTAACAGTGGATGCGTTTTAAAAAACAGGGAGTGGTCAACCCTTCCATTATGGGCTCTCCCCCACGTAGGCCAGGGATCCCCAACCTTTTGAACCTGTGAGCAACATTCAGAAGTAAAAGGAGTTGGGGAGCAACAGTAGCATGAAAAATGTTCTTGTGGTGCAAAATGAGTGCTTTGATTGGCCATTTGGTAGCCCTTATGTAGACTGGCAGTGTACAGGAGACTCTGTTTGGCAGTACACTTGGGTTTTATGCAACTAAAACTTGCCTCCAAGCCTGGAATTGAAAAATCCAAGGGGTTGGAGAGCAACATATTGCTCATGAGCTACTGGTTGGGGATCACTGACATAGGCTTTGACTCAATTATCCTCCACTCCCTCTGGACTTCTTATGTTTGTTTCCTACTCAAGTTTATATCAGCATTGGACATCACAACTGTCGATCTGCTGAAAATCACATTATGTTTATATAATTAGCAAAATGTGGGGTTAGCAAAATGTGTTAATCAGCAAATGCAATTGAAAATTTTTCAGCCAACAAGTATTTTTGAACAAAATCCAAGTCTGAATGTGAAATGAATATATTTGCCTCAGATTTGCTGTGAGCTGGCAGGAGAAGGCACTGGTATCAGTCAGTTTCATAATCTGTTGCTGTTCACTTAATCAATTCAAGGGGGTGATATTTATCATGAGTCTGGAAAAATTTTTATTTTAATTAAAGAATATATATATATATATTTATAAACAATAGAAGCAACTTGCTTTTGAACATGAGTTCACTAAAGAATTGCTGCCTTATGTATATGTTTAAGAAAAACTGTAGCCCATTTCTATATTAACCAGTACTGTAACCTAATTTTTAAAAAGATGGACTTTTTTTTAAAAATAATCTTTATTTCGTTTTTGTAAGGGTACAGAAAATAGCAGGGTATGGTTAGTGTAATAAAAGTTGTTGGGGTGATATAGTATTGCTGTACACGGTAATAGCTAGCAGACTCATCACATCATTATTGTATTACATTGTTGTTGCTTAGTTATTCTATAGATATGATTATTTTCTGTACCATGAAAATCCAAAGAACAGAAAGAACAGATAAGGTAAAATAAAATTAACACAAAATCTCAACAAAAGTAACATCCAATTTCGGTGAGTTTGTTTCCGTAGGGGTGGTGTCAACACATTTAAATTATATGTAGTGTATTAAACCATGGCTGTCATATTGTAAACCCTCCAAAAAATGTAACGCTAGCGATCATTGTGTGATTCTGGTCCAGAAAAGATGGACTTTTTTTTTTAGAATTTTAAAGGTGAACTATCACTGAAATGAACGTTTAGTATAAGCTTTATCATATTTATAATAAACTCAGATACAAATTAGTAACCTTACAAATACAATCAATTAAAACTTCTGTAATAGTTCTGAAATAATCGAGTTTTTCTTTGCTACCCCCCTCTCAAGCCTCTGTTTCTCTTCATTCTTTTTCTCGTCATGTAGGAGTTTGTTAGATTTTGATTGACAGATTCAATATATCTTTTAGGGGGGCTCCCCTTTCAAGTAGATGTATTATAGCGGACCTTAGCTTCCCTGAAGGACTTGTCAAGTGTGTGGTTTGAGCCAGCCTGCTGTATTATTAAAAAAGGATGAATTATCTCTTTAAAGCTAGTGCTCTGGTGCATGTGTACCTGGTCCATTTTTAACTTTAAGTGCACCCCAACAACCACTGATCATATTATACAGAGTGATATCAGTTTAGTATCTGTAATAATAAATCAGATCCAGGCAACTCATGCATCTACCATATTATAAGGTCCAGGAGACTGTAGGTTATCCAGCTGATCTTATAGGATCAAGGATCCTGATGAGTGCTTGCAGCAGGAAATGAGCGATGGAATGCAAACTTCTGAAATAGGAGGTGGAACCGCACATGATTGAATCTTTAAGGAAATGAGGTACAACCAGTATCTACTATGGCTTTGAGGAAGCTGGGAGAACCAGTGAAACGCGTCAGGAGAAAGACAGAAGATACTATTTTGTGTTTTGTTTTCCATTTTGAAGTCGGAAGGCTTGTATACACCTAGAGGGAAACCTGTGTAAGAATCCATAATACACACAATACCAAACTATTGGTTTGTAAGTAGGCACTTTTGGAGGTTTTTGAGACCAAACACAAAACGTCTATTTATTAATACGATTGTAAAATCTTGAACTTGAAATTTTGTGTTATTTCCAAAGGTGAAAAGTGGGCACCCTTGTAACAATCTACTTGAACACTGGGTGGCATCCATAAAACTAAACATACTACACCATGTTTGTTTGAATTTGGACATACTCAGTCTCCTGACTCTTTCTCTCCTTCTTTGCTAGAGTCTTAACATCTGTCACTTTCTCTACTTTCCATACTGTTATGTGACCTTTAATCCAGAATGCTAGGGACCTGGGTATTCCAGAAAATGGATATTTCCATAATTTGGATGTTCATACCTTAAAGAGATACCGACACCTGAAATTCTTTTTTTACATCTATTATAATATTGGCTTTGATAGCTACTTCTAACTTTGCCATAAAGTATTTGCATGATACTTTTACATTACCTGTCTGATCCCTCATGTTCCTGTATGAGGGGGCTGCCATATTTGTGCAGCAGGAGTCCGTTATCATTAGAAACTGTAACTAACAGACTGAGATGGGACTGTTAGGTTGGCAAAGTAAGAGTGTCAGGGTGTCAGAGAGTCAGGCTTAGGAACTTCAACTAACAATTATATACAAAAACAAACCTCTCTGCAAAAAATGATCAACATGACCTATAGGTAACATTTAATGTACATTCATATGTTAAAATTATTTTTTTGTGTCAGTATCACTTTAAGTGTAATAGTCATGTAAACATGAAATAAACCTTTCAGTAAGAATGAATTATATTTTCGTTGGGGATCAAGTACAAGGTACCATTTTATTATTACAGAGAAAATGGAAATCCTTTTTAGAAATCTGGATTATTTGGATAAAATGGAGTCTATGGGAGACAAACTTTCTGTATTTCGGAGCTTTCTGCATAATGGGTTTCCGGATAATGGATCGCTTATCTGTGATTTTATTAGCATAGCCCTGCCTACAGGCAAGATTATATTGCAGAAAGAAGGCAATGGAGCCATAGTACAAGCAGGGGGACTGTTGTGTTTCAACCCGCTGTCCTTAGTGATAGTTCCCTTAGATCTGGGCTGGGACCTTTACAGAACACTACTCACTGTTAATAGCAGATCTCCACATACATCTGAACTCAACTGGACTGACACAAGTATGCAGATCTTGATGAAGTTTATTTCAAAACTGTTGTAAATTCTCCCATACATAGATCAAACCAGAATATTGATATCACCAGGGTTGGTTAGGCAGTTGGAGAGCACCAAAAATGGCTGCTAATTGTAACTTGGAACAGTTGACTTGGGGAGGGGGGGGGGATTAAGGGTCACAGCATCTTCCTGGACTACAGGGGGAGGTGAAGAACAAATATGGGAAGATGCAGAAAACCACAAAAACAATATGTAACATTACACTCCCCGTCTGAAATCTTTAGATTTCATAATAAACTACATAAATATATCAAGCAAGTCCATAAATTGTGATTCTTGTACTCCAGAACCTGTAACAAGTACAGAAAACAAGAAAAAAAACATGCATAGCAAGCACTAGAGTCCCTTGGAGGCACTTCTGCTGATCAATCCTCAGGGTGCTGAGACATCAGATCAGGTGGAGTCTTCTTGAGGCAGAAATACCAGTTCAGTAAAGAGTCTGAAGTAAACCTGGGCATAGTCACCTTTGTACCTTTACTGTAACCTTTTTTAGCTCCCCGCCGTCACAGAATGCAAAGCTTGTAAGTCCAAAAGTTAAGAAGAAGAAACTGGGACTGTGACAGTCTTCTGTGTGAGAAGAGCACTACGCATCAGAATTATTGGAACATCTGAGCATATCTGTACAAAAGGGTTTCCAGTAGGACACAAGGAAATATACTCCCGTGGAAAGTCTGGTGTCTGTAAACAGGCCGCTTTACCACTGAGACCAGGGACATTGGTCTAGCAGCAATGTCTGCTAGGTTAGGATCAGCAGAGATGATTTGCACTGAGAAGGGGGTGTCCCAATTGGTAATTTCTGAAGTTGACTCACTAGGTAGCAGTCTGCCTTTTAAGGTGTCTGGTGTTGAGATTTTACACTCAACAAACTGATGTGCTTTGGTTTTGTGTTCACTTTCACCCTCCTGAGCAGTCCTTCTCAAACCGTATGTGGCAATGGCAGGAGAGACATATACCCTCATGAGGTAGTCAGTCACTTTATCATTCTGGGCATTGCTTTGATGCCATAGTAACTGATGGTAGTTCCTGCTATCCTCATGGACAATTAAACTATGGGACATCTGTTGCATGTCTGACTTTATCGACACAAGTTCTTGTCTGAAACAGATGAGTACTTCTATACAGCTGCTCATCAAGTTGGGCCCAGTGAAAAGAGTGTTGTACAATAACATATCTTCATACTGAGCTATAGAGTCAAATATTACCCTAATCTGATTCAGTTTTTTAGGCTGGTAGACATCAAGGGATGGGGGCGTCCTTCTTCTTCCTTTACCGGTGGTGCAGCTTGTTTGCCATCAAACACCTTTTGCATGAAGGTTAGGAAATGTTCTCCCAGTTCTGGTTTCTAAGGTGAGAGTTTCAATCAAGCAAACCAAGAGATTGCTTATTGTCTATTGTTAGGCAAATGTTGCTTTTGTATGCAGGAAGATAGAGGGGCTACCCAGCTGTTGGACTTATCCTGAAGGCATTCTTTGTCCATAGTT
>CM044436.1:37225823-37238409 GCA_024363595.1 Xenopus borealis
ACAAGTCACATGACCAGGGGCAGCTGGGAAATTGACAAAATGTCTAGCCCCATTTCAAAAGGGAAATGTATTTCAGTGCAGAAGTCTGATGGAGTAGCACTATTAACTGATGCGTTTTGAAAAAAACATATTTT
Source organism: Xenopus borealis (assembly GCA_024363595.1). Classification (NCBI taxonomy): domain Eukaryota; kingdom Metazoa; phylum Chordata; class Amphibia; order Anura; family Pipidae; genus Xenopus; species Xenopus borealis. The sequence goes on from CM044436.1 coordinate 37,225,958, forward strand.
CCCATGACAGTATCGCTTTAAGTCCTTTTTTTTTTTTTTTTTAGCAATTATTGTCTTGATTTTGTAAATAACCAGGATATTTGTTAATGCCAGATTTAAAAACCTAAATTTATTTTCATTAAATCTCAGATTGTCCAGGTCCCGATGCAAGGATAATACATATGATGCATGATTCTGTTATTCCACTTAGTACAGTATATCCTCAGCATACACAGCCATGTTTCTTATTTTTCCTAATCATTAAATAGATTAAATACCAGTGGTTCCAATAAAGAATTCTGCTACACAACACTTAGCACATAGGCTTACTTACAGGGGAATGTGATATTGGGCACTTCAAACAAATATTCTCCAAGTCACAAATTTTGCCTTTGCAAACACTTTTCCCCTTCACACAATAGTAGAATATTGTTTGCGATAGTGTGCGGTGCAATGAGAAAGTTGTTGCCTTCAAGCAGGTGTTAAAGATTCATAATGTGCAATTAAGATTCACAATGCAATAACAGCCTAATGCAGTATATTACATTGCAACAGGCTAATTTTTATTTGCTAATGTGATCTCTTTGCAAAGGTTATTTCATCTCCTCCTTAGAACCTTAGTCCACTTAGGAAAGATGTCCCTCATTTGAAGTCTCCCATATGGTCCAGTCCCCCTTGACTTATAAGAAAGTGCCTGATATATGAAAAATTGACAGTGACAATCAATACCTCGTATATCTAAGAAATATCTCAGAAATTTCACAGTAATTGGTCTTCAGGCTGGGCCACCCTTCTAATGTTTTGCGCATCCAATTTTGGACACAAATGATAACAGTTCAAAATTATTTTCCCAATTTTTAAGCTGCCATCACTGTATCTGTAATTAATTTACATGCTGTTACTATTAGGTGAACTTAACAATAGCCTGGTGCATGGGTACTGATTCTCTGGTCATCATGCATATCCTTACATTCACATTTTTACCTATCAAGTGAAGGGAGTGATTGGGTCATAACTCTATGGGCCTGAGTATGTTATAATTGACGATATAAGCCTCTATTATCCTTTATCTAGTCTGTAAGATTACTAATAAACATTAGTGTCAGTCTACTTGAACCTAGACTGCTGGCTACTGAAAACAATGCATGTTTATATACAAATATTTCTTTTATGGCTATGACAATAGTAAATGAAATCTAGACTTCAGGAATACAATGCACATACCTCCCTCTCTCACACTGAGCTGAGACAGAATCTGCCAGTAGTTTTTAATATTCATTAACAGATGGAAATTTGAAAAATAAAACCTTTCTTTTGGCATCTTAACCTCTAACTGTTTACATATAAATTAAATTAAGTTTAAAAAGTACTTTCATATTGGTTGACATGTAAGCTATGTTTAATAGGAGTTTAACAGCAGGGTTGTGAATTCCTTATATCTGTGATGGGCTGCTGACAGGATCTTATAAACAGAGGTGCCGTGAACTTCTCTTTATTCACACGCACATTCCTTGCTTTCAGCCCACCTGCACTGACATGCCTTCCCTGATCTGGCTCAACAATATTTCTACTCATAATGGTTTGCCTAAAGGCCAAACGTCTCTTGTTTTCTTTTTTTACGCCTGTCTTTTAAGCTTGTCCTGTAACAAACACTTTGAGCCTCTTCCTAGAAGACTAATCCCCCTTCCAATTAAAATCTCTTGGCGTTAAAATGGGTAATTTTTTCTCTCTTCTCAGAAGTTATATAAAATTATGTGCAAACTGTTTAACCCCATCATGAGACCATCACAGAAGCACTGGGAAATTAAAGGAAAAGGAAAGGTTGAAATTGAGTAAGCCTTTTAAAGGCCTACCTGAATATAACAGTAAACCATCACAGTAATCCTGCTCTGAGTCCTCTGTCAAAAGAAACACTGCATTTCTTCCCTTCTATTGTGTACACATGGGCTTCTGTATCAGACTTCCTGCCTTCAGCTTAAACCTCCTTGCCCTGGGCATGAGCATGCTCAGTTTGCTCTCCCCCCTTCTTTGCTGTAATCTGAGCCCAGAGCTATAAGCAAGCAGGGAGAGACTCAGTGAGGAAGTGATGTCACACCAAGCTAATACTGCAGCTGCTATCATAACAAACAGAGAGCTTCTAGAGCTTTTTACTTGGGTATGGTAAAACATTCTTCATTATAAATATAGCATTCTAGCTTGCACTATTTTGGCTAATCTATCGCCAATAAAATGCCTCCATCGCTTTCATTCTCCTTTAAAATAACACATTGTTCCAGGTTATTGTTATAAATTCTAGTTTTCTATAGTAGAGTATTATGCGGGATTGGCGTACAAAATTGGTTCTGAATATTTTTAAAGAATTGGTGCAAAATGTGAACTTTCAGTTCTTGGTTTTGATACAACATTATTATTAATATTGTATTATTTATATAGAAGCAAAATATTCCATAACACTTTAGAGAGATTACACATCATTCACAAATCAGTTCCTGCCCCTGAGGAGCATATAATCTAAATCACTTCCACATTGACACATGGATTCAGTTCTATGAGAAGCCAATTAACTGTCCTGTACTGTATAGTTACATACTGTAGTTACTTAGTTAAGTTGGGTCGAAAAAAAGCCAAAGTCTGTCACATTCAGCGTCTTCAAACCTCTCAAACCCAGCATCCATACACACTGACACTCTATCCACTCACATAAACTGCACAGACCAATATCTATACTAATTGTAAAGTTTAGTATCACCATAGCCTTGGATATTATGCAGAAATCATCCAAACCACTCTGAATCAGCCATCACAACATCATCCAGGAGTGCATTCCACAACCTCACTGTCCTCACTGTCCTCACTGTGAAGAACCATCTACGTTGCTTCAAATGAAAGTCCTTTTCTTCTAGTCTGAAGGGGTGGCCTCTGGTGATCCTCTTTATGGGTAAAAAGATCCCCTGCCATTTGTCTATAATGCCCTATTATGTACTTGTAAAATGTAATCATGTTGCCTTGCAAGCTTTTTTTTTTTTTCAAAAAGAAACAACCCAGCCTCGACAATCTACCCTCATAAGTTAAGTCTTCCATCCCCTGCCTAACCAGTCCAGAACATTTTGTGGACAATACGACTTCCTCAAAAGCTAAATTGTTTCCATCAGTGTAAACATTTAAAAGTGGATAGAAACCACACCCTTTAAAACCATTAACCATCTGTTCGTTAATGTGTTCCCGCGATCTACTGCCTGTATTGCCTGCATTGTGACCCTAGGGCCCACGATGAGATCAGCCCAATATTGCCCACCTCTATACGGGCATATCGAGGAGAGATCCACTCGTTTGGCGACATAACCAAACGAGCAGATCTCTACGTGATGGCCACCTTTACCTGGTTTTTATTCAAGGCCTCTACAGATCTGGCATAGTCATCCATTTTCTCAGCCAGAGGAAGAAATAGCAAGTGTGAAATTTGTGAGCTGTTCTTCTTTGAATATTATGAGGGAAGTGGAGGTAAATGAACAGAAAGGGTAAGTTCTGCTTACCCTGGAAGAATATATGAAAAACTGAGAGGTAATACAAATGAAAAGGGAGAAAAGAATATGTATAAGGAGGAAAGAATGGAACAAAGAGCAGGAAAAGTAATTAAGATAATTTATAAGAGGTGGCTGTTGGTATGAAAAATTAAGTATTTTTCAGTATATTTTGCACTAGATATTTCTCATATAAATATTTATCCATTTTTATACTGAAGTGTTCCTTTAATACTACTAATACTCATTATTTTACTCATACAATAGTAGTGATGGTCAAATTGGCAGCATTTCACTTCACCAAATTTTTTGTGAATTTCTAGAGAAATTCGCGAAACGCTGCCGCGTCTCATTTTGGACACGGGCGTCCGTTTTTGGAGGCGCGCATCCGTTTTTAGATGCCGGCGTCCATTGGTGGCATCGAAAAATGCATAATTTTCTTTTTTCATACACAGCACTAGGGTTGACAACTTTTTTTAATTAATACAATAATGAAAATGTTTTTGGGTGGTACAAAATAAGGGCTGTGTGATCAGCCATTTTATAGAAACTATGCAGATTGACAACTTACGGGAGGCTCTATTTGGCAGTACACCTTGTTTTTATGCAACCAAAACTTGCCTTGAGAGCAGAAATTCAAAAATAAGCACCTGCTTTGAGGCCACTGGGAGCAACATCCAAGGGGTTGATGAGCAACCTTATGATATATATAACAACCTGGCAGACAGTTATTTATTATTCCACTTAGTATGGGTTGATTAATGAATATATTCTGAATAGATGCTGTATATGAACTGGTAGAACCTGGAACAGACACAGAAACTAAGGTATTATTTTAATTACAAAGATATTAAGTCTTCCCAACCATTATATTGCCAGTTTCCATCAATCCTCATTTGGAAAGAGGTGTTTAGGGATAATGATTTTGTGTAAAATATGCCAAAATTTTGTGGTCTATGGGAATTGTTTGGGTTGGGGAAAGTGATAAGGAAATTTATCATACACAATAAATTAAAAGTTTTTATGTAGTTTTATTAATCCTCTCTCTGACTTGGATTCCCAGTGTTGTTAATGTATGATAGTTATTCTTGGCAATGGCTGTAGAGCTGTTAAAAACTTTGCAGAGCAAAGTTGACAACATTGCCTAGTTTCATTTTGAAAATATAGATTGTGGAAAATTTCAGCATTCTCTCAAGTCCTGGCAAGCAAGTAGCTAGGGAAACCAGTCTTCATTAATAACTTATCCAGATATGTACTTCACAAGACAGGAAATCTGTCACTTCTGTGTTCATGTATATACTGTAACTTGAATATACTGTAACTTGCTCAGAGTTTAACAGCAGTGCATAAGCAGTTCATATGAATATTTAACAGATTTGCTTTATGAACTAAACACTTAGAGGCTTTCATATATGAAGTAATATAGTCACAGAGTATCATATACTTGGTATTGGGTCAGCATTGTTCTTGCAGATATTGTTATCATAGGTCAGGTGTCCTCAAACTATGGCCTTCTGGCCATACACATTCTGAGCATGTGCCATTGGGGTGCTCTGAGGTCAGATGCCTAAATCAGCACCTGACCAAAATGCAGCATTGTATTATTGTAGCTGCTTATATGTATGGACATTCAGTGATGTCATGGAGTATCCAAGACCCATCTCCTCAAAGGCATCACCACCCTAGCTGTGGCAACTCCCCATCTCTTTGCAAATTCCTCCCAACCAGAAAGTTGTTGCCCATACCCTATTCCTGGGCAGGCAGGGGGCCTAGGGTGGCAGGGCCAACTGGGTTTTCTCTGGTGCCCCTCTGGCCTAGTTCAACCCTGTGACCTCCTTTGACTTAAAAAAAGCTCTGTATTTGAACAGGAAGATTTGGGTCAGAGAAATATTACCCAAATGAGTTTGCACGAAGTGTCAAACTTGTAATTATTGCTAAAAAACTGAAACTTAAAATGCCTTGAAAGTCCTTAAGTGGTAATAGGATCTGGAACAGTTTTATTCAGTTAAACCAGCAGATTTCCAGGGTTTTCGAAAGAAGTAGATGAAGCCCTGTAAGAAACTATAGGTTGCCTTGCACAAGGAAGTGTCTACTAGAGCAGCGGTCCCCAACTTTTTTTGCCCCAGGGACCAGTTTCAAGTAAGACAATTTTTTTCAAGGACTGGGGGGCTGAGGGGGTATTACATAGTTACATAGTTGAAAAATGACAAGTTCAACCCCTCCAATTGAAAACCAAGCATCTATACACACGCCCCTCCATACTATATAATAAAACACTAAATAATTACATTGCATATATAATTTAATTATTACACATAAAATGCATGTGGAATGATTACATTTTATATTATGCACTTAATTTCTATTATTATTATGACACTGAAACATAGAAAATATAATACAACTTAAAGAATCAGTGGAAGACCTGAGCTTGTTTCCCTGTATGATGGGTGACAGTGACACTTGGAGTGTGTGTCCTATACACATATGCTCCGTTATCTCATTTTGGTTGCTGTCACTGCAGAAAATCCAGCTTCACAAAGAAAGGATGTTGGAAATAGAAGCAGGGTATTCAGTGCTTTTGTGGCGATCTCAGGATATTCCACCCTGACTCTATTCCAGAACATACTTTTAAAGCCACCTTCATCTGCAGTCTCAAGCTGTTGATCCTTTTCTAACACGTCAAAGTCGATTCACCTGGCTTGTCCACAAATGGGTTTGCGGATCCATTCCTTCCCAGTTTGGTGGTCTTATTGGGTTGACAAGTAATGTTCAAACTGTCTTGAAAGCTGATATAGGTGAGAATGAACTGTGTCAACTGTGAGAGTGAAGGGCCAGGCTCAGTGTCTTCCAAAACTCCTACTAATTCAACTAATGTCTACTAATGAAGCGTAAAAAAATTCCAATGTTCACTCATGGTCCCCATAATTCCAGTTTGGCTTTAAATGCAGCCACTCTATCTGCCAACCTGAAGACATGTCATTCTCCCCTGAAGTGACAGATTGAGTTCATTGAGCAGGTTGAATATGTCGCACAAATAAGCAAGTGTTCTGTGCTGCCAATGGTGACTGTTTTTCTAACAGAAATCTCTGGAGCGGCTCTCATAACTCAAAGACTCTGGCCAGTGATCTACCTCTAGCCATCTTATTTCTGTGTATAAGAGAAGACGTTTGTGATCTGCATCCATATCCGCACAGAGGTGCTCGAACAGAAGCGAGTTAAGAGCATGTACTTTTATGTGGTTGATCATTTTAATCACATCATGCTAAACATTCAGGATACATTTTTTAGGCTAACCAGCATTTCTCTATGGATGACACAATTTGTAGATTCACTTTCAGAAGCAACTTGCTTTACCCAAGTAGTGAAACCAAAAAGCAGTCATAGCAGCTGCTCCGTCTGTGCATACACCTACACAAAATGAACAATTCGGTTATTCTGATATGCAATCATTTAGAGACTTGAATAATTTTGGGTTGGTGTTGGTAGGAAACAACAATAATAATGCACATAACATATCTTCATGCACATCCTCCTGAAAAATATATTGCACAAAAACGAGCATTGTCTTGTTCTCAACGTTGGTGGACTTCTCAACCTGGATTGCATACCATGGCGACTCCTTAATCCTCTTTAACAACTGTGCCTCAATGTCATACATTTGTCTAGTTACAGTGCTAGCAGAAAGAGGAACATGTGCCAACGTTTGAACTGCAGCCTCTTCTAAAACTTCACAGCAAATATCCTTAGCAGCAGGCAGGATCAACTCTTCAGCAATAGTAAAGAGCTTCTTAACTTTAGCAATGTGGTTAGCAACTAAGAATGATGCTCTAAGTGCAGACACATTTGCTTAAAGTAGTCGCCTTCAATAATTGTTTCAGTCCTTTGGTTTTTCTTTTGAAAAACTCCAAAGCCTTGTCTTTAAATGCAGGGTTCTTGGTTTCAATGTGGCGTAGCAGTTTTGAAGGTTTCATGGCTTCATGCTCACCACATATTATACAGAGCAGGTATGGAGAATGTGAATCACATGTTGCAATGAACCCATATTGTAAGTAAACACAGCTCTATTTGTGTTGGCTGTCTTGGCGTCTCCTGCTGTGTCATCATTGGGTCTTTTCCCCTTTTCAAAAAAGCACTTCAGCAATAATTGTTTTTAGCTTTTTGCTGAAAGTGCGAGCTTGTAAAAAAACATGCAGAAATAATTTTGGTAATTTTGGGAAACTGTAGAAAGTGTCACACATAGGTTGCCATGGTGACACAGCAACGCATATGCACACTGCATCCACAACAAGCGTGCATTGCGTCAGACACGCTGCGTGAAACACAATCTGTGTCAGGCACAAGAAGCGTCTGCGTCCTACTTGCAAGCAGACTCTTTTCAGTGGCCCTATTGAACTAAGCTCATGTCCCGGCACTGGTCCACAGCCCAGCAGTTGGGGACTCCTGCACTAGAGGAGGGCACTCACAAAGGCAACCACATCTTTGTTCCACATATCTAATATCATATATCATAGATAGAGGCTTTTCATAGTACAATAAATTTGTAACATATTCACATATGCCACAATTCTCTCTGCACTATTTGAATGTGATTAATAATGGAGCCCTGTACATTACGAGTCTCTAAAACCATTTGCCCAATGAAGCCTGGTTGCATGATTGCTAATAAGGACTGCATAAATTATATTTGTGGAGTCTAATGAAGCACAGAGACATGGAAAGCAAGATGTCTAGTTTACAAAAGGATGAGAAAAATTAGATTTAATTTGTATCTGAGTGTTAATATATCTAAATAGGAAAAGACATTACACTCTATATGTATTCAGAAGAAAATCTAATAAAACAATCATACTCTACAAATGGTAAATGAGGTATATTATAGCATTTGTCGGACTGTATAAATAAGTATAGTATTTCTGGCTGGTATAATGATCTGTGGATATGCTCGCTTTCTTTACAGAGGTGACTCCCCCAGATTTTAAAGGGGCAGTGTATCCCTTTGTCTAGTAAATAGCATTGCTGAACATAATTTTTGCCCATTATTTTGAATCACAAAAAATGTTTGTTTTTATTTATTCTTTGAGCTAGACAGGGTCTTTGACTGGCCCCCAATATCACCAGCATCACCCCTAAAGTCATAAGCCCCACCCCTTGTCCAGATCACTAAGTAAGGAAACCCTAAGGGCAAATTTGGCACTACTCGCTAAGCTAGTAAAACTGTTATGACCAAAGATAACCTGTTAGCAAATTATGGGGAAAACACTCTTAATAAAAATGAACCCCCATTTGTAGCGTGTAATTTGTGCCGAAAGCTGCATTTCTGTTTATCTGATAATTATTCATCCTATCAAAAAAATTTTCACAAAATAAAGAACTTCACTATATGTTGTGTTTGGTAGCCGAGGATGATGAGAGTATAAAAGTGCTTTATTAGCAGGTTCATGCAGCCATTATATAACAGCAGTAAGTCTTACTTTCACTTTCAAGCTGTACAGAAAGTTATGTGTATGCACAGTGACACCTGCAGGCCATTTGTATAAACACCACACTATACTGTGTACAGTATGGTAAAATAAATTAGATTTCCAGCTCAGTATAAACCTACAGGAAATCATAGACATACGTGCTCTCGGCTACTCATCCTGGACTGAATATTTATTTTGAAGGAAGCATCATACACTGTGTTTGCTATAAACAAGACTGCATGGGAACAAGTTCGACAGATCAAGGGTCAGTGAGGAAGAATGATAAGACTATTTGTTTTGGTAGCGAGAGTAAAGTCTCAGACTAATGACATCTCTCTATGGGGTATGAGAATGCGAGTGAGTTTGGCTCATTTCCAGAAATTGTAGAACCTCTGCTATCTCCAATATTGACAAGGGATATTATTATTCATGCTTTGATTATTGATAATGCATATGGGAAACCAGGATATTTTCTACAAAAGCAGAATTCCAAGGTTTGAATTGTAATTCATATAGCACTAAAGCTGTATGTAAAAATAGCAAGCATACCAAGAATGCTTCTAAATTTAAAGTTAACTACAAACAAACACTCATTTAGAAGGGCGCTTTAAATTGATCCAACTTGAACCTTCAGTTGATCAGATTGATATGTGGAAATTTGGGCCTGTGCAGTTAAAGAGATATTGACATCTGAAATTAAATTTTTTTACATCTATCATAATATTGTCTTTGCATGCTATCTATTTTGCCATAAAAGTATTTAAAGATGCTTTTACATTACTCATATGATCCCCCATGTTCCTCTGTGACGGGGCTGACATGTTTGAGCTTCAGCAGTCTGTTAGCATTAGAAACTCTAAAGGGCAAAAAAAGTGAAAAGACTCCCAAGTCTTATGCCGTCTCACAAATCTGATGCTGGATATCGGGAAATTATATTTCAGCATAAAACATGCTAGTTTTACATTGTTTGGTAAGGGATAGGCTTCTAAAGAATGGTTCCTAATATGCTATTGAAGGAATTCAGTTAAGTGTTTAAGTACAGTAAATGGTAGTTAAGTCTAACAAATGTAGCTTCTAAATATGGCCAGGAGACAAGCTGACCAATATCGGCTCGTCCAGGCTGGAATATTTTGATTGTGCGTCTTTGAAGGCACCTAACGTAGGCCAGACCTATTTTTTCTACCTGTATACCTGGCAATTCAGCTCCAAACATCTGTATTGAAAATGACCATTGGTCACAGAAAAGATCATAATTGTAACTATGTGCACCTTTAGTGACGTTAAACAGCTATATCAGCCAGTGACTCACAAGGCACAGTAAAATGATTTAAATGTGTGTATATGGTGCAATATGTGCACTTATATGATATGGGTGATATTGTGTGGGGATTCCTGTAGTGAGTACTTCCTCAGTCTCTTATCTAAGGCAAATATTACAACAGGTAATGCAATATCACTATTGGAGATCTCCCAGAGGAATAGGGAAGGAAGTCAACTGTTATCCCTCTAACATCACTCCATCCTATAGGAGTGCCACTGATTGTGGAGACAGGCAATCGGCAGCCCACGAATTCTTGGAGCATGCTGATTAGTAATGCTGGAAGTCTTGTACAGTAGTTATTGTTAACTGGATAAGCAGCAGAATGTGCAACCCTTGTTGTGGCTTGTGAACTCGTGAAGGATAAAGCTTTGGTGAGAAAATTCATCCACTAGCAATTGGCTCTCCATATGCTCAGTCACATACCTATTCCCTTCGAGGACACATTCTTTAATGTTGAATGACTTACCTGAGCTTCCCTTAACGAGGTAAGTCATCCATGTTGGTTTACTAAGGGACTTTTTAACTGGTGATCAAATGTATGTTTTCTTTACTTTATAGCCTTCCTGTTTTTCCCCCCAGCATACAAATGAAAATGGTACCCCAGGCCTTTCTTTAGTTTAAATTTCTAACACCCTCTTATAACTGAGCCACCTATCACAAAAAAATAAAAAATTAACACTCTGCAAACTTTTTAGTATGATACTACTATCAACTATAAACCATTTTAAAATCTGGTTTTAAGGTCATCCATCTCTTTAATTAACAGTAAGTTGTCACTCAAGACAAGACATTGCCTCGGGGGTAGAATGAATTAGATTTTCACCAGAGGAGAAAATATATCCAATATAACATCCCTAAAAAAAAACATAATCTTTAGTTCACAAAACAAAGCAAAACAAAACAATACTTTTCAAATTATTTTTCTTTATACGAGGGGGAATCATCATTTTGCTCAACTCTGTTCAGATAGTTAAATGCTACTGAGCATTTGTAGCAATAAGTAGCATAAGTCTATAGCAAATATGCTATAAAAGCTTCCAAGAAAACTAACTTTTAGTGTAACTAGATGTTACTGGGTCCCACCGCAAATTAATTTAGGGCCCCCAACATATCCAGAGGTTGTACAACATATATATCTTTTTAAATATTTGTTGAAATTGCTCATTAATTAGGGCCTCATGGGGCCCCCTATACTCTTGGCCCCCCTGCAGTCACAGAGTCTGCTTCCTCTGTAGTTATGTCCATGCCTCAGACCAAATATGATTTCTATAAATTCCCTTTAAATTTAGAATGTTCTAATTTATTTATCAGTGATGTATTTGCCTGGAGCAGCCGTGCTGTGAGATTATTGCATTACTCCATTTAGTTGCTTGTGATTACTTGGATGTTGTTATTGCTTTGCCAGTCCAGCAATGTGCGCAAAGCCTTCCCTGCACAGGAGGGATAAACATAAAGATCTTTCTCCCAGTCACCACTATCCTGCATGGCTGCACAGAGAGAGTGATGGCTCCAATATATTCCAGCTTTGTCAGCAAGACTCTGTTTGCAGCCTTCCACTGCACTATGTGATAAATATATGCCTGACTACTTTTTCTGGGAGTATGAAAAGAAAACTGTGTTTTTTCTCTGTAAGAATGGTCAGGCTCTGATTGATGGTGTGCACGAAAAGAACTGGGTACCAGTGAGCAATAAAAGTAAATGGTTTTTATGAGATACAAGTGCAACCATATTGGCCTGGGAACATTGACTAGACACACTATGAGCACATTGCTGTGCAATCTATTTAAGATATTTCACTACCAAACAATCTTATGGTATTATTTTGTATATTGTCAGTTATGTGGCGTTTGTCTTTCTTAATCGCTTGAATTATAAATATACTTGTAGAGGGGTATATCCTATAATCAAGTTATTCACAAAGTTGTTGCTGCTTCCAAAGTGTGACTGTGTGATTCACGCTACAGACATGAACGTGATATCTGTCATACTGACTGTACTGTAAACCTATTGAAGTTGGAAATATGTTCTGTCATCCAACTCAGCCACAGAACAAGTTGAAATATGCTGCATTTTTGGCTGAACAATGTTGCATCAGATATAATCACGGGAATGTGCATTCAGCTTCACTAGACAATGGATGTAGTTCTTTATTGCACTCTTTGAAAA
>CM044436.1:37247980-37272448 GCA_024363595.1 Xenopus borealis
TTAATTAAAACCAGGGATTACATTTGGGTTTACAAACAACTGAGGAATAAGACAAATGCTAATATTAATTAAAAAAAAACCTGGGGTTCAGCCAAGTCAGGATTCCATGTCTGGGCTCTTACCTTATTAAAGATACTCAACTGATAAACTGTTGCTCTAATCTTGCCTTACTCCATCCTTACTTGCAGCGAATAAGTGAGATATGACTGGTGCTGCCGCATGATTGTAAAATATGACACTCCCTCGCCCCAGTTTCATCTTGTCTCTTGCACTGAAACATATACCCATGTCATTCATTTCCTATAAAATGCAGACCTGTAATTTGTCAAAATGTGTTCCAGCTATTAACTGACTCAGCTTGGTTCCATTTTATCTGGATTACTCATGGAAAGAGGTGCCCCACTTTACACATTACAAATAAATAAACTACTTATTTAGCAGAAGAAAAATCTAGGTTGTGTGATGTTACTTTCTCGTAATACCATACGAGATCATTGTAAGCTCACCCAGTGTACGCTCACCTTTGCTCAAATGGGTGCCGCCATCTTGGATTCTAAACGGATGGGAGCAGGAGTGCTCCGCTGCACTCCTGACCTACAGTAGTTTTGGATTTGTGGCACATGTACTCCATAGAAAACAAAATGTGGTGTAAGGCTCAAGCACAACTTTTGTTGTATTCAGATTTGGTGAGAATTATATCCCTTCAATTAAAATAAATATTGCTAATGTAAAGCACTGAGATACCACAACGCACATCAAATGAAGTGCAGTTGCAAAATCTAGGCTCATATCCACATGTTGTTAGCACTGGGATTATATGCTCTCTTTAAAGCAACTCGGGAGAATGTCCCTGATTACTTTCCATTGCAGACAGCTGGAAACTATCTCTCTGTCAGATGGCTGCATTTTAAGGTCACTATTGTACAGATGTGCCAAAACTTTAGGTTGACATTAGTCTAAGTAGAGTATCAGCAGAACAAAAGGCAGTTATAGATTGTTAAAGAGAACCAATTGCTAAATACAGTATAAAATATAAGACATATGGTTAATATGTTGGACTTTCCCATCTATTTGTGCCTGTAATAAAACTGCCTTTTCTCTATTATTAAGATGCAATAAATGGAATGCCCTTTATATACATATATTGAGACTAGCAAAGCCAATTCAGCATTCCGCAATCAAATTATATTTCCCATGACTCTGTTTAACAGGCATTTTCATACATAATGATATGCTTGTTCCTTGGCAATAGAATACTTTTTTTTTATTGAGGCACAGAAAGTTCTGTAACATTGTTTAAATAATTTTGCATTAAACAGAGCATGTGGACAAGAAATAACAAGTGGCAATTAGGAAATAAAAATAGAAAGTTGGTTTCCTGAGTCAGCGTTAAGTCATTTAATCCTTTACCTAAAACTGTCAAAAGAAAACTGGGGCTCCCTGACACAGGAATCTTCATTTTGTGACTTTAAACTAAAAACTCCCAGCAATCCTCAACTTCAAATGCAGCTTTTATCTGTAGTTCAACACCAGCCAGGGACCATCACTGTGAAAACTCAACACAACAGGCAACAAACATTATTTATTTAATATGGGGCATTTGGCTTTGATCTATATTTTGCTGAAACAGTGAATAAGTACAATGTAAGTCCATGGTTGGGGAAACTATGTCTATGATCTAGGAAAACTCTGTAATTATTGTTCTTCTAGCAGACAACAATGATGAGGTTTGAAACAAATATGGCCCAGGCTCCTTTTTTATAATTAGTTTTTTCCTTTGCCACCTTTACTTTATGACTAGCAGGCAACAACCATGCTTTATGGCTGTGTGACAGTTATGGGCCCCTGTATAATTATTAAGTAATTGCTGTTTTGTACCTTCAGGGCATGGTGTTTGCTAGTTGAAGCTGTACAGCTTCTATGAGAATCTACTGGTAAATCCTGTCAGGTGAATTGACAATGGCTAAAGCAAACGTGTGATGGAAGATGTTGACACAGTAATGGAAATGGGCCAGAAAGACACACCTGTCACTCACAATGCTGCACTCCTGGGACCTTCATCATTTTCCTGTTCTTCTTGTTTCCTAATAACTTTAGATATTTGCTGAGGCATCAGATGACACATATTTTTAACCTCACAATTAATTTAATTGTAGCTTCAGCAATGTGGGCAATTAATATCTGTATTAGTGATGGCGCGAACCGCCGAAAAAAAGTTCGCGAACATGTTCGCGAACTTCCGGAAAATGGCGAACGGTTCGCGAACCCCATAGACTTCAATGGGAAGGCGAACTTTAACACCTAAAAAAGACATTTCTGGCCAGAAAAATGTTTTTAAAGTTGTTTAAAGGGTGCAACTACCTGGACAGTGGCATGCCAGAGGGGGATCAAGGGCAAAAATGTATCTGAAAAATCCATTGTTGACACAGCGCTGCGTTTTGTGCTGTAAAGGGAAAAAAGTCACTCAGGTGGTTGTGGAGACTGTAATATTATTGATATTTAGACAGAATGTGAACAAGCTCACACAGCTATATGGCAGTTGTTTGAAGTACAGTAGATTACTAGCCAGCAAACTTTCAACTGTCCCTGAAATCACTAACAGGCACCTCTCTCCCTACACTATCTCTTCAGCACACACAGGCAGAGTGAAAAAACGCTGCACGGTTTTTATAGGGAAGGGGAGTGGTCCAGGGGGTGTGGGGGTGGTCCAGGAGGGAGAGCTTACTGATTGGCTGCCATGTAATCTGCTGGTCTGGGGTGAGAGGGCAAAAAAATGCGCCAACTGAAGCGAACCCAAAATGGCGAACGTCGCGCGACGTTCGCGAACTTCCGGCGAGCGCGAACACCGGAAGTTCGTGCAAACTAGTTCGCCGGCGAACAGTTCGCGCCATCCCTAATCTGTATGCAGCTGTAGAAGCTAGAGCCCTGCAGTGGGTCAGGTACCCTAGGGATTCCCGCAAAAAACCTGGGGTAACCTGCGGGTTGCAGGCAGAAGTTTTGGGAGCGAGTATAGACACGGGTCTGCGGTTCTCCCAGTTTACAGGTCTTCTCAAAAGTGAGTTTTACTCCTTTTTTCTGATCATGCCTACTTCTAATGATGTCACTTCCGGTTTACAATGATAGCACTTTCTGTTTCTTGATGGTCAGTAGGTCGCGGATCGGGGTGCGAATAAGGTACTTGCGGGTTGGGTCAGGTAGTGAGTCCAAGCGAGTAAGTATGCGGGTTGCTGGTTCGGGTTTAACAAATTAGTTCCAACCAGGACTCTAGTAGAAGCACATGTGGAGTTGTCTGAACAGCAGAAATTGGGAGAGGAGCCGTTAGACTTCCAGCTCTTAATATTTCCACTAAACAAAGGTAATGGAACAGCAACATCTGGCCAAGGCATACCTACCTTTTCAACAGTCCCAAGGTGATTGTTCTGGTCCCTGGCCAAAATCTCCATGTGACAATAAAAAATGGATCGGGTCTAGCTGATATTACTGCTTAGCATCCGCCTTTAGATAGGCTTACAATCAACTTTGTTTTAAGATCCAAATAAAAAATCAGTGGTGCCAGTACTGGTGTAAATAATGAATATGAAAATGATGTTGGGATGTAAGCCTGTTCTAAAGGACTAGACAAACAGAAGGTTCAGACAGGGTCAAATGTCCCGGAAAGCAATAACACAAATTTGGGAATACCCAGCATCCTGGGCATCCATTTATGTTGAATTCGGCACCAAAAAGCGGCGTTGTGACATCACGCGTTTAGAAGCTGACATCAATGGGCCGGTGCCAGAAACCATGCGGCCACCATCTTGGATTCTCCGCGGATGGGAGCAGGAGCACTCCGCTGCACTCCTGACCTACAGTAGTTTTTGGATTTGTGGCACATGTACTCCATAGAAAACCAAAAATTTGGTGTAAGGCTCAAGCACCTAGACAGTGCACAATTCTTTATAATTCGCTAAAGGTAATATTGATTTATTGTCTTTATATCTAGGTCAGGGCTGTCCAATGGTATATCCATGGGCTGAATGTGACCCTTTAGGGAATTTTTATGGCTCTGAGGTAGGTCAAGCATTCCTTAGTCTTGCATGACATTATCATTTCAATAAAACATACCTTTAAGGAACGGTAACACAAAAAAATGAAAGTCTTTTAAAGTAATGAAAATATAACAACCTGTTGTGCTTGGAGTACAGGTTTATTTCCTATTATATTACCCCCTAATTCAAAGACTTGTAAATAACTGATGATACTAACACAGGCTGTTTCTGAAGTACTGGCCCTATTGCTAATTTATTAGATAGAACAGTAATAATGTAATATAATCTCTTGACAGAAACTGGAACCCCTTATATTTTAATGAAATCATAACAATTTCTTTCTTGGTACCTACTGCTGGGCCACAGTTGAGCCAAGCGCTCAATAGATAAAAAAAAAATATGGTGAGTACACATGATCAATTGGATCATGATGTCTTAATGGAAGTGTAAGTGTAGATGCTGGCATTAATTACCATAGTTTATTTTAATGGTGAGACGTTTTTATTGAAAAAACTATGAAGAGGGCATATAATTTTCTATAAGTTTCATATTTTTTATTATTAAATATTTATTATATGTGTTTAGTGACCAATAAGCATAATTTGATTCTGAGTTGGGTGTCATTTAGAAACTGTGCAGAAGCAAAAATCAGTGTTTCTCATTTGGCTCCCTTGAAGCCTTGAGGTGGGCGCTTATGTAGGAAAGTGATCATTTGGCTCCAAAAAAGCAGACTCATTCCTTCCTGATTTTGGTATCTTATTCTCATCTTCTGTATTTTTAGCAAGAAAATTGTGCTTAATTCTGAAGGGAATGGCAGCTGAAAAAACAACCAAGAATAAGTCTCTCCATTATATTTTACAGAAATGTGGTCAGCATAGACCAGAGCCACATGTAGCCTCTTCAAAGTTGAGAAAACCATTCGGTTCATATTTATATCTGATCATAATAATATCAACCATGCATATGGCGTTTGGCTTTAAATTACAGTGTAGAGTGATCACAAATGTGCAATTGTTCTCTTTTATAAAATATTTTAGGGCCTCACCCTGCTGCACTATGAAAATGAGCAGGCAGCAGCAGAAAACAGATGTTAGGAGGAAAGTCTTGCAGAAGCCAAATTGGTGATACAGATTTTGTCCTTAATGCTCTTGATCAGCATTTTGAATCTTTCAGCATTTCAGAAACGGAAAAGGAAGGCTTGATTGTTCAATGTACAAAAGCTTAAAAACGGCATCTGTGAGTCTGTATTCGCCACATAAATCTTTGATGTACTGTACTTGTACTTTTTAACTCTGAGTTCATATACTGTACCCAATGGTGTTATTATAGAGGGGGAACAACATGCAGCCATGGGGCGACCCATTGATAGGGAGTGCCACATAAGAACCAGCTCAGTCGCCCAAGCAATCACCCCCTACATTTAGTGCTGGTATGAAGAAGGGTTCTTTGGGCCCACAAGTCTGAGTGGTGCATCACCCATAGGTATAGTTTGTGTGGGGGGTAAGGTGATCTAACACTATGCCCTTAATTGTACATTCTTGTGGAACAACACAAACAGCTGGTTCTAGGGATAGGGAGCAGTGGCAGGCCTAATGCAATTCCCAGGACTATGCTTGTTTGCAGAATCTGGCTCGGAGCAGGAGTGAGATTGATGGATATAATGAATAAGGGGTGCTGGGTCACTACTAAGTAGTATTGGCTTGGGTGCAGTTACTACTTGGCCCTACTCTGGCAACAAATGAATCTACCTAAGTCGTCCAAAAAGTCAAATTCAGTGGGGCTGATTAGCTTTGCTTTTATTTTCCAATACGTTGCAGGCAGACATATAAAGTTTTTATTGGTTTTTCCCATGCTCAATTGTTTGTTGTGCGTTTTTTTCCAACATTCATGAAAAGTCAGAAAAATGTATTCCTTATCTTTCTGCTTTTTTCCCCTCACCAATGGCAAAATATTTTTTACATCCAATGTTTAGACCACATCTATGATGACATTTTAATCATTTCAATGTGGGTGTCTTCACTAAAATATGTTTCTAGCTCTGAATCGGCAAAACCCAGTATAACCTATGTACCGATAGATTGAAAATAAATTCAGCAGACCCAGGCAAATAAAACACAAAAACAATGCTGATTGCATGTGATAGATTCCCCAAATAAAGAAAAAAGTCACCATTTATGTTATATGATTTAAAAATCAAAAGTTTACACCTTCAAAAAATGGATCTTCTATCGAGAAGAGCTGAAACAAGATTTTTGCCAATTTTTTTTTTTGATAATTGGCTGTTATAAAAAACACACTGTATTATTAATGAGCCCCAAACTGGTTCCACTGTCAAGTTAGAAACAAAGTTTTTTTGTTTGGTCTTATACACAAAAGCGCAAAGTTCAGCTGCTCCACTCTGTCCACCACCAGTTTCTCTCAGCAGCTAAGGGGTTACAATTCACCTAAACCCTTCTTAAAACATTCAATAGTGTTTAGACTCCCTTTTCTATAGGGAATACCTTCTAAAGTCAGGATTGTTCTTGTATATGGTGTCCTCTGTCCCTTTGACATTATGTGATGGCACTCCTCTAGGGAGGGATGAAGAAGCATCAACTCAGTCATAATAAAGCTATACTGTTCGTATTGTGTCCTGTCACAGATGTTACAGTGATGATATTGAATCATCCTTCCCGAGTCCTACCCAAAGGCATGGACTCCAATGCCCAAGTGTCCCAGGCCCAGCCAAAACAGCATGAGTGAGTGGATCCAGCTTTGTCAATGCTATGGTGAACCCCACCATCCTCGCACCACCAAGGGGGTTTGGAGTCGTTTGGACTCCCCTTACTCGAAGCTAGAGGTAGTCCTGTCTACCCTGGGTTCTGCTGAAGTTTCACCCAAGGCGTAAGTCATGGCCTGGGGTCCAGCCAAAGGGACTATGACACCCATCCAGGGTGCTAAAACCAAACACAAAAAAGGTGCTGGAGTGAGCGGTGCAATGCCATTGATTGCCTTGGTAAGGCTCCAGCCGGCAGCCTGAAAAAAGAAAAACTGCTTTTTTGCAAGACCCAAAAAAGTGAATCAAGTACCCCTCCTGGGAGCACAGCTCTTCTGCTTTCATCAAGCTTCTGCATTCCCAGCCTATTCCAGAGGACCAAGTGTGTCTCCCTTCTCATGGAAGAGCACAAGAACGGATACCTAGCCAAAAGGCCCAGTGTGACAGCACTTGATCTTAGCCAGCCAGAGGACCAAGTGTTTTTCCTACACTTGATCTTAACCAAAAGGCAGAGACGTAACAGAGATATATTACTTACAATAAGTTATTGTTAGTGAAAAAAATGGCTCCATAGAGTGGTGTTATTTCTTACAGATGGAGAGCATAATTAAGTAATCCAAATTAAGTAGGAGTATAACTAAGTAATGCAAAGCAAGCAACACCATAGTTCTTTAGAAAGATATACTAGTTCTCCAAAAAATCCACTAGTGTACATAAGTGTGAGCTGAAAACTTATAAATAATAATAATAATAATATGATCTTGGCCTCAAAGCTCGATGTTTCAGTATCAATCCCTCTGAATTACAGCGTTTTTCTGCTTGTGAGCAGCTTGTGTTTTATAATTAGCACTAGCTATTTTGTACTGAATTTGTACAGTTGTTTCCTGGTATAGTAATACATTTAAGGCTAAGTAAACAATTTGTTCTTCCACATTAGCAACCCATTACTTCAAGTGTGTAGCTATTGTGGTAAATGTAATAACAATGTTCTTTCACCTCTTCAAGGACTTCATGCTGCAGCAGCAATGATTATAAAGCCATTTCAGAGGAACCACAGTAATGAATGGAGACTTAACTTGCATTATACAAGCTGACACTGCAGAGTTGTAGCACCGTGCTTAAGAGGGGTTAAACAGGGTGCTGGAAAGTCACTTTTATCAATCTGACTAATTTAGCTTGCTAGTAATTCCACCAACCAACCCCTGTATTGATAAAGACAGTGGAGTAACTTTAGAGGAAGCACACCCACAGTCGTTGGGGGGACGAGTCTTCTTCCTCTATAGCTAATTAGAAAAACCCCTTCCCCCTGCCGATCTCTTACCGACAAGGGAGGGGACACAAGTCGTGGTGGGATGTGGATGCAGTTGGAGCGGGAAGGGAAGTGGGTGAGAGCATAAGTTATAGTAGTGTGACTGGCCCCTTTGAAGGTTTCTTTGGCACATTCTAGTGACACCACTGGATAAAGGCCCATATTTATTAAAAAATGAAGAAACTGCATTAGAGGTATAAGATACTTTTTATTCCCAAGTCATAGGCAGGTAGGTACATAATTGTATATGCAAATGACATATGGCCCCCACCCAATTTAAAGCATAATTTTTAATCAACTATTTACAGTGGGGATATTGAACAGCATCAGGTGCATCTGATAATCACCCCCCCCCCAATACAAAAGTAGAGTGGGAAATGCGGTTCTAGGACTTAAAGGACCCAAAGTATGTCAGATCTCTTTCAATCTATTTACCATATTTCACCCAGAGCCAGGCAAAATAGTATTGGTACCCTAAGTAATATTACTTGGCTCAGCACCTTGACGCCCCCTCAAATTGTGTTACAACAGTTGTGCCTCTTTTGCATACTCCTAGGTCTAGGTCTGATTTCAACCTCTTTGAATCTGTTTCTATAGGGTTTTGATTTTGTCTTGTAAGATGTACACTTAGGGACTAAGTGTTTGAATGGTAAACTCGAATTTGAATTTTTGATTTTTTTTAACCAAAACATATAAATTCTAATTTAAAAGCACCAACTGAAAGTTGAATTTGAATGTGAGATTTATCACGCCTCAAACCTGGAAACAAAACTGGCCAAATTTTTGCCAAGCTACATTTCACAAATGATATTCACAAATATACTCCAATGGGAGAAAAAAAAGTTTGCGTTGTCAAAAAAATGTTGCATGTCAAAAAAATTTCACGTGTAAAAAAGTGGAGGTTTTTTTCAGAGGAAAACTCTATTTGAATTCATCTCCAGTTTTCGGGTCGGGACTATTCAATCAAATTTTAGATGTTTGAATTTTTCCATAAATAACCTATCATTCTCAATAAAATCTTATTTGTTCAAGTATAAGAAATAATTCACATTACTGTATAATTCAAACTTTAATAAATAACCCCCTTAACATCAGTATATAAAATAATCTTCTAGAAAACATTATGTCCATGTGTATGTTTAGAAATAAAACCTGAAAGAAGATTGGAAATAGAGGTGATGGGGTAGTGGGCAAGATTGGGGATAAAGACTTGGAGATACAGTGAAACATATATGACACTTTTAAACTGCAATAAAGTCTATAATTCAAGCTGTTAACTTTATGGGGCAGATTTATCAAGGGTCAAATTTCGAAGTGAAAAAACTTCAAAATTCAACCATCAAAAATTTTTTTTTTTCCCAATCGAAAACGGACTGTTGCGTTATAGACGGTCCCCCATAGGCTAAAACAGCAATTCAACAGGTTTAATGTGGTGAATAGTCGAAGTTTTTAAAAAGACAGTACTTCGATATTCAAATGGTTGAATTTTTTCAATTCCAAACTAATTTTGGCCTAGTCGAAGTACCCAAAAATTACTTTGAAATTCAAATTTATTTAATTTGAATATTCACTTTGACCTTTGATAAATCTGCCCCTAAGTTTTAATCAATAAGAGTATCCCATAGTATTTTAAATCATATTTTTTTCATAGTATTATCCTTGTAAATAAACTGCTTGGAAATATTTAGAACCGTACAGATATTCAGTTGAAAACAGCAACGAACCTGCTCTTACATGCAGTATTTGACAGGTTCAAGCAAGTATCATGAAATCTTCTCATCTCCTCTCCCTTGCCTATGGACCATGCTAAAGCTAATCTGGGTGGAACACTCTTGCATAATGATGGATTAGCCCATTTGGATCCAACTCCTGTGCTTCACCTTCCATCTGAAGGTAAATAAACATGCTAACTAAAACGCATGTCCTTGTTTCTTCACTTACTTCAGTAAAGAATCGATACTGTACCTTGAAAATGAAGTAGGAGAAGAAAATGGGCCCTTTAATTAATTAAAAATACGCCCTTTAATTAATGCCGAACTTGTTGTTCTTTTGGTTGTTTATACACTTAACCCCAGCCGTGGATTCTAGAGGGCATTAAGCATGGCATTCTAGAGTTTAAGCAGAACATGCACAATTTTTTAAAAATGTAGGCAATATAAAGATGTTTTCATTTTACCCAAATGGCATAAGGTAAAGCATGAGGGTGTAACCAATCACACAACCCTACGTGTTTACATTTACAGAACTTCTTGCCTCACCTGATGCTTCTACGTAAACAAAGAAACAGTTCTTCTAAGGCTTGTAACACACTGGCAGATTCGGGAAGATTTAGTTGCTTGGCGACTAATAGCCTCTTCTTCTGTCTTCTGATTGAACTGCCTTCCCATGTCTTGCCTTCTGCTACATTGAAATTTTCACAAGCACTAAAGCACACGCGGCGCAGCGCTTTAGTGCTGGTGACTTTTCATCACCGAGGAAGGCAAGCAGTTCAGGGAGATTGTCGCCAAGAAGAAGAGGCGGTTAGTCGCCAGGCGACTAAATCTCCCCGTATCTGCCAGTGTGTCACAAGCCTAATGCAGTGCTGTTTCTGATAGCAGCCAGAAATATGTCAAACTTCACCAGAGATGGCAAAAAGCCACCCCCTGTAACCTTAGAAGCCAGAATTCAAGTAGATTAAGCAAAATGTCACTCTTCTAGTGCAAGTATCATCGCACACACTTTTCAAAGGTTCAAAAATATTTCCTTAATTTCACTTCTTTTCAGAAGTGAAACAACAAAAGAAGTTGTCAGCCAAAAAAATCTTTTTTTTTTCACCTTATCATTCTTAAATTTCTACCACAGGATGAAAACATTTTCTGTCCTTGTTAATATTTTTTTAAAAATATTAAGCCAAGAAGTTAATTGTGGTTTAGGCTCTGGTATTCCATGCTGTAGATTAAGCTCACAACTACATGTATATCTAAATATCCTTGGTGAAGCACAGGTGGGTCAGTCACCATGATTAGTAGTCAGCGTTGTCCTTTAGCAGTCAAAAACACCTGCACTATTGGTGATGCATGAAGGGCAAGTCTGGGGACCTCTGACCTAAAGTCATTTTAAGCTGGAAACTTTACAACCCCTATCAAATCTCAGCCTTCTTTCCTGTGACAAAATGTGGAATTGTTTCCATACACATATGGCACAACTTTGCAGGTGACCATGTGTCCATCCATTGTTTTCAAGCAGGTGTGCCATACATGTAGTCATTCTGACTTTCCACCATAGCAAGTGACTGGAAATGATTCCATATATTTTGTTTTTTTAGAAGAAAATTTGCAGCAATTTGATGCTGACAAATGTTCAAGTGAGAAGTGATATGGAGTTTGTTTCCCATGAATATGACCATGAATATTTTGTCTAAATCCATTAGAGCAAATGAAAAAGTGAAATTGCATTATGGTTCCTGCATTTTTCATATGGAGGCAACTTCAAGAAGAGCCGGATATGTTTTACCGCCAGCAATTCACTTTATCATAGTACAAGTTGATCCAGGGACTAGTCCGATTGCCATTTTGGAGTCAGAAAGGAAATTTTTCCCCCTCTGAGGCAAATTGGAGAGGCTTCAGATGGGGTTTTTGCCTTACTCTACATCAACTATCAATAAGGCAGGTTAAAAAAAAAAGTTAAAAGGTTGAACTTGATGGACGTGTCTTTTTTCAACGTAACTTACTATGTTACAATGTATTGTGTGTGGGAAAGAATTTGGAGAAAATTAGTCCCCGCAGAAGAGGAAATTTGTCCCGGCTGACTAATCTCCTCATGTGTCATTAGGCATAAG
Organism: Xenopus borealis; assembly: GCA_024363595.1. Taxonomy (NCBI): domain Eukaryota; kingdom Metazoa; phylum Chordata; class Amphibia; order Anura; family Pipidae; genus Xenopus; species Xenopus borealis. The sequence goes on from CM044436.1 coordinate 37,259,890, forward strand.
GTGGCCATACATAGGCAGGTTTCAGATGCCAATTGTGCCTCTTTAGACCAATTCAGCAGCTTAAAGGAGAAGGAAATCCTTCCGGAACAAACCCCTCCTCCCGTGGGCCCATGCGCCGAAAATCACAAAGTAAAGGTGGCCATACACGGGCAGATAAAAGCTGCCGACAGACTGTGTCGGCAGCTTATCGGCCCGTGTGGGGGGCCCTCCGACGGGCTTTCCCGATCGATATCTGGACGAAAGTCGGCCAGACGTCGATCGGGCAGGTTTAAAAATCCCGTCGGATCGCGGCCGCATCTGTTCGTTGATGCGGTCCCGCGATCCGACCGCCCATACTGATCCGAACGTTGGGCCCTAGGGCCCACGATCGGATCAGCCCGATATCGCCCACCTCAAGGTGGGCATATCGGGGAGAGATCCGCTCGTTTGGCAACATCGCCAAACGAGCGGATCTCTTCGTGTATGGCCACCTTTAATTGGAGAACCTTTCGTGACTTTCGGTGCATGTGCAGTAGATTCGCACCGGCAAATGCCTGCTACTGCACATGCACCAGAAGTCGCTGATGGATCCAGGAAGAAGAATGCTTGGGGGAAGATGGTGCCTGTGAACTCTGCTGGAGAGGACCTAGAAGAAGGGGTAACAAGTTAGGGGCATTTGCCCGGGCGGTAGGTAGGCTGGGGGGAGGGTTTTTGCGCCGGAAAGGTTTCCTTCTCCTTTAACTGCCAGTGTATTGGGTCCAACTGCCAGATGTCGAGCAGGTGTGATTTCCCATTGGATCCAGTTCTGCATTTGTGTGTGTTGATGCAGCAATCCAACAGTCACCATAGCAACACTGATTTGATTGTTGTATCAGCCTGCTGCTGCACCATTTTAGAGGAAAACTATACCCCCCAAACAATGTAGGTCTCTATAAAAAGATATTGCACAAAACAGCTCATATGTAAAACCTTGCTTCATGTAAATAACCCATTTTCATAATAATATACTTTTTTAGTAGTATGTTCCATTGGGTAATCATAAATAGAAAATTGTCAGTTTAAAAAAAGTGCTGCCCCTTGGGATAGTATGATTCACGGTGCACTCAAACAAACCAGACAAACTATACATGTTAGGTCACATAAGCCAATTAACAGACAAAGTTCTGTCTTTTGCTTCCACACTTCTTCCTGTTACAATTAGAGCTACAGTATTTCTGGTCAGGTGATCTCTGAGGTAGCGCACAGATCATCACAAAATGGTGTTTCAAGGCAAGAGATGTAAAAGGGAAATATTTACTTAAATATATATTCAAGTTTGATAAGATTCTTTAATATGCCACTTAGTATGAAATAAACTATCTTCTGTAAAAGTATTCATTTTGGGGGGTATAGTTTTCCTTTAAGATGGGCATACGCTAATTTGGAGAGGTTGCCAAACAGGCGGATCTTAAAATGACCAGCTTTGCAGGTTGATTCATTGGATCCACTGCACCACATGCACCCAAAGTTTATTAAAGGAGAACTAAACCCTAAAGTAAAAAACCCTACCCTACATAGACCCCACTCGGAAGTTTTCGGAAGCCATCTTCAGGGTCTTCTGTAATATGAGAGCAGTTGGAGCAATTTCCCAGTTTGTGATAACTGCACATGTGCCAAAATTGACGGAAATGGTCGAAACGCTAGAAGAAGACACTAAGGGGCAGATTTACTAAGGGTCAAATATTCGACCATGTGAATACAAATTCTCCAAATTCGAAGGATTCTTACCGCTATTCGATTGGTTGAATGATCGAATAGTAAAAACTATTAACCATTCGAGCGAATTCGATCGAACTTTTTTATTAGATCAAACTTTTTGAATCCCAATTCAGTAGCATTGATCTGGCGAACTAGTCAGTCGAATAAAAATTTTAAGGGGAAGTACTTCAACTGTCAAATAGGCAAATATTCTAATAGATTTTTATTTGAATCAATCGATTTGATCGAATTTTCAAAATTCACAGGTCAAATTTGTATTAAAAAATACATTAGAAAATTCGAAACTTTTTGAAAATTCGATCAAACTTCGAATCCTTCATGTGAATTTAGTAAATCTGCCCCTAAGGTTACCGAAGACCCGGAAGATGGCTGCCAAGAACTCCGATCCCATAATCTGTACTGAGGGGTAAGTAAAGACTTAGGGGCATTTGTCAGAGGTAGCAGCTAGACTGGGGGGGGGGGATAGAGGGGTTCTATGTAGGGTAGGGTTTTTTACATTAGGGTTTACTTCTCCTTTAAAGTCTATCGCACAGGAACTTTTAAAATGGAGTTTAGAAGCCAAACCTTATATGCGGGAGAAAAATGAAAGTAACTCAAACATTTTCAAATGGTGAAAATAAAAAGCAACTGGAAAAAAGTTATTATTTATGGCATATCATTTAGCAATTCTAAGTTTTGTAAAGGCAAACTGCCCATTTAAAAACTTTTTTTTATAAACAGGCATTTTGAAGTAGCCGATTTGCACTACGTTGTCAGCAATCTGTCAGCATTAAATCACAAGCCTAATTTGAATTTTGGAGGAAATCCATGCAAATGAAGGTGTGGTGTTTAACTCCCAAGCCTCTTTACTAATTAGTACATCTCAAACACGATAGAGCATATTTCTTGTATGTCCTGGAGGAGCATGTGAGAAGTGCAAAAATATCGCTCCCCAGTCTGATTAAAACAAGTTGAATGAAATATCAAAGTATTAAAATAGGGAATTATTTGTATGCAAATTGAAGTTTACAAGCCACTCTTTCATACAAGTTTGGGTATCAGATGCAATGGCATGACAAATATTATCATCCTTCATCATCTTTTATTCACTAATTATCTCTGTGTTAAATGACAAACATTTCATAATTTATCAGAAATTATGGAACTGCTTGCAATGTAAGTGGTATGAGTTGACATTCTACTTGAACATGAATTATAAGAATTACATTCCGTTCTTGTTTTCATGTAGTTAATTCAAGTATGTCTTTAAAACGTTCCCCGGATCAAATGACTTATATCCAAAACTGGGGAAAAAAAACATAAGATAAAAAGTTTCAGCTGCTTTCACACTGATTGCGATGCAAAAAAAAAAAAATTGGTGGGAACTAGGATGTACAGTTCTTGGCTTGGGATCCCTCTAGAGCAGTGATCCCCAACCAGTGCCTTGTGAGCAACATGTTGCTCTCCAACCCATTAGATGTTGCTCCCAGTGGTCTCAAAGCAGGTGCTTATTTTTCAATTCCTGGTTTGGAGGCAAGTTTTGGTTGCATAAAAACCAGGTGTACTGCCAAAAAGAGCCTCCTGTAGGCTACTAATCCACATAGGGAAACTGAATAGCCAACCATATACTTTATTTAGCAACCCAGGATGTTTTTTCATTTTTGTGTTGCTCCCCAACTCTTTTTACATGTGAATGTGGCTCACGGGTAAAAAAGGTTGGTGATCCCTGCTCTAGAAAGCCATTTGCTGTGGCTAACATTGAACAGGTCGAATTATCAATACCCAATATAAGATAATACCCCACATATATCAGAGAAAAGAGAGATCAACGCTATTCACAAGAGGTGAACTCCACATCTTTCTTTTCACCTGCTTATGATTTTTAGGGGTATATTTATCATTGGGTGTAAATCAAGCAAACTGTTTTTACCCTTAAAGGAGTTGTTCTGCTTTCGGTTAACTTTTAGTAAGATTAAGTTTTTTTAAAATTATTACAATTTTGTTCAAATGCTCCCCAGTTTGGAGTTTCAGCAACTATCTAGTTGCTAGGGTACAAAGTACCTTAGGAGAACAATTTATGAATAAGAAAGGACTAAATAGAAAAATTCAGTTATACAGGTATGGGATCCGTTATCCGGAAACCCGTTATCCAGAACGTTCCGAATTACAGAAAGGCTGTCTCCCATAGACTCCATTTTAATTAAATAATCCAAATTTTTAAAAATTATTTCCTTTTTCTCTATAATAATAAAACAGTACCTTGTACTTGATCCAAACTAAGATATAATGAATCCTTATTGGAAGAAAAAACTGCTTATTGGAATTATTTCATGTTTACATGATTTTCCAGTAGACTTAACGTGATACTGACACAAAAAAAATTACTTATTAACATATGACTGTACATTAGTAGCCCTCGCTAGCACAACTTCACAGGTTAGTGAATTTGCCCCTCTGACTTTGCCAACCTGACTGTCCCATCTCAGCCTGTTAGTTACAGTTTCTAATACTAACTGACTCCTGTTGCACAAATATGGCAGCCCCCTCATACAGGAACATGGGGCAACAGACAGGTAATGTAAAAGCATCATGCAAATACTTTATGGCAAAGTTAGACGTAGCTTTGTCAGTATCTTAAAGATCCAAATCACAGAAAGATCCGTTATCCGGAAAGCCCCAGGTGCTGAGGATTCTGGATAACAGGTCCCATACCTGTACATAGTTATGATAACCATAAAATTGAAGCAATATTTTTTTCCCTCTGGGGTCATGTCCTTATGAACACCTAATAGAGTAAGCACAAGAGTTATGTGATTAAGTTACTGTCTTGAATCGGATGCCTGTAGGTGAATGAACTGTCTTTGCTCTACTGGCGTGTCACCTAAAATACCTTTTCCCCTTACAATCCCAGGGAGTTCAACTCTGATGAATAGTGTTAAACCCTGTTTTTACTGTTTGATTAATATGCTCCGTTGATACTAAAGGCTCCCATACACGGGCCTTTAAAAGCTGCAGACAGACTGAGTTGGCACCTTAGAGGCCAATGTGTGGGGCCATCTGTAGGACCCATGATTGGATCAGCCCGATATCCCCAACTCAATGTGAGCATATTGGGGAGAGTTCCACTTCTTTGGCGATATTGCCAAATAAGCAGATCTCTACGTTTATGGCCACCTTAAATCAGCAAGTGATCATTATTTAGCTGCTTTGCTGTAATTAGCATATCCAAGGGTTTCTAACTTCCTGTTTCTTTAAACTGCTGACCTTTCTGTGCAGCAAAAGGAACATAAGTTGCTAAAAAACAGAGGAGCTGATGTGCATGACCAAACAGCTGAGCACTCTGCATTTAATCATTAGTAGCAAAGCACCCAGAATAGGTTCAGGTCTGCTGTTTCATTCGAGGTGAAAAAGCTTTTGTAGTTTCCTGTGAGAAAGTCCTTGGGCTACTAAACTATAATACAACAAATATTCAAGAAAAAAAATCATGAGCATCTTAGCATTTATAATGATGTGTTTAATATTACAGTATAATAATGCTTGTAAGAAGCTCATTGTTGCATACTAGTATCCTACTTATCTGTGCTCTTCTATAAAAAATCACAGTGTTTGTAAAAGCAGTACATTTTATTAAATATGACCTGAATCCAGGATTTGGTTTGAGATTCAGAACTGAGCACTTTATAGAGGATGTTTTATTTAAGTTTACTTCAAATACCTGAACTGAACTACTATGTATAAAGTCAATGACTTTAAAGGTATTGTTCACCTTTAAATTCACTTTTAATATGACATCATATTGAGTGATATTCTGAGACAATTTGCAATAGGTTTTAATCTATTATGTGCTATTCAGATTTTTAATCAGTGGTTTTTCTGTTCAGTAATCTGGTTGCTAGGGTCCAAATGACCCTACCAACTATGCATTGATTTGAATAACTGGAATATCAATAGGAAAGTAATGAAAAGTAGCAATAGCAATACATTTGTAGCATTACAGAGCATTTTGTTTTTAGATGGTGTCAGTGACCCCCCCTATGAAAGCTTGGAAAGATTCAGAAGAAGAAGTCAAGTAATTGAAAACTACACAAAAAGAAGATCAATTGAAAAGTTGATTAAATTCGATTATTCTATAACATACTAAATGTGAACCATCTCTTTAACTGCTGAATTTATGCAAAGGGTGAAAAATAATCTGGAATTCGTACGATTGAACGGAATTTCTTGATTTTCGTGAAATTTAGTTCTATCGTACGAAAAATTTGTACGATTTGAGCAATCGAGGCGTTCAATCGTACGAATGCTATTTGACCAGGTAATAGAAAGAAAAGCCTATGGGGGGATTCCCATAGGCTTCTATTGTAATTCGGTAGGTTCAATCTGACGAAGTAGCCAGTCGAATAAAATTTTAAAGGGGAAGTACTTTGATCATCGAATGGTCGAATGATCGAATATTTGATCTATTTGATACAATCGAATTTTGCATATTCGATTATCAAAGTGGCCAAATTTGCATATTCAATAAAATCGTACGATCGGAATTAGATCGAATTTCGAATCCTTCACACAAATTTAGTAAATGGGCCTCTAAATGTTAACTAAAATAAAAAATAACAATAAATTTGTAGCATTACAAATTTGTTTTTAGATTGGGTCAGTGACCCCCATATGAAAGCTGGAAAGAGTCAGAAGAAGAATTCAAGTAATTGAAAAATACACAAAAAGAATATCAATTGAAAAGTTGATTAGATTTGATTATTCTATAACATACTAAGGGGCAGATTTACTAAATTCCCATGAATGATTTGAAATTCGATCGAATTTTCAAAAAGATTCGAATTCGAATTTCGAATATGCAAATTAGGTGACTTCGACCAGTGAATTTTTTTAAATTCGATAAATTTGAATTTAAAACTATTCGACTATCGAATTACTTCCCCTTTAATTTTTTATTCGACTGCCTAGTTCGCCAGTTTCAACCTACCGAAGTGCCTTTGGTGAATTTTGATCAAATTATAAAAATTTGATAGAATGGTTAAAATCGTTCGAATCGATCGATTCAAACTATTTGATCGTTCGATCGAACTTTTATTCACCTATTCACATGGTCGAATTTTGAATTTTTTTCAATTCCAAATTCGACCAATAGTAAATCTGCCCCTAAATGTTTACTTATAGGTGAACCATCTCTTTAAGTGCTGAACTTATGCAAAGGGTGAAAAAGAATCTGGTACTTAATTTACTCCACAAATTCCTGCTCAGAACTTTTGCATTACATTTACACCAGCGCTGAATGGAAACTTGTCCCCTTATTGCCTCTTTTGGGTATGTCTGAAATGCATAATTCATGTTTATAAATAATCCCCACAATGTCGAAGGGCAAGTAAAGGTATTTAATAGGTTTTTGATTTTCCTACAGTGAACCATGCTACTTACCACACCTAGCAGCTTAATACCCTATAAAACAGAGTCCCTGATCTGCCCTGCTTAATTTAAAGGTATCAGTCACAAAAGTTGTATAATATGTATCAATGCTCATTTTAGTGCTGTTAACCCCTCATAGCTTAGTATTGGTATGGGATCCATTATCTGGAAACCCGTTATCCAGAAAGCTTCGAATTACAGTGAGGCAATCTCGCCTAGACTCCATTGTAATCAAATAATCCAAATTTTTAAATGTGATTTTCTTTTTCTCTGTAATAATAAAACAGTAGATTGATTGATCCCAACTAAGATATAATAAATCCTTATTGGAAGCAAAACCAGCCTATTTGGTTTATTTAATGTTTACATGATTTTCTAGTAGACTTAAGGTATGAAGATCCAAATTACAGAAAGATCCCTTATACGGAAAACTCAAGCATTCTGGATAATGGTCCCATGCCTGTATTAAACGTTTTGTTTTTGAAACTCTTTAGTTGGGATAAACATGAAGAATTTTGGGCTAGCCATAAAATTGCCCCCATACTTATTCAAATTGGCTACAGTCTCAGTCATGAGGGGCTGAGGTGGCATCATTTCACTTAAGGCTGATGGCGCAAAGGACATTACTCATTTCGTGCTTTACTGGAAAGACGATGCATCTTTCATAAGCAAATTTCAAGATAGGCATTTCACAGGTTACGTCCATGATGGAACATTCACCTGAGATTTAGTACAAAGTGTTGGCACAAATTATCACCCACAGTTCATGAATAAGCATTACAGTCATCCCCCTGAGGAGACAGATCAGCAAGCCAAGGAATATGAGCACAGCCAGGTGGGCAGAAGGAAGTCACTCTTACCTAATTCCAAATGAACTGCATCCTGTTTAATTGCACAACTATAATAAACAGGAGCAACAAGAATGGTCTGGCCCCATATCTTCCTAAGAAAAGTTGACTGTTGCTCTTAAATAAATATACTGATAGCCAAGTGCATGTGCTTTTCCTTCTCTTTCTTTCCTCTGTTTAAAATAACTAATTTAATTCAGTACTTATCTCTTGAAATAGATTTACACTGGTGAGTGCTTCTATTTCTACAGGTGTCTGTTGTTTAACTGGTTATGTTTTGCCAAGTGCCAAATATGGAATGCATGAAAATGCCAGCACAATTCTAAAAGGTAGTGCAGAAAAACAATATGGGTACAATTTCTCTATATACTATGGGTATAAAAATGCATTAACCATTTCTATTAGTAGACAGAAGTGGAACCATCATGGGCTACTAACATCGCAAATACAGCATCAGCTTGGGGAGCCTTACCTCCATTACTAAAGCAAGGGCACTGCTGAGAGAGAGAGAGAATGTGATACCAGCCCTGCCCAGAGAGCAAAAGGAGGCTACAGTATTGCATTGATACTAGGATAAAATCTATTCTAGGCTATTGAAAAAAGTCATATCAGTTCTTCATGACTCAGGAGTAATGCCTGGTTTTGCTATGTGGGCTGCCTGTTTGTTTTATGATGTTGGTATTTGAATTCAGTAGAAAAAGCAACAGTAGAACAATTATCTGATTTTTAGAGAACAAGTAGGTATTATCTGATATTAATTTCTCAAGGAGAGTTGGTTTGCAAAATAAAGATACAGTATATGAACAAACTGGAGTCTCTTAGGGCACCTTAATCATCACATTGCTCTGTGGCTGCATTCTCTTTGGGCCCTCTCTGCTTTCTCAGAGTTTGGAAAGCCATTGTGTGTGTGGCCCATTATGTACCACTTAGCATCGAACATCTGCAATAGATGTTTCCCATAATTTAAAGGATTATTAAATATGCAGTAAGTAATAATAGTCTGTGAACTTAGCAAAAGGTGTGTTTATAATTATTTGCCGTTTTATTCAGGCTCTTTTTAGACTAACTAATTGCTAGGGTTAGTGACCCCAGCAATAAACAGATTTTTTTTCTATTATTAATTGTTTATCTTTCTGTTCATTCATGGGGTACAAAAGCCTAAAAAACACACAATTTAATGTGACACTACCATACACTGAAAAGCATGAAGGGCAGCTGGAGGATGTATTAGATGTCAACTTCTAAAACATTCTTTAATTACATTTCAAGGCAAACTTCCAGTTTAAACAGCAAGTAAAGTAAAGTAAATAGGCAAATTTGCATTTAGCCATTGAATGAGAACTTCTCATATGGCTCGGAATAGTTAAACTGCTAGGATATGTGTATCAATGTAACTCTGTCCATAAGTTTTACTATACTGTTGTATATTCATTATGATAAATGAGGATTTTTTTTCCCCAAGTTTAACTTTGAAACTAAAATGCAAATTTTACATTGAGATTTTTGTGGTTTGTGTGACCTAATCATTAGATGTCCCTTGATATGAGTCCATGTGACAGAAAATATGCAAACTCACTGGATGTGCATGTCATTTCATTACTGGTGATAACCAGAGGAGTGAGGCTACCACTAGGCATGTCAGCAAAGCAAAAGTATGGTATAAACACACAAACAGAGACAGGTAATTCCAGCTTTGAAGTGTGTGTGTTTTATCAGTGCAAGGACTATAACATAATTAGCAAATGTTGGCCCATTTGTGGTTACTTTTCATTGTATTCTCAGGAGCAGGCATGTAGCAGAGTATCGGTAGTGACCAGAGTTACTCAGCCAGTGACAAACACCTTCAGTGACTTTTCTCACTTGAGACTAATGATCCTGGGGTGTGTGTTTATCTTGGGAAATTCCACTGGAGCATTAGACTAGTGGTCAAGAAAACAATAATAGCATGGGAGGCAGGTATAGTCACAAAGTAGGTGGGAACTGAACTAGCTGGATCCTGGTTATGGGTAAAACTCAGACCCAGACCGGCAATCTGTGAGTTCTGGCAAATACCAGAGGGACTCCTGTAAGATGTCATAGACCAGTGATCCCAAAACAGTGGATCGTGAGCAACATGTTGCTCTCCAACCCTTTGGTTGTTGCTCCCAGTGACTTCAAAGCAGGAGCTTATTTATGAATTCCAGGTTTGGAGGCAAGTTTTGGTTGCATTAAAACCAGGTCAACTGACAAACAGAGGCTGCCAGACTACACAGGGGCCACCAAATAGCCAATCACAATCCTTATTTTGCACCACATGGACTTTATTCATGCTTGTGTTGCTCCCCAACTCTCTTTATATTTGAATGTGGCACATGGGTAAAAAAGGTTGGGGACCCCGGCCACATACACTGTGGAGTGGGCTGGTGGGGGACTGGTTCGGCCTCTGTGTACTTGAAATGCCAGGGCATCTTTTGACTCCCAGTACAGATCTGGTAAACTTCAACAATTTCTGAAGACATCTCCACAAACATACAGGAGTACTTCTAAGCAACATCTTAAATATAACAGTGTAAGCACCATGACAAAATGGCCATATGTTTGTGGCAATAGAGGTCAAAATGAATGAAATCCCTCTGAAACAAGCCACAATCTTAGGATCTGATCTAGGAGTGTTTTAGTCCACACTAGTGTCAGTACGAACAAGGCTGTTTTGTACATCGTACAACATTGTAGCAGGACAAAGCTCTCCTCCAGCTAAGACTCATGTTCCTATTATAAAATACCTCCCAACTGCCCCGTTTTGAGCAGGACAGTCCCACTTTTGACGGCTCAACCCGCAGCCCTGAGAGTTACTTTTTCTTTGGTCTCCTGCACTGAACTGCCAGAAACAGATACAAAGTATCTAACTTAATTGGCTTTTGGCAGAGAGCCCAGAATAGATACTTAGATACTTTTGTAAGTCGGTCTCTTAGGGAACCTGCAATTTGCAGCTTAAAGGGCAATTCACCTTAATTTGCAAAACTGCAATGACATAAAAAAACACAAATGTGTTCAAACTTTCATAACCTGCCAAATTATGTAAAATGGACATGGTTATTAGGAGGTGTGGCCACAAAAAAGGCGTGGTCACAAAATTGCTCCGCTCTCTGCGTGCAAATCTTTTTGTCACTCTTTCTATTTCTAAACTGTTGGGAGGTATGTCATAGTCTTCACAATGGCTTTCAGTAGTCAAAATCAACAGTGCAGATAGGGGACAAGGGACAGGCAGATTCAGCATTCTATAGCAATTAAATAAAAAAATTTACATTTGTAATGAATGTATATTGAAAGGTTGTTTAGAATTAAATTTTGTAAGACTTTTTGGGGTTTACAACAGAAAACTCTTCAAGCAAAGACTTATTTTCTCTATTATTTTCATTTTCTATTAAACATTTGTAGACCTGTAACTGCAGTCTTTATTTCGGCTTTGCCTGAGTGATTTTGTTCTTAGCCTGTCCAATTTATAAGCCTGAGTGAAAGGGATATTTCCTCAATTTAATGTGTGCAGGAAAAAATGGAATTCAGGCATAAGAGCAAGTCATAGATTTTATTGGCTATGTGTCAGAGAGTCTAGACTCCACTGCTTTCTTTAACAATAAAAGTGCAATAAATAAAATAATCCATCCATTGTAAAATGGAGATCTGATAGCTACCATAGAGAGGCCCCAGGAAAGCGGATATCCAAACATTTGTGCAAGGGTGTGAAACCCTGGTGAGTTCCACAACTGGCTCAGAAACCAGAATCATGAGAACATATTCAAGCTTGAGCACTGAGGTTTGGGCTTACAATTTCAAATCCTATGCTTTATTCTTCAAGTTGATATTCCAGATGGATTTTCTAGAAGTGCCCCTGATTTTTCATATGATCTCGTAAGCATGGTTAGTCCAATTACACTGCAGTAATATAAGAGGACTGTGTGACCAAGCACTGGGAAGCCTTTCACTATCGATAATATTCAATTTAGCATTCAAGTTTTATGTTGAATAAATAATTTATAATAATAATAATAATTATTATTATTATTATTAAAGCACTTGTAAAATACTTGCAACCAAGTGCTCCATACTCATACAAAGGCATTTTATATCAACAAATCTGCTACATTTGGCTTTCCAGATTTTGGGAAAGAGGAGTAGGGATAAGAGTTGTAGTTTTGCAACAGCAGGAGAGCCACAGGTTGCATATTCCTGATGTGAGAGAGACAAAAAAAAGGAGGATTCTGGCAGGGCCAATGCGCAAGGTGTCGCTTTTGTGCGTGCGCAAGGTGGTGCAAGGTGACGCTTACTTGTGAGTACACAAGGTAGCCTGGGGGTAGGCGACAGAGGAACAGAGGCGGTACATGCCAGGTGCCCCCCCCTAGCTTTGTGACCTAGGCACATGCCTACTCTGCCTACCCCTTGGCAAGTAAAAAATAGTGTATATGTTAATATGTTTTTGTTAGGCTTCATCCAAGTAGCAAACCTGCTTATATAAATGGGTTTGCTTTACTCCTACAACTCCTTTACTCCTACAACTGCATTGAAAGGGGAAGTTCACATTTAAAAAAAAAAAAAAA
>CM044436.1:37309495-37320339 GCA_024363595.1 Xenopus borealis
ACAACATCCAAGGGAATGGGAGCAACTGAATGAATACAACTCCCAGCACCTGCATGAAGCTGCCATGAACAGGGCTTATTACCTGTCCTGTAGCAAGATAAAAATCTATAGTTTCATGTCTTGTTTGCATATAGAAACCTGCCTTGCATTGTTAAAGCAGCCTCATGCATGCATATTGCCCTTACTGATATCTGCAAGTGTAGTAACTAATAGCAGAGAATAAGAGTTTGAAAAATAGACATGTGACCACAATGTATATTATTCTTTTAGAGGGATTGCCAAAACTACATAAAGATCCTGCTGCAGCTGAATAGCACACACCTGTACACTTGTGGGACCTTTGCTTTCAGCCCTACCTGCACCTACATTGTAAGTACGCCAGCTTTCCCTTTTAAGTGTTCTGCATGACCTGACACATTATTCATTTTGTTTTCTCCCAGCTGGTTGGAACTGAGTGATGTACGGTCCAGTGGAAGTTGGGTATCTGGGAATAATGTGATAATATGACAATCTCTATTACTTTCAAAAACTGTCAGGTTTAAATTATTATTTATTACTAAGTACACTTGATAAAGGGCATCTGCTCGAAACATGTAGTGTCTAATAAAGAAACACTTGCAGCAAAGCACTGCGCTTCTCCTAGTCTGATTCCACTTACCGTTTCTTGTGAATTTTACAATTTGGTACCTTGGACGTGGTACAGGAACAGATGACCAGGAGTATAAGGATTGTGGGTCTGACACCATCTGTTGCAACTAAGTGAATTTACAGGTTTAAATTATGGAAGGCCTTCATATTATTTCAGCTGGGAAATATGAACCAGTGAATTAATCTGATGTGTGAATATCGATGATATTTTGAAACCTATAGATATGAATTCTGTTATCTGGAATACAAGAGGGCTTTCCTTTGAAGGGGTTATGTGTAAATAACTGTCTAAATGAAATATTCTTTTGTGGTTTCTCAATCATGGGTGTCTAGATGGATCCCATATCTGTATTTGTAAAAATTTTGACCTGCTTTATCATTCTGTATAAAGGCAGAACTTACACTTCAAATATCAATAGATAATGTTATTTGCTTTGTCCAGACCACTCGTGTGCCTAACTAAAGCAAACACTGCCTCTCTGCCCTTCCCACCACAAGGTTTCTTTCGGCCTTCCAGTGTGTACTTTTAATGTGGATTGATCAGCAGCCTCCAATAATATCCAACAGGACATAGTCAGAGGCAGTTTAATGCTCCCTGAAATCCATTTTATACAAGTGTTCCTTATATGTATATTATACATTATGTATATTGTAAGCTTCGGGATCCAGGACAGACGCTTTCTTCACATTAAGACAGTTTATTTACACACAGGGGTGACCATTTCAGGATATAAAACAAATTATAAAAATAAATCCTGCCCACTGGACACTACCTTCACACATGAAGAGTTCCCTTACTAAACTGGGACCCCTTATGGACTACCAGTAAGAAAACATACAAGTTGGGGTCCCCCCTGTACTCACAGTTCTCCTGGGGGATTGCTCAGCCTTCTGGCTTTTCTCTTAATCAGACAGACCCTCTGTCACTTGGTCTCTCTCTGCACCTTGCAGGGAGTTCCTCACACAGGCAGCTGTTCTTCCTTCTCTGAGAGAGCTTCCCAACAGCCTCACTAGAACTAAGTACCTTTCCACAAGACAGCCTTCCTGTGGAAGGTGAGCTCTAATCCCTGAGCTGGACTTCTGGATCGGAGTTCCTGGTTTGCCTGTTCTTTCCAGAATACTCCAGCTTCCAGGACCTGTTTAAACAGCCTATTCTCTGTTTATGAACACCCTTCCCACATTGTTTTGGTCACTCTGCCACAATATGTACATCATCATTCTGTCATTATGACTATTATTATAGTTAGTGACTTTCCGGTTCCCCTCCTTAGTTTGTCTTTCAGCTGTACAGAGTCATCATGACTGTAATATGATCAGCTCTTCATTCAGAAGGAGAATAAGTGATTTTTTTAGATTTGACACACACTCAAACAGCAGTACTTATGATGGTAGTGTTGTGGGCCAGTTATTAAGTTCTAGGTGTTTCAGGTTCACAAAGCACTTATTTGGCCTGCCGAACTGCTCAGACCAAAAATGAGTACATGGTATAAAAACTTAAAAATTTTATTGCTCAAAAAGATTAAAAACATCACCAAAATTTCATATGGATGTAGTGGGCGAGCGAGGCTTAACGCGTTTCGTGACTATACTCGTCCCTTCATCAGAAGCCAAAGCCCCCTTCACTGACAGCACACAAATATAGCCCACTCAATCAAATAAAAATGAGATTAAATAGTTAAAGATTAAAGGCCAAAATTGAGATTCACTGAAAACTTAATAGAAATTATACAAATATTAATACTAATAATATATTGTGTCAAAAGATATATTGAACTTAGGAAATATATATTCTTAGATATTTAAATCAAACCTATTGCTATATTTGGATGGAACAGCAGAGCGCAGCTTGTGGAAAACAAAACGTATAATATCACATAGAGCATATTAATAAATATAGATATACAAGAATTAATTATTTAAATCCGTGAATTTTCATTCTCAAATTCCTATTCCTATTCATGTTCATAGCAAATTAATATAAATAAATATACACTTTGAAAGATAAAGTAGAAATAAAAATAGTAGTAGTAGTTAGTGCATATACACCAAAAAGGTGGAAAAAACTACGGAAACATGATAGGAAAGCAGATAGAACAAAAATGAGGAAAAGAAAGGAAAAGGAGAAAAGGTTGGAGATGGGATACAGATAGTTGGGGCATGGAGATGGGATACAGATCGTTAGGGCCCAAAAGTAAAACTAATATATAGAAATAGGATTTCTATATATTAGTTTCTCTGTCATTTCAGGGACTTTATCCAGGAAACAGCACAGCACACTTTGATATCCCAAATTTTTCATAGCGCAGAGGTTCAGCAGTTCTTTAATGATCAATGCAGCAGTAGCAGAAAGTGAGGTGACATTTGTCATAGGAGTGGTGCTACACGACTGATTATTAATCACAATGCATTCGTTTCTGTGCTACATGTTTCTTCAGTATTGCTGAATGTCCCCATAGTGAAAGGCCGTTTGTTTCTCATACCACATGACCATGTCTCTGGGCCAGATGATATTTAAATGAACAAACGGGGCCATAAATGTTCCTTTGAGAGCCACATTTGTGTACATTAAAGCATTTCAAATCTAATAAGAACGTCTGAAATTAGAAACCTATAAATCATATTCACTTATTTGCTCCTCCAGCTATTGTTGAGCTATAAATATTAGGCAAAGAGTTAATATGCAGCAGCCTGGGGCCACCAAATGGACTTCTAATGGTCTTTCCATTGGCTCTCTATCCGATTCCAACATTTAGTGCCAAATTCTGTGTCTGACCTTCAAAGCTTCACCTATCTGCTCCCAGTTATTCTATAGCTTCCTATATTGTAGCAACCCTGCATTTTCAATTCTGAAACCCTATTCTTGGACTGCACCCACTCTCTGCAACTCCCAGTCCCTAAAAGTACATCACGTAAATGATTCCACACCATGAAATGAATGCTGGAAAAGCGCCTATTTGTTCTAAATAACACCCAACCCTGCAGCATTTACAGTTCACATTGGTGCACGCTGTTTTTTATTTTTTTGTAAGACCGTAAGCAGATTTATTTTTGCCCTTTGCACTTCATTGTGATGCTATAAAATAATGTATACAGTCTGGCTTTAAGCTGTACTCGGACAATGAATAATGGGGAAACTGATTATGAAGAGACCAATAGACCCAATACTGTTATCTTCTTGCAGAAAATCAGTGATTTCTCTCTGGAAAAGAATGCTTCAGGGCACCCAGTTTTGGAAGATGGGAAAGGGAGGTGTCCTTTTGACCCAGAATATAACTCTACGGCCATCATGGTTGGTGAGTTTCTCTCAGACACGCTGTAACAGAATGATGGTATCAACCATTTGCATAGTGAACGTTGTCATGTATTTTGCCTCTCATGTTCTGCTTCTCTTCTTTGCCAGATGGGGAGATGTATGCTGGCACGGTCAGTAACTTCCAAGGGAATGAACCAATCATCTACAAGAGCCATGACAGCAGAATAACTCTGAAGACTGAGAACTCCCTTTACTGGCTGCAGGGTAGGCTAATCTATTTAAGAATGGGTGACTAGTGAGTGGCTGCACTTCAGCCCTCTGGGTGCAACAGGTTTCTGTATGGACAAATTCAAAGTGGTAATGACAAACTCTAGAGAGATGTGGAAGAAATGGAGCACACAAAAGAAGCTTACTGCTCTTGGTTAACTGTTACTGGTGTTCAGAAGCCCTCTTCTTTCTTAGTTTACATTTGTATTCTAAAAAGAACTGCATCTGGGATAGGTAAATGTGAAGCCCTCCAGATGTTTTACCTGTTTTATGCAAAGGACTGCATTTAAGGGAAACAATCATCCTTATATCCTTTATCTGGGTGCCCCTATGCTCCTTTCTGCTCTTGAACAGACACTATAGTTCAGTGATCCCCAACCAGTAGCTTGCGAGCAACATGTTGCTCTCCAACCCCTTGGATGTTGCTCCCAGTGGCCTCAAAGCAGGTGCTTATTTTTGAATTACTGGCATAAGAGTGTACACTTATGCAACCACATTATTTTAGTTTTTTTTTTTCTTCCCTCCACCTAAAAGATTTCAGTTTGTTTTTCAATTGAGTGGTAGTTTATAGGTCACATTAAAGGTGCAAAAAGTTCTGAAATGATTTATCTTTGTCTGATTTTTGTACAGCACAGGAACCTGACATTTTACTAGGGGTGTGTAGACTTTTTATCTCCACTGTACATAATTGGAACTGTCGGAATTGGAATGATTGGGATGAATAAGATATTCTCAACTCACTATCCAGGATGTTGTTTTTGCAGACCCTGCTTTTGTTGGTTCAGCGTATATCCAGGAGAGCCTGCCCAAAGGAAATCCAGTGGGTGATGATGATAAGATCTACTTCTTCTTCAGTGAAACTGGGAAGGAATTTGACTTCTTTGATAACACTATCGTTTCTAGGATCGCCCGGGTGTGCAAGGTGAGGAAAATTCCCATATTTTAGGATTTGTATTTAAATCTTAACACAGCTCTGGGTCTGTGTGCACTATCTGTGTATTTAGCATGGTAAATGCAATAATGTACGTTCTTTCAATAGTAGCTTTTAAATGGTCAAGCTCAGCTGACACCCCTGTTTGTGTAATAGGACACTACCTGAAGAAGTGACATATCGCCTGAAACATGTTCTACCGTTTTATTTTTTATTCCCAGGGAGACCTTGGAGGTGAGCGTGTCCTGCAGAGACGCTGGACAACTTTCCTGAAGGCTCAGCTTATTTGCTCCTGCCCGGGTGATGGTTTCCCCTTCAATGTGCTTAAAGACATGTTTGTACTAACACCAGGAGAAGAGCACTGGAAGAACACCATTTTTTATGGAGTTTTCACGTCACAGTGGTAAGTAGACAGCAGTCATATATCCCTGTCTAAAAGGTACAATTGCATAAGGGGATTGACTTTCACCCTTAGAACATTGTAGCTGTCCCTTTAACTGACCGTTTGAATGAGGATTGCTGTTTCTTGGGTTATATACAATGCGTACAAACTTTATACCTGTACCTCCTTTGTCAAGAATTTTGTATGCTGTATCAAATTAATTTTTTCTATACAATAGCTTGAAAAATGAAAGAAGCTTGCTTTTTCATTTCATTATGCCTCCTTGTGGCTGCTGAAATTGTCAGTCTGGTCACTGTATCATTTAGCAAACTGCTGCTCTTTTTATGTTTTATTTATTTATTCAGGCATGACTCTTGCAGTTTCTTTACACACTTATTACTTTGTGCAGGAACAAGGGAGGAGCAGGCAGCTCTGCTGTGTGTGCGTTCTCTATGGATGAAGTGCAGAATGCCTTCAATGGGCTTTTCAAAGAAGTGAACCGTGAGACCCAGCAGTGGTACACCTACACTAACTCTGTGCCGGAGCCACGTCCTGGAGCTGTAAGTAGTCGTCTTGCGATCTGTTAGCAGTTAGCACTGCCATGAGTGTTAAAAAGTTGCAACAAATTGATGTGTGTGTGTGTGTGTGTGTGTATATATATATATATTTATTATGGTATATCTGTAGAATAAGTCAAATCAACTGGACTTGCTGTGTTTTTTTCCTTCATTCTGAACTGACAAAGCCAGTTGGATGCAGGCCCGACTGGCAATCTGTGGGTTCTGGCAAATGCCAGAGGGGCTGCCATAAGGTGCCATAAAAAGTCAGTGTTTAGTGGGCTGTTCGGGGGGGGGCTGGTTGGTCCTCTGTGTGAGCTGATTGGGCCTCTGTGTACCTGAAATGTGATTTTAATTCTCAGTCTGGACCTGGTTGGATGACTGTTCTACAAGGAAAACACACAGCAAGTCCAGTTGATTTGACTTATTCTACAGATATACCATGACCTGGATGAATGAGAATCTTCATAAACGTACTAGGAATATTCCAGCACTAGTTAAATCCTATAGTACAGTTCTGTTTCTCCCCACCTTTCATGTCACAACTCAATATTGCCATCTGCTGGTTAAGTAGGTTAAAAAAACACTGTTTGCTGCAACCAGCAGTTCTCATTTCATAGGAACCAGGGATGCATTTAAAACATGTTTTAAAAAAAAGTCAAGCAAGTAATTATCCTTGAAAATACTTGTTTCTTTTATTACCAGTGCATTACCAACAGCGCGAAGCACAGGAAAATCAATTCCTCTCTGCATATGCCTGACCGAGTCCTGAACTTCGTCAAGGATCATTTCCTGATGGACAGTGCCATAAGGAGCCAGCCCTTGCTGCTGCAATCCCAAATTCGTTATCAGCAGATCAGTGTGCAGCGAGTCAAGGGTCTGAAGAAAACTTATGATGTCCTGTTCTTGGGAACAGGCAAGTACCTAGTAGTCTGGGCAGGTCTTCTGCTTTTAGGGAAATTGTGGGTGTTTTTCTTGGGTTGAAGTAGATCTTTTCACAGAACTGCAACAAACTCATTTCTCTGTCCTTGTATTTTTTGTCCTATATTGTCATATATAAAAAGATTTCTGCCTGTCACCAATAGTGTTAGTCCAGCTCCATTAACATCAATGAAAGACTGCACAATGCATTTGAGCAACTCTATATTATAGGTTTTTTTTTTTACTTTTGACTCTGTTTGCTTGCATCAGTTTCTGATGTGTCATTCTATCTGCAATTATAATTCCCTGATCACTGTGCTGGGTGTACAGCCTGTGCTGTTATAGAAGAGGCTTACTACACTAAGACCTAATAGGCATGTTCATTACTGAAAGTCTTTGTTGTAGTCAGGGACACTAGTAAGACTTGACATTGCTATGTCTCTCTACCAAATACCCTTAACAGGTTGTAGCCGATTTCAGTGTATATATTATGTCTTTAAAGGACAAGGAAAGTGTAAAATAGAATAAGGCTAGAATTGCTGTATTTTGTATACTAAACATAAACATGAACTTACTGCACCACAAGCCTAATCAAACAAATGATTTATGCTTTCAAAGTTGGCCACAGGGGGCTGTCATCTTGTAACTTTGTTATACATCTTTGTCTGACACTGGCACTGCACATGCTCAGTGTGGTCTGCTTGAGTTTTGCATGGCTGGTAAGTAAGGCAGGGGCTCCCCCTGCTGTTCATAAGTGATGATTTCCCTGCCAGAAGCACTAAATGAAGGGAGAATTTTACTGCATACAGTCAGGTTTCTTATAAAAACGGTATACATTTTAAAATTTAAGTATATTGGAGATAGATTTCTTTTTCATTAAAGAAAGTAAAAATGGGATTTTATTTCTTTGCCTTTCCTTGCCCTTTAAGACAAAATGGTTTTAGTACTTTTATATTAAATGTGAGTTCTGTTATTACCCTCTGCCTCTGATGGTCATTTTTCATTAACCTTACTTTGTATCTTTCCAACCTCTAGATGATGGCAGATTGCACAAAGCTGTGAGTGTAAATAAAATGGTTCACATTATTGAGGAGATCAAGCTTTTTCAGGATATGCAGCCAGTACAAGAGCTTCTGTTAGATCCCAGCAAGGTAATTCAATTGATACAGTGGGCACATACGGTTACAGCCCAGGAAGCTCAGTTTGAATAACTACTCATTGAGGCAGTGTTGCTACTATGAATATGGACTGCCTTGCTACATTTTACGGACTGACAGGAATCCCCCCACTTGAGAAGGAAGTAAACAGAGTTCATTATGAATAGTGTGAAACAATATGTAATGATAAAAATATGAAAGTAGGTATATAATTCTTATAGACAGCTTGTGGGAAGGAGTGTTTTATAACCTGTTGTACTCACCAGGAATAGTTGTGGCTCTCGCACACCCTCTTATAACCTGTTGTATACATTCATTTTATATGCAGTTTCTGCCTCTCCTTTGCTACTGCCTTATGCACCTTTTAATGTTAATTTAGTCCATCTAAAGCAGAAACAATATTAAAATCATGAAATAGTGTATATTGGAAAGTTGCTTAGAATTTAAGGATGCACCGAATCCAGGATTCAGTTTGGTATTCGGCCTTTTCCAGCAGGATTCGGCTGAATCCTTGTGCCTGGCCGAACCAAATCTGAATCCTAATTTGCATATGCAAATTAAGGATGGGAAGGGAAATCATGTAAGTTTTGTCACAAAACAAAAAAGTTAAAAAATTTTCCCACTTTTTAACCTTCCTGTCACTAATTTGCATATGTAAATTAGGATTTGGATTCAGTTCTGTATTTGGGCAAATCTTTAGTGAAGGATTGGGGGAGATTCACCTGAATCCCAAATAGTGGATTCGGTGCATCCCTATTGGAATTACATTTCCACTATGCAACAAACCACTGCAAAAATTCTGTTTTATTTAGAAAGTAATTAGCTTTCTGTAGGTGAATAGGCCTATGGTAGTTCACTGAACTTTGAACAGTCCCTGTGAACGAGTAGGATCATTTACCACTTCCCCTCCCAGTTCCATTATTCTTTCTACATAATGAGCTCATCCTTGTTTATAACACGAGATGAAAGGGAAGGGCAGTGTTTATTATGCTATTATCTGTGCCTCTGTTTTAGATAAAGCAAGTGTTGAAAATAATTAGACGTAAAATTCGTTTTTTAAGACGCCACCTGTGTTTCTTTTGCAATTATCAGAAGAAAGTTCTTACTAAGCTTGTATAATAGCCTAAAAAAGCTAACCCTTAACCTGTTCTTTTCATGTAGGGCCTCATTTATGCCTCTTCCCATTCTGCGGTGGTACAAGTTCCAGTATCTAACTGCAGCATGTACAGGAGCTGTGGGGAGTGCATCCTTTCTCGTGATCCTTATTGTGCATGGAGCAAGAAAGGTTGTCACAGTGTCCCCCATCATGCACATGACAAACAGTAAGTCACCTTTATTCAAAACCAATATACTATAGCCATAGCTGAAAGGATCATACACATTTTAACTTGCCTGTTTGTCTCATTCAGACACTGGGTTCAAGATATAGAAGAAGCAAACACAGATGCACACTGCAAACATAACAACACAGAAGCCCTCGGCCGTGCTGCCAAGCCTGATGGTAAGTTTAAATATGGAAGCCAAATGACCTGTCCTAATTATAAAATGGATTCAAAGTTAAATGGATATGGTATTGCAGTGCTCTAACATTAAATTATTGCTTTCTCTAAGAAATACCTGTTAGAAAATCAAGATCCCTTCTGCACATCTGATTACTTTGAGCCAAGAGTTGCCCAGACAGTGACAGAACTTGTTAAACAACTGATTCTAATATAGGTGGTTAGGCAAAAATGTAATGTATAAAGGCTGGAGTGACGGGATGTCTAACATAATAGCCAGAACACTACTTCCTGCTTTTCAGTTCTCTTGGTTTCCACTGATTGGTTACCGGGCAGTGACTTGAGGGGGGGGGGGCACATGGGTCATAACTGTTTGCTTTTGAACCTGAGCTGAATGCTGAGGATCAATTACAAACTCACTGAATAGTTATGTCCCTTGTGCCCTTGAAGTCACTGACTAACTCAGAGGTAGAGAGCTGAAAAGCAAGAAGTAGCCTTGTGTTATGTAAGACATCGGCTCACTCCAGCCTTTACACATTACATTTTTGGCTAACTAACTATATTAAAAACATTTTTTTATTTTGCACTACCTATCCATTTACCCTGGTTTTATTTTTATACTGAACTTTTACTTTAAAAGTTGTACCAGATGATTTACAAGAATAAATAAATAAATATATATATATATATATATATATATATATATATATATATCAGTCCACGGGAGTTCAGCACACCATATAGAAAATAATGACCCAGGTGCTACTCTCCATAGCTGAAGTACAAAAAGTAAGAAAATTGAGGTGCACACTGGGAACCTTTTGCATCTTTAAAAAATTGATTTCTTTATTTAATCCATCCTAAGTGAAAAAAGTATTATCTTTGGAGTGAGAAAGACCATACCTGCTTTTCTCTTTATCTAGCATGATCTCTTCCAAAGACTTCATTAAATGGGTGTTGGGAGAGCAAGCATTTAATTATATATGTAATTATTAGGGATGCACCAAATCCACTATTTTGGATTCGGACAAATCCCTGAATCCATTGTGAAAGATTCGGCTAAATACCAAACCGAATCTGAACCCTAATTTGCATATGCAAATTAGCAAGGGGGAGGGTAAAAGCGTGGCGCTCACAAAATTTTTTTTGCTTCCTTGTTTTGTGACGAAATGTCACATGATTTTTTTGCACCCGAGACTTAATGGACATACATACATACATACATACAT
>CM044436.1:37332013-37343389 GCA_024363595.1 Xenopus borealis
AAAACGGTACACATTTATATTGGGAGATAGATGTAAGATATAGATTCATTAAAGAAAGAAAAAATGGGATTTTATTTTTTTTTTGCCTTTTAACATATGGGCCAGACTGAAAAGGGGTTTCCATGGAGTTTCGAGTAGGTCTCTATGATTTAAATAAGCCATATAACTGATTCTAAATTGGGTTTGCAAAGATGATTTAGCAACTCAGTTTGGGTCTCCTGCAGGCACTGCCTTAGGGAAATGTCATGCACAGCATTTCTCTACAGGCAGATACAAGCCGCGACAGCTTATCGTGGTTCCCATTGACTTAAGTGGGACCTGGGCAAAAGTGCAGACGTGAGCACTATTAGTGAGAAAAGAACTCATAGCTGTACTTTTCCCACAGATTGTGTGTGTGTGTGTGTGTGTGTGTGTATATATATATATATATATAATATATATTTTTTTTTTATTACAATTCCAGTGTACATTGGAAACCTGTTGCTCAAGAGAACATAAAAATAATGGTACAATTTCAAACCAGAGAGATACAGAACAAAAACTTGAAAAGTTTACTTTTTGGTGAACATTATTTTGCTCCTGAAATAATAATAATCAAAATCAATAAAAAAATCAAAATAGGCCCTGCCATTTCAGGTTCACAGAGGCCCAAACAGCCCACAAAGAGGCCCAAATAGCCCACTAAGGTGTGACTTTCTATAGCACCTCACAGCAGACCCTCTGGCATTTGCCAGAACCAAAGGATTGCCAGTCCGGGCCTGATATGAAATGTCTAAAATCACAAATGGAAATGGAACAGACACCCTTTATGTAGTTGCACTCAGTCTGGTGCTGGTTTAGATCAACCAAGAGGTATATGTGGTTGGCAATGGATCTCTCACAGCATAATCTTGAAGGAGCTGGAAAGCAATGTTTAAAAGATCAATAAAGCTCATTATTCCCTAAGCAAACATGGGCTCTATATAGGAGAAAACTATATCTAACAGACACTACATAAACAAATGTAGTTTCAACAGTCCCAATCTTCTCATCAATCCCAGCAATCAAAAATTAAATGTATAGTTAACATAGGCTCATATATGCAGTATATTCTATCCACGTTCAGATTGTTGGCTAAGTGGGTCTTGAAATTTTTTTTTATTTTTTGCAGTTATAAATAAAAAAAAACGTACTTGACAAAATCAGGAGATCTGGAGATGACGTGCTGAAATTCAGAATGGTTGATGGTGCCATCTTTATCTATGTCCGACTCTTCCAAGATCTTTGTAAATGAAAATACTGTATCTGCTGTAAAAGGCCTGGTAACCAATCAGAGGAAACCAAGAGAGCTCCAATTCCTTTAAAGCTCTGATAATGAGGGCTTTGCATTGGAATTCAAGAAACCAGAGCTATGCTTATAACAATACATTGCAGATTACAAATACATGTTTCATCTAATTTGAAATACACTTCCTTTTAACAAGAGTATGAGGCTCATAATAATGCAGCTACTACTTATACTTTACAAAATCAAAGTAAAAAAGAATGAGGTCACTTGTCTATTGGTGGAATTCCCTTTACGTGTACCAAATGAGAGAGTGGTTTGTACACATAAAATAAATGGTATTGTTTCTTTCGTAGCTTTGGCCTCGCTTTAAGGGAGAAAAATAAATATATATATATATATATATATATAATAGAGATGCACCGAATCCAGGATTCGGTTCTGGATTCAGCCTTTTTCAGCAGGATTTGGATTCGGCCGAAACCTTCTGCCTGGCCTAACCGAATCCTATAATATATATATTATAATGTTCTTCAAAAACAAAAATAAAAAGGTCCAATATTTGGAAAAATAGTACATTTACCTTTAGTTCAGGCAAAGTCAGAAATCTTTCTTTAGGGATTCGCAAGGACTCTGTTACTTGAGTTCTTTTTGGGCAAGTTCACTGAATCTGAAGCTCTGCAGAATAAAAGGCAATGATGGACATATAAGCAAATGAAAGAAAAACCTATAAAAGGGCACACTGACATTTGGCATTTGTGTTGACTGTGAATAACAAGAAATACAATCTGACCTATAAAGGGCAAAGATGCAGTATGCTGTGTATAACAGCAGCTTAGAGGGATAAATAAGTTAGTAGAAATCCATATTTATAGCAAAACAATACTAATTGTTTCAGTGTATGCATATTTTGGAATTGTTCAGTGTAAAGATAAAAAGTGGATAAATAGGCTGTGCAAAATAAAAAATGTTTTCAATATAGTTAGCCAAAAATGTAATGTATAAAGGCTGGAGTGAATGGATGTCTAACATAATAGCCAGAACACTACTTCCTGCTTTGCAGCTCTCCTGGTTTCCTCTGATTGGTTACCAGGCAGTAACCAATCAGTGACTTGAAGGGTCATAACTGTTGCTTTTGTATCTGAGCTGAATGCTGAGAATCAATTGCAAACTCACTGAACAGTTATGTCCCATGTGGCCCCCCTTCAAGTCACTGAGTAATTAGAGCACTGAAAGGCAGGAAGTAGCGTTCTGTTATGTTAGTCATCCAATCACTCCAGCCTTTATAAATTAAATTTTGGATAACTAACTAGATTAGAATTGTTTTTTTATTTTGCACATTCTATCTATTTATCCACTTTTTATCTTTACACTGAACAGATCCTTTCACATTATGTAATAAACCCCCAGCTGGAAAAGACCAGGCATTCCAGAGAATAGATCTCATACCTTTATTACGTTACTTGTATTGATGACTAGCTTATTTGTCCTGAAAGCGTATAGTTATTCTAGCACTAGGACTAAAAGATGCAGATGTGTGCACTCTAACAGCCCTTTGCTAACAAAAGTACACAGCAATAAAAAGCAACAGTATTTACTAGTTGTACTTTATCCATTGACAAGGAAATAAGATGCAGCCGTGATATTGTTGGATTTTTTAACACATGGGCCAATAAGCTGCTGACTTGGTCTGTCGGCAGCTTTTATCGGCCCGGTCTTAAGATGTTGTGAGCCTGATTGTACGAACACTTAACAGGAGTCTGTCAACTATTTTGCATTACTATTAGGGATAGTGCGAACCGCGGAAAAAAAGTTCGCGAACATGTTTTGTGCAGCTCTGGGAGTACAGTCACTATTGGAAATAATGGGCTGCGTTAACTTATATGTTCACCACAGACGAATTAATGAAGAAACACTTGCCTGGAATAAAAGGACCAGTTACATCAAAATATTGATGTTAAAATTGTATGTTAAGACGTTAAAGTTGTTTTAAAGTAATATAGCTGCTGTGTTTGCTTCAGAAACACTGCTATTGTTTATATAAATAAGCAGCTGTGTAGGAAGGTAGACATTCAAAGTAGAAAATGCTCCGATTACACAGCAGATAAGCTCTGTAGAACATAATGTTTTCTGTTATCCATTATTTATCCTGTGCCATATAGCCTTTTTTCAATTTCCGCCATTGCTACTCAGCAGCTTGTTTATATGAACTATAGTAGTGGTTAGCACCTGGGGGGTTGAATTCCCCTTTAAAGTACAAGGAAAGTGTAAAATAGAATAAGGCTAGAAATGCTGTATTTTGTATACTAAACATAAACATGAACTGACTGCACCACAAGCCTAATCAAACAAATGATTTATGCTTTCAAAGTTGGCCACAGGGGGCTGTCATCTTGTAACTTTGTTATACATCTTTGCAAGACTAGACTACATACACATGCTCAGTGTGATCTGTGCTGCTTAGGGATCGTCATAAATGATCAAAAAACAAGGCTGCTTGAGTTGTGCATGGCTGGTGAGTAAGGCAGGGGCTCCCTCTGCTGTTCATAAGTGATTGTTTCCCTGCCAGAAGCACTAAATGAAGGGAGAATTTCACTCCATACAGTCAGGTTTCTTATAAAAACGGTACACATTTTAAAGTATATTGGAGATAGATTTCTTTTTCATTAAAGAAAGTAAAAATGGGATTTTATTTCTTTGCCTTCCTTGCCCTTTAAGTAATTTTCGGGTCTTCTTCCAGCACTTCGGAAATTTCCCTGGCTTTTGGCACATGCACAGCTATTAGGGACCGGAATATTGCTCCAACTGTGCATGCGCCAATACACCGATCTCTTCTTGAAGGTTACCATAGAGAAGAAGAAGAAGCAGGGAGGGGTCTATTATAATAAAAAGCGTACCTTACCAACTTACATATAAATTCAATTTAAAGGAGAATTCAACCCCCTAGGCTCAAAAATCCTTCCCCTGAGTAGGGGAGGGGAAAAATTCCTTCCTGACTCCAAGATGGACTAGTCCCTGGATCAATTGTACTATGAGCTATCTCCCATAACCCTGTATTCCCTCACGACTTTCGGACAGATATCGATCGGGGGAGCCTGTCGGATGGCCCCACACATGGGCCAATAAGCTGCCAACTCGGTCTGTCGGCAGCTTTTATCGGCAGTGGTGGAATCTGGAATAGGAATTACACAGTACTTATCTATGTTAGTTATAATGGCACATGCATAGCCAGCTTTCAGTTGATATCCCCCCAAAACTTTTCAATTGTTAACTTTTTATTGTACATGAATTTAAAAAAAGTCTATGGATTTAAGTTATTTGTAAATTTAATTTAAAATAGTATATGTTTATGCGTTCTTTTCTCGGTTTCATGACCATAGATACACTGGATTCAATAGCTATTTACAAGCTATTGAAACTTAAAGGGGTTTTTCACCTTCCAAACACTTTTTTCAGTTCAGTTGTTTTTAGATTGTTCCCCAGAAATAGACCTTTTTTCAATTACTTTTGTTTTTCCAGAATGTAAGTTTAAAGTTGAATGTTGGTGTCTCTGGTGTTTGAGTCAGGCAGCTCAGTGATTCAGGTTCAGATTCTGAACTGTTACAATTTGTTACATTTAGTTGATACATTTCTCAGCAGCATCTCTGGAGTATTAGCAACTATTGTATCAATTCTAACAGCTGCCTGTAATGAAACCCATGGATTCTGCTCAGCGGGGACAAAGATAAGAAATGTATCAACGAAATGTATACATTTAGAACAGTTTACCTGGTCAGCGACTCCTCCTCCCAGAGCTGCTTCAGAAGGTAAAAAATGACACTTTACGCTACAATACAATATTAAAAACCAGTAACACATAGAAAAAAGTAATTAGAAAAAGCCGTTCTTTCAGGTGATCTATGTGAAAACAACTAATTGTTTGAAGGTGAATAACCCCTTTAATGAATTATATTAGGAAGTTGGTTAGAATGATGCTTTATTGCATAATGCAAAAATAGTTTTTGGGTGGATGACCCTTTAAATGGGAGAGGTTTAACAGAGGGAGGGAAGAAACATGGAGGGGAAGAACAACTGAAGATGAGAACCATATGGAATGTGCAGGGAAAGAAGAGGGTGCAGAGCTGTGGGTAGAATTAAATACATAGATATATTATTATTATTAATAGCATGTATTTATACAGCACTAACATATTTTGCAGCACAGCAAATGAATAAGTGAGCAGATGTAGTGTACAATAAATATAGAGCATTTATAATATACAGTTATGAGAGACCAGAAAAAAAGACTAGGTTAGAAAAGTGGATGGGAGAGGAGCATAGACAACACAAAAGAAAGTAGTGACAGAATCAAATGAAAACTATACCCTGAAAATGAATAAATGAGCAACAGAAAGTTTATATGAAATTAAGTGACATATTAAAGAATCTTACCTACCTGGTATATATATTTAAGTAAATATTGCCCTTTTACATCTCTTGCCTTGAACCACCATTTCATGATGGTCTGTGTGCTGCCTCAGAGATCACCTGACCAGAAATATTTCAACTCTAAGGGGCAAATTTATCATTATTCACAAATTCGAGGGATTTTAGCCCTCAAATTCAGCAGAAATTCAGTAGTAATTCGACTATCGAATGGTTATTGAATAGTTTTAGGCTATTTTCTGTGCGCTATTCGATTTCATGAAAAAATCGTACGATCAAATAGCAATCGTTCGATTCCAAGAAAAAATCATGAAATTTCCTTTGATCGTTCGAAAAATTTGTACGATTTGTACGATCGAGGCGTTCGATTGTACGAATGGTATTCAAGCAGGTAATAGAACAAAAAAGCCTATGGGGGTATTCCCATAGGCTTCTATTGCTATTCGGTAGGTTCAATCTGGTGAAGTAGGCATTCGAATAAAATTTTAAAGTTGAAGTACTTCGATCATCGAATAATCAATATTCGATACACGCAAATTTTGCATATTCGATGATCGAAGTGGCCAAATCGTATGATCAGAATTCGATCGAACTTCAAATTATTCATGTGAATTTTGTAAATCTGCCCCTCACTGTAACAGGAAGAAGTGTGGAAGCAAAAGACACAACGCTGTCTGTTAATTGGCTCATGTGACCTAACTTTATAGTTTGTTTGGTATGTTTGTGTGCACCGTTGAATCATTCGATCCCAGAAAGCTGTCCTTATTTTTTAAAATGGCAATTTTCTATTTATGATTACCCAGTGGCACATACTACTAAAAAAGTGTATTATTATGAAAAAGGTTAAAGGTAACAAGGGTAGGGGTAGAAGAGAATTGAACCCAGAGTTGGGAGAGGGGTGACAACAACACAGAAGAGTGAAATGGGTAAGTTAGAGAAAGCACAGCTGAGGGAGTTGAATAAAGAGAGCAAAACAAAAAAAAACCCCTCAAACCCCAGAAAAGTAAATAGGTAGGGATGCACCGAATCCACTATTTTGGATTCAGCCGAACACCCAAATCTTTCCTGAAAGATTTGTACGAATACCGAACCCTAATTTGCATATGCAAATTATGGGTCGGAAGGGTAAAACATTTTTCACTTCATTTTCAAAACGTCACGTGATTTCCCTCCCTGGTGGGCCAGGCAGAACAATTCGGCCGAATCCTGGTGAAAAAGGCTGAATCCTGGCCGAATACCAAACTGAATCCTGAATTCAGTGCATCCCTATAAATGGGTAAATCAATAGGAAAGCAACAAGAAAATGCGAGCAGGAAAGGAAGGGCCTAATATCCTATAATGTTTGGGTTTCTAAGAAGGCCCTAAAGAGAAGACCCAGAAAGCCCAAGGGGGAGGCTTTCCCAACCATAGGGTGTCACATCTTCTCAAATCCTCAGCCTAGCAAACAGATGGAATCCTCAGCCTAGCAACCCAATGAAATCCTCAGCCTAGCAACCCAATGAAATCCTCAGCCTAGCAACCCAATGAAATACACAGAACTCTAAGTAACAACTCAATAATATGTTTTTTTCAGCCTCAGATTCCCAAATACACTCTGGAATACCTTAACCCATACAATGTCCAAGTTTAGAGTACAGAACAGTGGTAAAATATCTTTTACAAAATATAACACTCCTACCCAGAGCATTCCCACGACTTCCCTTCGCTCTTAACGCCAAAACCCCGCATGCGCACTTCCAGCCCTTGCCTCGAGGCGTCAACAGATGCCGCCCAACCGTTGCCATGGTGACGTTTGACGTCGTGGTGAAGAGCCAATCATAGAGAAGTTTTTTTCTGTTTGTGGCAAGTTTGAAAGCGAATGTTTGTCTGAGGTAAGAAAACGTTCGCGGCGCTAGATAGAGGGACTGACAAGGCAAGGAGACTAAGAGCTGGAAGAAGTGAAGAGGTATCCGCAATGAGAAAAAGGTGAGGCGTTATTTGTGGAATTAGATAAACTTCACACTACCTCACAGCTTTATTTTGATTAACGATTTACTTGAATGGGCTAGGGGCGTACCTCCTAAGAGCGTGTAACATGAATAGTTACTTGGATCTACACATTGTGTAGTGTGGGGGTTGTGGCGCTGCACGACGAACGCTGGAATTGGCAACTGCGAGTTTCTGAGGGAATTGTGTATCTGGTGGCTGTGGTGTATGGGGGAAGTCATGCCGCACTTGCTTCTGGGGTAGTGTTATTATTATTGTTGCTGCTTCTTTTTTTCCTGCCCTGATGTTCCAAGCCTGCGTCTCCCAATGACTTTTATGTAGTGTTTGTTTATCAATTTGCTAAATTGTAAGACTACAATACCCAGCATGCAATGGGACTGACTTGTGTAGAAGTCGGGAGTTACCAGATTTTGGGCTCTGTACCCCAGTCTCGCATTTTCCGGTGACTTTTCTCAGTATCAGACAATTTGGGGACAAAAATCTGTTTTACCAATATTTATTGAAATTGTATGTGTATTAGGACCCCTGGTGAAATGAGCATATTTTCACATATTCATTTCTATTTTTTTCTACATATTGTGCTATTTTTGGGATACTTTTGAAGTTCCAATTGGCTGGTTTTGTAGATGAATTTGGCTTTTTTTGAAAATAAGACCTTTAGTAGATCTATCGACCCATGCCCAGTGAGCTGTGATTGATGCAGGACAGACACTTCCAAAGTAGTGTAGGCAGCGTTGGACTGGCCTGACCCCCCTCTCCCCTTCCTTATTTCAAATTGAAAATCTCATGATGCACGGTGCCTAGCGCATACGCTCAGTGGTGTGCAGCGCAGCTACTGGATCCTTTTTGGAAGTGATCAGTATACTATCTAAAGCATGTGTATTCCACAAGTATCTTAGAAAGCGAAGCATGATAGTTGACACACTTTAAATCAGAACTGAAATCTAAGGATATAGTATATTATCTGGCATTTATCCAAAATTTTCTCATATACCAAAAATAAAGCTATATCATAATATATAA
This sequence comes from Xenopus borealis, assembly GCA_024363595.1. Classification (NCBI taxonomy): domain Eukaryota; kingdom Metazoa; phylum Chordata; class Amphibia; order Anura; family Pipidae; genus Xenopus; species Xenopus borealis. The sequence continues at coordinate 37,340,712 of CM044436.1, forward strand.
TCTATTGCAGTTCAAAGGCCAAATATTACTAAGGACAAAAATTACTTAAAGGGCAAGGAAAGGCAAAGAAATAAAATCCCATTTTTACTTTCTTTAATGAAAAAGAAATCTATCTCCAATATAGTTTAAAACGTGTACCATTTTTATAAGAAACCTGACTGTATGCAGTGAAATTTTCCCTTCATTTAGTGCTTCTGGCAGGGAAATCATCACTTATGAACAGCAGGGGGAGCCCCTGCCTTACTTAACAGCCATGCACAACTCAAACAGCCTTGTTTTTTGATCATTTATGACTCTCCCTAAGCAGCACAGACCATACTGAGCATGTGCAGTGCCAGTGTCAGACAAAGATGTATAACAAAGTTACAAGATGACAGCCCCCTGTGGCCAACTTTGAAAGCATAAATCATTGGTTTGATTAGGCTTGTGGTGCAGTAAGTTCATGTTTATGTTTAGTATACAAAATACAACATTTCTAGCCTTATTCTATTTTACATCGAAAGTCACTATTTAAACCCAAAGGTTTCGTTCTTTGTAGAAGAAAGATCCATTTTGTTTCTAAATGTAGTAACTTTAGTAGAATGTCTCCACCACGTTTTCCATTAACAGCTTTGTCTATACCCAGAACTGATAATTTAGTAATGTCAACTCCATTACATTCCTGGAAGCGTTTTGCTACTTGAGAACCCGGATGTCCCAGCTGCTAGAAACACCTTTGTATCAGCACTTGGTCTAACCCACAATCTGTTGTTGACCAGCTGCTACGATAAAAAGCCTATATTTGTATACTAAAATAAGGAACAATTGTCAATGCACGGTTTGCCTTTACAAATAATTACTACCAAATAAAATAAGGTGTTAGGAAAAAATGTAGTATAGGGGAGATGGCTGTTCTGTAATTAGGAGCTTTCTGGATAACGGATCCCATACTTGTCCATGCCACCCACAGGTTGGACTTGATGTGGCTGATTGAATTATTTTGATCTGAGGCCAACAATCTAATCAGGTAATCAGCAGATCTGTAGGAACATCCCCATCAATGTGCACCTGTGGTTCCTGTTCAACTAACTGATAACCTTCTCAGCTTGGCCCAATACAAGAGCCACTTGGCTACGTGGAGAAAAGGGTAATAATTTAAAGGAAGTTTCAGATGATTCTGACCTGCATGCTCTGGGTTAAAGGAGAACCAAACCTGTAATAGAAAAAAAATCCTCCCCTGGGTACACCCCCCTCCATTCTAAACCCCCCCGGGGCAAATGCCCCTAATTTTTTTACTTGTGTCCCATGTGGTCCACCTTCAAGTCACTGGCTAACTAACAGACTAGAGAGCTGGTAATGAGAAGAAGGTAATGTTCTGAACATTACAATACACATCTGTTCACTCCAGACTTTATAGATGACATTTTTGCCTAGCTGATTGTAATGTAAACATTTTTATTTTGCCTATCAATTTACTCTTTACTTTTTTTTTTTTTCTTTAACACTAAACTGTTCCTTTCAAAAATATTTGGCTTAAAATGATCTCTCTGGTTAATGACTTTTATGTATTTCGGAGCTTTCTAAATAGAAAGTTTCAGGTTAATGGATCATATAACTGTATTTGCTACATTTCACCTTTTTGGTATGGGACCAATTCATTCAGTAACAGATGGCATTAGAAACTGTTTAAAAACAAACTCTGCTAATGGTTTCCTTTATCTTTTAGTGAGGCAATAGCTGTCGAATCGGTAGCATGTTTAAATTCAGCACTGACTCGTCTTCGAGATATTTGGGAAGAAATAGGCATACCAGAAGATCAACGACTGCAAAGGACTGATGCTGTTAAGAGACATGTGAATGTAAGCCGAAATCATAACTGCAGAAACAAACTGTAAAATTGTTCAACTAGTTTTCACTTTTTTGCCATGTTTTGTATAATCGATTCACTGCTTACACGGAGGGAGAGAGAGAGTGTACAGTGTATACTGTATCTTAAAACATTGTGACTGTCAATAAAAGGTAAAACATTGTGTTAAATTGGGTACTAAATGCCTAGTCTTTGGTTCTAGGTTCTACTTGCTAAGCTTCCAGGCAGTATAAATCTGGGCTGCCTAATAGCTGCTAATTGCTTAAATGAAAGCTTAATTTTGGTATTAAGTTATGGAAATATGTGTTATTTACTACAGTTGTCTATATTACCTTTCATAGCTTCTCCTAACGAGGATGATTGAGGAAGAGGAGAATTTGAAACAGCGTCTCCTAAAGAGTATTGATGTGTGCCGTAAAGAACTCGATACACTCTGCATGGAGCTTCAGCTCCCACCATTTGATGTAAGCGATTTCATACTATACATATGAATGCCAAATATTTTGGAACCCTCAATGATTGCATTCTTGGTAGAGTATCCTATAGCCTGACTACCTTTAAAGAAAAAATATTCCATAATATTTCTCTCACCTATATTGGGGGACACAGGCACCATGGGGATGTAGATCCTGCAGCTTGGAGAGTGGACACTAAGAGTTAAGTTGACTCCTCCTCCTGCTGTGGGCTATATCCCCCGCCTCCTCCTACTCTCTCCAGTTTCTTTTAGTGTCCTCAGAAGAGAGAAGACATGGACACCAGGTGGCTGGAGAAAATGGTCTAACTCCGGTGCGGGCCATGCCACATAGGGACCAGAGATACGAGTATAGAGTGT
>CM044436.1:37349849-37361101 GCA_024363595.1 Xenopus borealis
TCACCGGTTCCTGAGATTTTATGCAGTAGGAAAACATTGGCAGTTTGTGGCGCTACCTTTTGGCCTGTCTTCAGCCCCCCGGATCTTCACAAAGGTCATGGCAGCAGCTCTTTCGGGTCTAAGACTCCAAGGCATCAGAGTAATTCCCTACTTGGACGATCTCCTAGTGAAGGCCTCTTCTCTAGAGGTAGCAGAAGATCACACAGCTCAAGTCGTACACACTCTGACTCGGCTAGGCTGGCTTCTCAATTACAAGAAATCCACACTAGATCCAACACGGAGAATAGAGTACCTAGTAGTTATCATCGACTCCGGAAGGGAAAGAGTTTTTCTGCCAGAAGAAAAGATCAGCATCCTCCAGAGAAGGATTCGGAACCTCAGGACAACCGACAGAATTGCCCTCCGAACGGCCATGCAGGTGCTGGGTACAATGGTGGCATCCTTTCCGGCAGTGCCATATGCGCAATTTCCCACCAGACCCCTTCAACAGATAATTCTACAGCATCAGAGAAAGGATCGTCCGCATCTAGACAGACAGATTGCGTTACCAGAGCTATTAAGACTGTCCCTGGATTGGTGGCTACAGCCACAACGTCTGACTCAAGGAAAACAGTTCCCCAATCGCGATTGGACGATACTCACAACAGATGCCAGTCTACGCGGATGGGGAGGCGTCATAGATCAAAGAACAGTACAAGGACTCTGGAACCAATCGGAAAGACTTCTCCCTATCAATTTGCTAGAACTCCGAGCGATAAGATACTCCCTGTTGGACTCGCCTGTTACAGAACCAGGCAGTGAGAATACAGTCAGACAATGTAACGGCAGTGGCCTACATAAACCACCAGGGAGGCACAAGAAGTCGGACTTCTTAGCAATCACATCAGCTCGCAGAGTATCAGAAATAGCAGTGCTGTCTTGCAAATCTCCGTTCACTATATTCCATTGTGACAAAGTAGTCCTAAGACCAACTCCAGACTTTTTACCGAAGGTCGTTTCAGAATTCCACCTTAATCAGGATATTGTAGTTCCTTCGTTTTGCCCTGAACCAAAGAGTCCACAAGAAAGGCGCTTAAACAAGTTGGATGTAGTTCGAGCACTTAAGGCCTATCTAGAAGCCACAAAAAAGATTTGAAAGACAGTCTCTTTTCATCATACCAGAGGGCCACAGAAAAGGAATGAGAGCAACCAAGACTACCATAGCGAAATGGACACGCTCCACCATAATCAGAGCATACTCTGTGAAGGGTAGGAAAACACCCTTCAAAATATTAGCACATTCTACTTGAGCAATCAGTACCTCCTGGGCTGTTCGTCACCAGGCATCTGCTGAACAAGTCTGCCGGGCCGCTACGTGGTCCTCTCCGCATACCTTCACTCGCTTCTACAGGCTGCACACACAAGCTTCGGCCGAAGCCAGCTTCGGGAGGAAGGTGTTGCAGACTATTGTCAAGTGAACTATATAGGGGAAAAATGGTCCCGCCCTCAGGGGTTGCTTTGGGACATCCCAATGGTGCCTGTGTCCCCCAATATAGATGAGAGAAAGGAGGATTTTTGTACTTACCGTTAAATCCTTTTCTCTCATCCTACATTGGGGGACACAGGCCTTCCCTCCCTGTTATAATGGATTGTTCTCCCCGTTGGGAGTTTGTTTAAAGTTTGAAGAAGTTTAAATTCTAAAATGGTGGGGGACTCCTTCTCGGTTTTGGGTTATGGTGAGTTACTCCTTCTTCGGCCAGAAACTGGAGAGAGTAGGAGGAGGCGGGGGATATAGCCCACAGCAGGAGGAGGAGTCAACTTAACTCTTAGTGTCCACTCTCCAAGCTGCAGGATCTACATCCCCATGGTGCCTGTGTCCCCCAATGTAGGATGAGAGAAAAGGATTTAACGGTAAGTACAAAAATCTTCCTTTCCAAAGCAGACACTTCCACCTTGTTTGTTTTTTAACAGGAGGAGGAGGATACAACAATTCTACAGCGAGAAAAGGACTTAAGAACAAGAGTAGAAGTAATGCTTAAACAGAAAAAAGAAAGAATGCATGAGTTGAAATTATTAAAGGAGCGTGATCAAGACTTGTGTGATATTCTGTGGACCTCTCCATATCACATCGACAGTGCATGTGTTCCAAGTCTCCAGGAACTGGATCAATTTAGGAGGCATCTGGCTGGGCTTTCTGCCGAAAAGGTATATTGATTGTTTTTATACTGTCCCTGAAGCTGAATGTCCGACATCTTGTTAGGATGCCATCTAAATATATTTAAGATGTTGTTGTTATGCAGTGGCTTTCGGTTTTTTTTTTTTTTCGGTCTTTTGTTAAAAATAAATTCGGAGAGGCTACACTAATTACATAAAGTTTAATTGTCTAGTTGTGAGCCATTAGTTTTAACTCATTTGTCATATTAGTTTTCTTCAACCCACTAAAGATTACTTTAATTGCTTCTTAGGAACGCCGGGAAACAGAATTTAAAAGTACAAAGAAGCAAATTATATCTTGCATGGAGGAACTGGATCATCTTCCTGACACAAGCTTTGAACGTGATGTGGTTTGTGAGGATGAGGAAGCTTTCTGCCTTTCTAAAGAGAATCTTGATGCACTGCAACAGCTTCTTATTCAGGTTGAGTAACCATTGGTTTGATTTTTGCTTTGGCTGGTTCTAACCATTCTACAATCTGTTTCTATACACGATCCTTATTCTGTAATTGCAGTTGGAAGAACAGAAAGTGAAGAATCAAATTTTGAGTGAAGAACTAAGGTCTAAAATTACTGAACTTTGGGAAAGGCTTCAGATACCTGAAGAAGAACGAGATTCTTTTGCAGTGCATATGACTGGATCAAAAGGAAAGACCATTAAAGCAGTAAGAGGATTTTGTTAAATAAACGTGTTTGGAATTCCTGAATGCATGTTTACTCTTCACTGACTGTTTACACAGAGACCAATACATCAATAATGTATGTTATACATCAATAATGTAATATGAACCCCCCAAATTTTGCATCTCAAACAAATGCTTGATCTTTATTATAAAAAGTATTGTTTGAAAAAATATAGTTGCATAAAAAAGAACTGAAATCAAATTATACCCATAATTGTAATTTCAAATTTAAAAAAAAACTTACATTTTGCAAATATACTTTGACTTCTACCTGAACTGGACAGCTTTTTAGATGCTGAGCTTTTTGGTTTTTTTTTTTTAGATTTTTCTTTTGCATTTAATACATTTCAAATGTGGTTTTGGGAATTCACAATTTATGTCCAAAAAACATGAATTACAGTAAAAAGTAATTTGATGGTTAACTCTAACCCATAGTGTGTTAATATTGGCTAACATATTCTATCAGCTGAAATAGTGGCCATATTTGTAAATGCAAGCTACTTTCAGTTGCAGGACATATTGAATCGCCTTCAGGAATTAAAGCTGCAAAATATAAAAGTTATAGTTAAAGCAATTAGACTGGAGTTATCATCTTACTGGGACAAATGCTTCTATAGCACTGGCCAGAGACAAGCTTTTGCACCATTTAACAGTGGTAAGTAGTAATGTTATGCTTCAGTCCACATATTCAAAGGCCTGGGAGTATCCGATTATGCTAGGTTTTGTATAACTCTCAATATCATCCTTCATTATTAGAGGATTACAGTGAAGATCTGCTTTGTCTTCATGATGCTGAAATAACCCGCATTAAACAATACTATGAGTCACACAAGGAAATGTTTGAAGGTGTGCAGAAATGGGAAGAGAATTGGCGCCTTTTCTTAGAATTTGATGTAAGTCTAACATTATTATGACTCTGTTATTCTCTCTGTTTACCACAAAGTTCTGGAATATGGCAGTGCCCTTTCCTTTTAGTGTTATATTTAAGCAAATAATTCTGTTTTTCACTGATTTGTTACCTGTTCTTCTAATGAGGGTACAGTGCATGATTTTAGTGATTTTTTTTTTCCTTCGAAGGCTTAAAATGTTACGATGGATTTAATTTAAAGGAATTTTCACCTTTTTATTTTTTTTTTACAGGTTTCCAAAAATTGAAGTTTTAATGTTCCTTCCTGTCTCAAGTGTCTCAGTCTAGTAGCTCAGTGATCCAGGTGCATTCTGTTACAATTTGCTACATTTAGTTGATATATTTCTCAGCAGCATCTGTGGAGTATTAGCAACTATTGTATCATTTCTAACAGCTGCCTTTAACTTGATCCCCCAAATAAGAAAAGCCCCTACCTGCTAAGCTAGATTGCCCCCGCATACTTCAGTAGGCCTGAAAATGTCCCTAAAATTTTTCTCACCTAACCGTGCAGGGTAAGAACAGCAGAGCTTGTGGGTGTCGTCTTCTGGATTGCCAGTGCTCACCTGTAATAGAGTATTGGTGCATGCACAGCTGGAACAGTCTTCCGGTTCACACCGACTATGCATGCGCCAATATTGCAGGAAATTGCCGAAGAGGACCCGAAAAAAATCTTATAATCCACAAGATAGCACCCACAAGCTCTGCCGCACTTACTCTGCACTGATTTGTGAGAAATATTTTGGGTACATTTTCAGGACTATTGAAGTATGCATGGGGGGGGGCTATTTTAGTAGGTAGGGGCTTTTCTTAAATTAAAATTTTACCCCCAAAATGATTACTTGAGAAACAATTAAGTGGCATATTAAAGAAACTTCTCAAACTGGAATAAATAATTGAAGGAAAAGTCTACCTTCACGGCACAAACACCCCCCTCCCCCCCCCCGGCAAATGCCCCTAAGGGGTAAGTAGCAACTTGGGGGGGGGGGGGAAGTAGGCTGAGTGGAGGGGGGCCTACTGGGGGTGTGTTTGCGCTGCAAGGGTAGACTTCTCCTTTAAGTAAATATTGCCCTTTTAAATCTCTTGCCTTGAACCACCATTTTGTGATGGTCTCAGTGCTGCTTCCGAGATCACCTGACCAGAAATACTACAACTGTAACTGTAACAGGAAAAAGTGTGGAAGCAAAAGACACAACTCTGTCTGTTAATTGCTCATGTGACCTAACTTATAGTTTGTTTGGTATGCTTGTGTGCATGTGAATCCTACAATTCCAGGGGCTGCCCTTATTTTTTAATGCAAATTTTCTATATATGATTACCCAATGGCACATACTGCTAAAGTATATTTGTTATATATTATTATGAAAAATGTTTATTTACATCAAGCAGAGTTTTACATGTGAGCTGTTTTATGCAATATACTTGATAGAGACCTACATTGTTTGAGGGGTATACTATTTCTTTAAAATAGAAATGTGGTAAATAGGTTGTGCAAAATAAAAAAAAAAAAAAGTTTCAAATATATTAAGCCAAAAATGTAATCTATAAAGTCTGGAGTGATTGGATGTGTAACAAAACAGAACATGACTTTTCATTTCTCTAACTCTGAGTTGGTCAGCAACTTTAAGGGCGGGCCACATGGGACATAACTGTTCAGTGAGTTTGCAATTGATCCTCAGCATTCAGCTCAGATTCAAAAGCAACAGTTATGACCCATGTGGCCCCCTCAAGTCACTGATTGGTTACTGCTTGGTAACCAGGGTAACCAGTCAGTGTAAACCAAGAGAGCTGAAAAGCAGGAAGTTGAGTTATGTTATGTTATATTAGACATCCAGTCACTCCAGCCTTTATACATTACATTTATTTTGCACGGCCTATCTAGTAACCCAGTTTTTATTTTTATGCTAAACTGTTCCTTTAATGAAACTCAGATTCTGCTTTGCAGGGACAAAGATAACAAATGTATCAACTAAATGTATCAATTTAGAACAGGTAAAGGTGCATGTAGGTCATCTTGCCAAGGGGGTCGGTAAAATATGATATGGTGTAAACGTTTTCAGAGTGGTCCTTCTGAACACTTTCTGTTTTAGATATATATATATATATATATATATATATACAGTTTTTTATGCTCTCTTTGAAGACCCAGGGTGTATTTATTGGATTCGGTTAACCCTAGGGATGCTGATTAAAAACTTGGTTCCAAAGCCTGGCATTAGCAGTCTAAAAATGCTAGTATCTCAAAAACCATTAAAATTTTAAAATGTTACATAAATTGCAAAAGGCATCAGAGATGAACCCTGATTAAGTTTACATCCATTCATTTATTGGATTTAGCTCTGCCTTACAGTGGCAATCCACTGGAAGATCCTCTACTCACTGCTTTATTACGTTTTTGTCAGCCAACAGCCTGAATCATCACAACGGCTAGAAATGGAGGTGCTTCCTCATCTGTTAATGCACCAATAAAACTTTCATAAGGGGACAGATCATCTGTTGTCAAACAGGATCTTCTGTTGAAAACAACCTCTTACAGCATACATGCCTAGATGGTATGCCCAAATCAAGGCATGTATAGCCTGTGTATATGTGCAATCAAGGGGGATTGGTGTCATTCAAGGAATACAGGAATGCCATATGCATACTTTAGAGTCCGTACATGAGTATGAAATCACATTTTCATGAAAATTAAAATGGGAATGTATCCCCTTTTCTCCTGAAGTATTATGCCTCTTCATTTCCATCAACAGAAAAAAGCTACAGACCCGAATAGGTTCACAAATCGAGGGGGCAATCTGTTGAAAGAAGAAAAGCAAAGGGCCAAACTTCAGAAGATGCTTCCAAAGGTATGCTCTTTGCCACCATCTATAACCCACTGAAATTGTATCTATTTTTTGTTAAAGCAGGAGTGAACAGATTTCTAGCATAATAGTCAGAACACTACTTCCTGCTTTTCAGCTCTCCTCTGAGTTATTCAATTACTTTAAAGAGGATGTAAAGGCAAAAAATAAAATGCCATTTTTACTTTCTTTAATGAAAAAGAAATCTATCTCCAATATACTTCAATTAAAAATGTGTACCGTTTTTAAAAGAAACTGTATGCAGTGAAATTCTCCCTTCATTAACTTCTGTGGATAGGAATTGTCAGACAGTCCCTAAGTGCTCTGCAGGGAAACAGTTATACTTTCAAATGGCGGTGGCGGGGGAAACCCCCCACCTTATTTCACAGAACTTCAGCATATTTGTCTTTTTCCCTGTAAAACAGCCAGTGACTGTGTAGAGATCCACAGATCGAGTTCAGTCTGTATATTCTGATTATTAATCAGTCTTGCTGTATTGGCTTCTATGGCAGACATTTGACTTGTGCTGTTTTGATCATTTGACGATCCCTAAGCTTAACCCTCCCAACTGAAGCCCAGATCACACTGAGCATGTGCAAGTCTTGATATTGCAGAGATGCAGAGGACAGCCCCCTGCACCAACTTTGAATGCATAAATCATTTGTCTTATTAGGCTTCTGGTGCAGTAAGTTCATGTTTATATTTCGTATACAAAATACAGCATTTCTAACATTACTCTATTTTAGACTTTATAGTTGCCCTTTAAGGGGGTCCACATGGGCATAACTGTTCAGTGAGTTTGTAACTGATCCTTAGCATGCAGGTGAGATTTAGAAGTAAACCGTTATGACCCACATGCCCCTCCTCAGGTCACTGATTGGTTACTGCCTGGTAACAATCAGTGTAAACCAAGAGAGCTGCAAAGGAGGACGTAGTATTCTGGCTATTATGTTAGACACCCAGTCACTCCAGCCTTCATAGATTACATTTTTGGCTAGCTATATTGAAAACATTTTTCTTTTTTATCTACTTTTATACTCAACAATCCCTTAAAGTAGTTTTATAAACATTTCTAACTTGTTTTTGTCCTTTAGTTGGAAGAAGAGCTGAAAATTCGAATTTCTGCATGGGAGCAAGAACAAGAACAAGAGTTTTTTGTAAATGAGAAAAAATTTATGTACTATGTTGCAGAACAATGGGAAACTCTTCATCAGGAGAAAGAGAGGGAGAAACAAGAACGGGTAGGATTGAAAAACAGTCCCACAAAGTACATTTTACTGTGAAGCTACTGTGTTGTGTTTGAGGCCAGTTCTCTGCAAGCAGCTAAGGATCAGATGCTATGTAATCTAAAAAGGACCAAGCAAGTAACACTTCATGTGCTCAGTCTGGCAGATGCACACTGCTGTCCTGTGCCCTTTTTAAATTTCCATTACCTTACTTTTAAGGTTGGATATACATATGGGATCCGTTATCCTGAAATCTGTTACCCAGAAAGTTCTGATTACGGAATGCATATCTCCCATAGACTCCATTATAATGAAATAATCCTTGATTTCCTTTTTCTCTGTAATACTAAAACAGTACCTTGTACTTCATCCAAACTAAGATATAATTAATTCTTATTGGAAGCAAAACAAGCCTATTGGGTTCATTTAATGTGTACATGATTTTCTAGTAGACTATAGTGTGACGATCATAATTACAGAAAGATCCTTTTTCAGTAAAACCCCAGGTCCTGAGCATTCTGGATAACCAGTCCCATACCATGACCTTTAGCTGAAGTAACAACTCCAAACAAACTGCACTTACTCTTCAGTTCACTTTCCAAAATGTGGGTACACATTGTAAAAACCTGTTCACCTAGGGCCTCACTTGAACACGTGATTCTCTCCAATGACATGCTTGATAAAGAGTGGAGTGCCACTTGAAACATTGCATGTTTATGCTGCCCCAAGATGGAATGAATAAAGGCGAGTTTTAATCGTAAAAAGAATCTGGAGTGCTGTCATTATATAGGGATTGATTTACTGCTGTTGCTATGGTATTTGTCTTCCTGTAGCTAATGTGCTATCACAAATTTCATACATTTGTATAGCTGATGAAGAAGAATCGGCAACTTGAGGAGGAAATTCACTATGGCAGTGCATCAAAAACCCCGAACAAGAGGCGTATGCTTGGACCTAGTACACCTAGTAAATGCAGAAAGGTATGATTGAGAAAAAAGTTAATAAATTAATTTTTATTGTGTCTGCTGTGGGGGGGATTAAATCAATCATAAAATTAAAAGTTTATTTGACATGGAGCAAAGCAGTAAACTGAGGAGACTTTTTAAAGAACATGGTGACTCTTTAGTAGAGATCACACAATCCAGATCATAGGTCATAACGTCAGTGCGGAAAGCACAAAACTGAAGTGATTTCTATACATTTGAAGATTACATTTGTTGAAAAAAAAAGCATTTTCTTGCAGCAATGTAATTATTTTGTATGATCGGTTTTCATCCTGCAGACATGTTGAATACTTTGAATAAGGCTTGACAACTGTATCTTTTACTAGACTACAAATATATTTTGTGTTATGAGCAGTTTATCTGGCATGCAACATGGGCAAGACTAGGAACAATTGTCTCCAGAGGTGCAAAGGAACCTATTCAGAGATACAGCAAATCCATGTTTTTGTATTTGCCATAATATATCAAATTGGATTTGTTGATTTTAAAACAGTATTTTTTGTTCAGTCTCTTTCTCTGTCGACAGGGGGACACAGGGAAAGGATGAGGTTAAGCTCCACCGTTCAAGAGGCAGGACACTTAAACGAAAATAAAGTGGACATGCTGATTCAACTTAATTCCTAACACTGTATTAAACCAATCAGTTTGTACAAAGACACTGCTATAACCAAAAAAATTAGAGCTTTATAACTGCACAAAAGGTAACCAAGAAACTTTTCCAGACAGGACTGACCACTTGTCAAGGGTGGGAAGCGTTGGCTGAAGAGAATATATGAATTCTGTAGGATTTTGTAAAAGTGTGTGCCGAAGACCAGGTAGCTGCTCTCCAGATCTGATTCAGTGTCCTGCTACCGGGAGGATGGACACATCCGGACTCTATCCCAGATGTCTGCATATTAGAAGAAACAACTCAACGTTATAGACACAACCCCAGGAGCGAAGAGTAGCGGCTCCACCCCGCCTCCCCTGCAGTTCGCGCCACAACACCGGAGCTGACCTCACGATCAGCAGCCAGAGAGGAAGCACACTCCAAAAGGAGGAACAGGCTACTCCACTCACCTGCTTATTCCCACAGCGCTATGCAGAATGGCAGAAGGTAGGACAGGAGGTCTATTTCCCAGGGCAGGGGGGAAAGCTGATCGGATGCATCTTCACCAGAACAAATGTCTTCCCAGTCAGAGGGGGAACTTCCCCCCTCCCCATCCGGGACATCCTCAGAGGATGAAGAAAATCCTAATGAGAGCAGGGATAAAGAAACACATCATGACATCGACTGTATAATCAAAGGAGTTCTGGAGATACTTAATATCACCCAAACACAGGGGGACAAGAGCCAGTCCACAGGTCTATTCAAAAGGCAACACAAGTCGACAATCTGCTTTCCAGAGCATGAGCAACTAACTTTATTCAGGATAAATGGAACTGCCCAGAACAAAAATCTCAGGCCACTAAGAAGTTTTTGAAGTGCTATACATTCCCAAAGGACTTGGTAGACAAATGTCGTAGACGCACCTGTTTCACGATTGTCAAAATCTACCACCCTACCAGTCACAGATGATGCAGCCTTTAGGGACCGGCCGACAGATGATTGGAAAGCTCCCTAAGAGCAATGTACTCCGCTGCGGAATCAACACTACGCCCACTACTGGCTTCAGCGTGGGTATCTAGAGCCATACAGGCCTGGGCCGAGGCGCTGATAAAAGAGGTACAAGACGGTTTGCCAAGATCTGAGCTCATTACATCCATACTTCCTATTCTGGATGCATTGGCATATCTATGCGACGCCACCTTAGATGCTTCCCAAACCACAGCCAGAACTTCAGCTCTCGCAATAGCGGCAAGGACACTGTGGCTTAAAGGGGTTGTTCACCTTTGAGTTAACTTTTAGTATAATGTAGAGAGTAATATTCTGAAACAATTTGCAATTGGTTTTCATTTTTTATTGTTTGTAGTTGTATAGTTATTTAGCTTTTTATTCAGCAGCTCTCTAGTTTTCAGTGTCAGGAATTTGGTTTCTAGGGTAAAAATTACCCTAGCAACAATGCATTGATTTGAATAAGAGACTGGAATATGAATAGGAGAGGGACTGAATAGAATAAGTAATAAAAAGTGGCAATAACAATACATTTGTAGCCTTACAGAGCATTTGTTTTTAGATGGTGTCTGTGACCCCCATTTGAAAGCTGCAAAGAAACAGAAGAAAATTGCAAATCATTAAAAAACTATGAAAAATAAATAATGAAGTAGAAAAGTTTCTTAGAATTGGCCCTTCTGCAATATACTAAAAGTTTACTTGAAGGTGATCCACCCCTTTAAAAGTTGGTCAGTGGACCCCAGTTCCAAGAAATCGCTCACCTCCCTTCCATTCAAGGGACAACAGTTATTTGGCGAAGAACTGGAAAAG
>CM044436.1:37361388-37378876 GCA_024363595.1 Xenopus borealis
CCCCCCCCCTCCCCAACAAATTTCTGATGTCCAGAGTCCCGGCCAACATGACCAAGGCCCAGGCCTTTCTAGACTGTATCAACAACATGGAGGAATCGGGAGTCATAATTCCAATGCTATCACAAGAGAGATTCTTATGGTTCTACTCAAATCTGTTCATAATCCCAAAGAAGGATGGAATGATCAGACCCGTACTCAATCTCAAACTTCTGAACAAATTTGTCCGATTCATGATCGAAACCCTACGATCAGTAATCAGGGGAATGGAACAGGACCAATTCCTGATGTCACTAGACATAAAGGATCCATATCTCCATGTCCCAATCTGGCCTCTGCACCATCGTTATCTCCGATTTGCCTTCAAGAACAGACACTACCAGTTTGTAGCCCTACCGTTTGGCCTTTCTGCGGCCCCCCATGTCTTCACAAAATTGATGGTGGTATCGGCAGCAGCCCTGCACCTCAATCACTCCCTACCTGGACGATCTACTGATAAAGGCAAGATCAGTGGAAGAAGCGACAGCAGATCTCCAACTGGCAATATCTCTACTACAGTAGTTCGGATGGACCATAAACTGGTCCAAATCCAATCTACACCCCAACAAACAAATGACCTTCCTCGGACTAGAATTCAATACAGCCAATCAGTTAGTATGGCTCCCATACGAAAAAGAAAGAAGACTGAGAAGACTCAGACTTCAAGTAAAACAATTACTCCGAGCTCAAAGGACTACGATCTAGACAATGATGAGAGTGTTCGGTTCGATGGTGTCAACCATCGAGGCAATTCCATTCTCACAGATGCACCTACGTCCCTTACAGGAGAACATACTTGCTTTTTGGAAGGGAGGACCCCTATCGCGAACCTTCATCATGTCACAACGGACAAGGAACACTCTCATATGGTGGCTGAAACCCGACAACTTATCCAAGGGGCAATCATGGGAAACCCCGGACTGGAATGTCATAGCCACAGATGCCAGTCTCCGCGGATGGGGAGCAACATGGAACAACCTTTCAGCACAGGGTCGGTGGTCCTCAGAAGAATCTAAACTTCCAATAAACATACTGGAACTAAGAGCCGTAAAATTGGCACTCGAGCAGTGGGCCCGAAGGCTTCAGACGAAACCCGTAAGAGTACAAAGCGACAATGCCACAGCAGTGGCATACATAAACTGCCAGGGAGGAACCCGCAACACTGTCAGAGGTTCAACAAATCTTAGGCTGGGCGGAACACAACCGGGTACGACTAGCCGCAATTCACATTCCCAGGGTTATCCAACACAAAGGCGGATTACCTCCGTCACAACCAACTGTAGGCAGGAGAATGGGAATTGCATCTGGTGGGAATTTGCAGAGATAGTACGTCACTGGGGACAGCCACATATAGACCTCATGGTGTCCAAGAGTAATCGAAAGGTCCCACGATATTTTGCTCGCTCTTGAGATCCAGCATCAGCAGGAGCAGATGCAATGACGCAAGAATGGCAGTTCAACCTAGCTTATGTATTCCCTCCTCTTCCTATGTTGCCACGAGTGCTGAAGAAGATCAGACAATCGCAACTCACAATAATCGTGGTGGCTCCATACTGGCCACAAAGAACTTGGTTCACAGACCTGCAGGACATGTCCATAGACCAACTGATTAGACTTTCACCCCCCCCTCAAGGACCAATAACACACCACAATCCGGGGTTATTCCTTTTGATGGGGTTGCTATTGAAACGGGGTTTATCAGAAGAGGTGATTAACACCTTGCTGAAAGCTCTCAAGCCATCATCGGCCAGATCTTACTACAGAATTCGGCATTCTTACCATAACCATAACACCATGGTGCGTCGAAGGTAGACTCCCCTTTCTAGAACTTAACATCCCTAAGATACTGTCCTTTCTTCAGAAGGGTCTACAGCTGCAACTAAAACTCTGTTCTCTCAAGGTACAGATATAAGCACTATCAGTACTTTTTCAAACCAGACTGGCGATAGATGAGTCAAAGACATTCATCCAAGGAGTACAACACCTACGACTTCCATTTCGGTCACCAGTGCCAGGATGGGACCTGAATATAGTTCTCAAAGCACTACTTGATCCACCATTCGAGCCCCTGAGTTCTATTTCAGAGGTATTGCTCACCAGAAAGGTCGTATTCCTAATGGCAATATCATCAGCCAGAAGAGTGTCCGAACTGAGTGCACTGTCATCCGTTCCTTATTTTCCACAAAGACAAAGCTGTCCTAAGAACGGTCCCATCATTCCTTCCTACGGTGGTATCCCACTATCATGTCAGTCAGGAGATTGTAGTACCTACCCTATGCCCTGAACCTAAAAACGACAAGGAGAAAAGACTCCACAAGCTGGATGTGGTTAGAGCACTTCGCTGGCATATAGAAAGACATTCTACATCTCTGTTCCTGATACCAACAGGTCCAAAGAAGGGCCAGGCGGCTTCCAAGACAACTATCTCAAGATGGATCAGAGAAACAATTAGACAAGCCTACCTTTCCTAGGGCAAGTCTCCACCAATGGATGTCCGAGCACACTCAACGAGAGCAGTGGGAGCATAAGGGCCCTAAGTAATTCTGCCTCTGTTGAGCAGATCTGCAGAGCGGCTACCTGGTCATCCATTCATACATTTACAAAATTTTACAATCTTGGCACGTTCTCTTTTGGCCGTAATGTGCTGCACTCCGTGGTGCAGTGAAATGTCACTACAATTCCAGTCATTTCCCAACCGGGCTGGGGCTGCTTTAAGTCCCCTAAGGTCCCTGTGTCCCCCAAAAATGACAGAGAAAACAGTATTTTTTGATACTCACCGTTAAATCCGTTTCTCTGTAGTCGATAGGGGGGACACAGGGTCTCCCACCCTTATGAGGAATTGTTGACCACGTTGGTCTAAACGGATATATTCCCTCTGTTCAATGTTCTACCATTCGTTACCAGTTATTGTTATAGCAGTGTTCTTTGGTACATACTGAAGGGAATAAGGAAGTGTGTGGGGTTAAGCTGGACTCCTGACACACCCCTTGAACAATTTAGTAAGTGTCCTGCCTCCTGAAGGATGGAGATTGACCCCTAAGGTCCCTGTGCCCTATCGACTAAAGAGAAATGGATTTAATGGTGAGTATCAAAAAATCCTGTTATTCTTGTGGGAGATCAGAAATTAGTGGTCACAGTAGAGGGCACTCAGCTCAAACACCCTTCTGATTGACCATATTGCCGCTAGGAACACCACCTTCACGGTGAACCTTGTGTCAGAGATCGATCCTAGACCTTTTAATGCAAAGTAGAGCCTCGAGTACCAGACTGCAGTTCCATCCTGGTACAGGCGGATGATATGGAGGAACTACGTGCACCACTTCCTTCAGGAACGTACGTACTGTGTCGTTGAGGGCCAACTGAGACTGGAAGGCTAATACTTTTAATGAGATGAGCTTTACGGCTAACTGAGGACCCTGATGTAGAAAAGAGGGGCAGGTTGCATTACTTGCCCCAAACTCTGTAATGAGATCTAAGTGAGGTCAGTTTGGATGCCTCCTGCATTGGTGAAATTACCTCCTTCTCTAGGCCTTGTCTCCACTAAACGGCTGCTTCAACACCCATCCAGTCAAAGTGAACAGGCCAGGGTCTATGCTTTGGGGCGGATGGGCCACTCTACCAACATTTCATGAAGGTCCAAAAACCAGGTTCGCTGGATGCCAATATGGAGCTACTACCATTACTGTGATGTGAGACTGTCTGATCTTCTTCAGTATGTGAGGTAGCCTGGGGAGAGGTGGGAAACATAGGCCAGGTCAAATCGCCAGCATAACATCATTGCTTCTACTCCCGCTGCCCTTGTGCGTTGGTAGAGGTCAAAGAATCATAGTACCTTTCGGTTGATTCTGGATGCTCAGAACGATTTACAGCTGTCCCCACTGAGTTGCTAATTCCGAAAATGTCTCTGGGTTTTGAATGAGGAAGTCTGCTTTCATATTGGACTCCTGGGATGTGAATGGCAGACAGTCGCACCGAGTTCTGCCCAGTACAACATTTTCTGTGCCACCCCTCCCTGACCAGTCACTCTTGCGGCTCCTCCTTACTCGTAGGTTGTTATTTATATTGACCGTAATTTAGATTAAAATGTGTGTTTTTTGCCTTTAGGAAGTGCAGCTTGATCTTTGTACCAAAATGACTAAACCTAATGACCTAAATCATTGTCTTCTTTTCTGTAATAATATGCTGTTTTGCTTTATGTGTGGGATTATTGATACAATATAAGATTCTGAACTGTGGATTCAGAAAATACCAGAACACTGAGTTTTTTTTTTACCATATGTAAAAGTTAGAGACTAGCACTACTTAAGCCTGAGTAAGAAATTCACAAAGATTGGAAATATAACTTTTTGTATTTTAAATAAATTGTGCTACTCCCTGTACAACCTGTAACATACTCGCAGGCACTATATTTATATCAATAAATACAATACATACATGCCAGTGAAACACTGTCCATAGATGACTGGACAATGTTTATTGTAATTCTGGTTGCTAATAGGTTCGGCTTGCATAGTAGAAAAGTAAAATGATAGTTATTCATTACTGATTTTTTTTCTCTGTGTTCTAAAGTACTGCAATTTTATGTTCCCAAGCCACTGCAGTGCATGGGCATACCCTGGCATTAATATTAACATTGCCTGCTTTTCCCTCCAGCTTAATGGCACCTCCAGCTCCAGTTCCTCCAACAGCACTCTGCGCTCTGCATTCAGTGGGACGATGTGCCAGTCTCCTGTATCTCGTCCACCTGTCTGTGCTGGCAAGGTGAGTTTATTCACTGGACTGTGCTTTATTAAATTATAAAATATTTCTTACCAGTAATTTTATATACATCTATTGGTTGTGGTTCTGTTTTCTGCACAACATAAGTGCACAAACATTAATGTAAATTTAAAAAAATTTGTGTGTTGCCGTGCTACATTAAAGTTTTTTCAATAATTTGTTTTTTTCCCCATTGAATCAGCCTGGATTATCTTCGCAAACTCCAACCAGAGTGTTCAAAACTCCACAGACAAAGCGGCTAGAAAAGAACAAAGAGAATATGTGCCAGTTGAATGGAACCGCTATGAGTGGTGGGTGCCACCTCATAATACCTCCTCAACGTACCTTCAGCGTTAACTCTGTTGCAAGCACCTATTCTGAGTTTGCGGTAATTTACCTTTTCTAAGAACAAAATAATAAGAATTTAATGAGCATGGAGATGCACACAGTCAGGGAGGAAAACTATTTGCTAACAGCTCCAGTAAAGTTTCAGGTGATGGCATGCTGCTAGGGTATATTGGGGTTTTTTTATTTTGAGGAAGATTTTTTAATGTTACATACTGAGGTGCTAAAGTATAATAATACAACCAAAGTGCACATTGGTTCTATTTAGCACGATTATGCCCTACTGTGTAATAGCCATTCGACTATAAATTATATTTATTCTTAGACTTTCACTTTGTAGGTCCTACAAAGATCACCATGTTGAATTAAAGGAAAAGGAAAGGTCAATAAGCCTTATCAGAAAAGGTCCAAGTAAATATACAGTAGAACCCCCATTTTACATCCCCTGATTTAAAGTTTCCCCTCATTTTACATTATTGTTTTGTTGTCCCACATATATATTATGCATAATACATTTCCCTGATTTTAAGTTTCCCCTCATTTTAAACCATTTTTTTCTGGTCCCCTGAAAAACTTAAAATGGGGGTTCTACTGTACCAGTAAATCCTCAAAGTAATGCTGCTTTGAGTCCTCTGTCAAAAGAAACACTGCATTTCTTTCCTTCAGCTAGGGAGAAAACCATAGCTGCTACACAGATAAAGAAAACGAAGGTTCAGTCCCTCCGACGGGCTTTCCCGATCGATATCTGGCCAGATGTCGATCGGGCAGGATTAAAAATCCCGTCGGATCTGTTCGTTGATGCGGTCCTGCGATCCAATCGCCCGTACTGATCCGAATGTGGGGCCCTAGGGCCCACGATCGGATCAGCCCGATATCGCCCAACTTAAGGTGGGCATATCGGGGAGAGATCCACTCGTTTGGCAACATCGCCAAACGAGCGGATCTCTACGTGTATGGCCACCTTAAGTCTTATGCTTCACTACACTGTTTATTAAAGGGAGTTCACCATTTAACTTTGTTATTTTCAGTTCTTAAAACACAATTTTTGAAGGATGTCCCTTCCGCATTTGCAGTTTAAAGGGGAAGTCAACCCTCCCGGCGCAAAACCCCTCCCATCTGGCCTACCTTCCCCCCCCCACCCCCGGGCTATTGCCCCATACCTGTTAATTACCCCAAAATCCCGGTCCCCTGCAGGCAAGTTCATGTGTGTTCCCATGAATACGTGTGGGGTCACACGAAACGCGTTGGGAAATCTTGTGTTTGGGAAATAAAGAGCCTTTTTAATTCACCTCATCTTGCTGAGTCGTGGAGTGCGTGCCAAGTGGAATTGTTGTCGAAGTTCATGGGCGCCATCTTGTTCCGCACCGTCTTCTTCCTTGATCCGGTGGCGCATGAGCAGTAGGACGCATTTGTCAGTTTATACTACTGCACAAGTGCCCGAATTTCACAAAGTTTTAGAAAAAGGAAATCGGTGAAGTTCTGGTGCATGCACAGTAGTACCAACCAGCAAATGTGTCTTACTGTGCATGCGACGCTGGATGGGGGGAGGGGTTTTATAGCCGGAGGGGTTGACTTATCCTCTAAAATGCTATCTGGTTGTGGGGGAACGCTAAACTTGGTAGCCAAACAACTATTGCTCTGTGAGGCTACAATTTTATTGTTGTTGCACATATCTTTCTGTTCAAGCCCTCTACTATTCATCTTCCAGTCTCTTACAAAACACTTCCTGGTTGCTATGGTAACCCTAGCAACCAGATAGCTGCTGAAATCCTGAAAATGGAGAGCTGAACAAAAAAATTCATTCAAAAACCACAAAAAAATCAATTTGCAAATTGTCTCAAAACGTCAATGTATAAATCATACTAAAGGTTTATTAAGGGTTAACTTCAGATTTAATGGAACTTTTGGGATCCTATCTGCTTTAGTTCCCCTACAAATAGACAGACATAGCTGAGTCAAGCTAAGAAAGTTTTCAACCTGACTGTGTTGCAGTTTTACTCCATACTTTCTTTCTTACTGATTATTTGCTGTGATGTTCATTGCCTTCTATGTTTGCTTTATACTTCCATGTTTTGCTTTGTATTAATGATATGTAGACTTGTCTTCCTAATGCTAATCAACTAATCCATGCTGAACCAATAACTGCTTAGCCATTTAATCTTTATCCTACCCCCATTTTACCAATGCCCCCTCCCCAACATGCCAAACCTCGTCCGTGGTTGCAAGAAAAAGTCCCCCATACTTTCTCCGTTACTGTGGAGTAGTGTAGAGGTTTTATACGGCTTATACTTCTCACAACCACTCCGTAGAGGAGTGAGCAAATGTATTCTGTACGGAAGCAAAGTAGCATGTTTTTATTCTATAGTTCCTAGGGAATGCCTGCATATACCCATGCGTGGTTCATGGCATGACATCTTGCATTACACTAACAGAGATGAAATCGTAAAATATGCTGTCTTCCACAGCCGTGTTATTTATACCTAATTCCCCAGTCCAATTAGCTGATTTAGAATTGTTTATGTAGTGTAGATTTATTTCTTCCAGTCTGTCAGTGGAAGAATAAGCAGCTACATTAAAAAAGATTCTCTAACTCTTTTACATGCAGTATTTAATTCTGATACTTTTAAACGCACTACTCTGTATTGCTAAACATTACATAGTAACCCATATTAAACAGAAGTAAAAGATCCAGGTATTAAAGCCGTAATAGGTATGTGGCATTCAGGATGTTGAGTTTAGTATGTGTAGTCGGACCGTTATAGTCTGGGTATTATTCATTGTCTTCAATTACATTTACACTCTTTTGATTATGGACTATATACTGTTCATGGGGGGGGGGGTTGTTCTCCGGGAACTATAAAATGTTTACAATCCCTTACATACGTTATTGAACAAGGGAATTTTTCTCTTTATGAACTGCATAACTAAGTTGAAGGGGTGGCTTACCTTTAGGTTAACTTTAGTATGTTATAGAATGGCTAATTCTAAACAACTTTTCAACTGGCCTTCACTTTTTCTTTGATGGCTTTTTAATTATTTGTCACCTTCTACTGACTCGTTCCAGCTTCAAATGGGGGTCACTGATCCCATCTAAAAAAACAATTGCTCTCTAAGGCCACAAATGTATTGTTCTCGCTACTTTTTATTATCCTCTTTCTATTCACACCCTCTCCTATTCATATTCCAGTTACTTATTCAAATCAATGCAATGTTGCTAGGGGAATTCAGACCATGGCAACCAGATTGCTGAAAATGCAAACTGGAGTACTGCTGAATAAAATGCTAAACAACTCAAAAACCACAATTAATAAAAAAAGGAAAACCAATTTTCT
The DNA here is from genome assembly GCA_024363595.1 of Xenopus borealis. Taxonomy (NCBI): domain Eukaryota; kingdom Metazoa; phylum Chordata; class Amphibia; order Anura; family Pipidae; genus Xenopus; species Xenopus borealis. The sequence goes on from CM044436.1 coordinate 37,369,860, forward strand.
TAGAATATCTATCACGCTACATCGCACCAAAAGTTTTCTTTTATGCTCTATTTAATAAAAGCCCATGACTGTCCTGCACCTGACCTTTTTGTTTATTTCTGTGCATGATTATATCTACAGTTTAACATATTAGCATCTTACTTTTTCATCCTCTCTTATTCTAATTCTATTGCAACTCAGAGCAAATCATCAGTGGTGCAGTGCTTTCTTACTAAAATGTGGGTTTCTCAACCAAATAATTCTTCTGAACAGAACACTTGGTTCAGAGAAAAGAAATTGTCTAAGAAAAGGTACATTATGTGAATAATTTGGCTAGCACACTGCCAGCTCTAGGTTGGCTTCTCATTTTCTTTTGTGCATGGTTTCCTCTAATAACTGCCGTTTTTTCATGTATACAATAAATGAAATGATCTCATCTTACACTGGACACAACAACTAGAACCAAAGCTTCTTCCTGTTGGTTATGAGTTCTATAAGCAATACTCCAGAATTACCCTGAGAGGCTGTGATGATAACGCAATTAGCACAATTCTCGGCATTAATGATTGGTTTGAAGCCTGCTTTGAGATCATTTTATTTGTGTATGTCTCTTCTCCTCCTGCATGTTATGGCCCATGTGAAATAATGTATATTTTTCTTTTTCAGCGAGAACTTTCAAAAGCTACAAGATCTAGCACCAAACCCCATATTATGAATTCCACTATTACACATCCGCCATTCTAACAATGTATGCTGAACGGAGAAACCAGCAGATTGTGAGAGAGGCACACTACCAGGATGACTGTAGCTTTCCTGTCAGTAGGCTTAAGCACTGCTTTTATTGGCTGTTCAGTTAAATGAAGGGTGAATTTAACCCTCCCACCACCCCTAATAAGAGGGTGAATATGCATCAGGGCCAAGTTCTATCCTTTAAATATAAAGCAAGCATCTATGCACATTTTGCACTCTTAACTTAATCTTGTTTGCTAGATATATAATAGAATCGATTAAACTGTATAATAGAAGCTTTAGAATTCCTTTATATGTATTTTACTGTTCTCACAGGATTTGTAGCTAATGTTTTATTTGTACATATACGGTTTTTAGTTTGAAGATAATCATGAACACCTTTTTTTATGGCTGTTTCACAAAGTATTCCTTTTTATCAAATGAGGTACCCAATGATGGTGTGATTATTTTTGCTGTATATTATGCTGTTTGTGCTGTAGAAACATGTAGGACTATGCAGAAGCCAGCTTAACACTACATTATAGGCACAATGCCAGTGTGCTCAGTACAACACACTCTTGCAATGTTCTTTGTTAATGGAGGCCTAGATAATCGCTTAGCATTTGTGTACCATGAATACAACTGTATTAACATGTAAAGGTTGTAACTCTTTCAACATAACTTAAGGGGGTTTTATTAACACCCCATCAAGTATACTATAACTATTCTAGCTGACTGAAACGGTCATATTTAGGAGCTGTTGTATTTGGCAACAATTGCCGTTGCAAGATAATCTTGAAAGCTGGAAGACTGCAATTTTATGTAGTCTTTATTCCACAGGCTGCAGTAGAAGAGCGCTGATTTTGAAATGCTATCCTTTTTTGAAATTAGGAATAAGCATGTAATGAATAGCAGATACTCCATTTTAGGCAGCTGGAACAGTTGTATAATTTTATAAACTTTGATATAAATCATCATTTTAATTGTTTTTTAACTAGCTTTTGCAAACACATAATCAGTTTAAATCGATTTTTGCCAACAATTCATTTTTGACAGGCCAATTCAGAAGCACTTGATACTCTAAGTCCAACAGAATGAGAAATATTAGTGAGTATATTAAAGAAATGTTAATATGAGAAGTGTTTATATTTTAGGCAAGATATACCCAACTTGCAATCCTCCAGTTGTTTTAAAACTACAACTGCAAGGAATAGAGTCTAAAATTTTAATTGGTTGGGCATCCCTGTTTTATATCCCCCCCCCATTTTTTTTTTTTTTTTTTTAATTTTAATCCTGCAATACAGAACATTCTTTGCTTGTTACACCGCAGTTTTAGGAACAGGTTTCATACAAATTCAGTTCTTCAAAAGAAACAGGTTGTACAATATACAGTAGTGAATTTAAATAGGCATTTATATACAATGGAGAAAAGAAAATGTACTTCTAAACACTCTAATGACAATGGCAAGGTGAGTAACTCACTTAGGCAACACTATCTGAGTGAAGGCAAACGGCTGCACTGAATAAAACTGAATGCATTCATGCACAGCACATGTAACTTTCTGCACTGAATATATAATGGTTTTAGCTGGAAACAACACTTAAAGGAGAAGGAAAGTCTAAAATTAACTTAAGCTCTAAGTGTTGTCCATTAAAAGTATATATCTTTACCACCAAGCATTCCTTCATTAGTTTTTTTATGAATTTTTGCGGTGCAATCATTTTTTTAAAAAAAAGTTGAAACATGCATATAAAAGCATACCCTGGTTGCAGTCCACACTTCTGTCTCAATAGGGCACACGCATGCGCAGAAGTTCTCATCGGTGCCCTGCGCATGTGCACAAGGATCTTGTTGCTTCCCTGTGAAGTGATGACGCTGCAGTCACGTGATGCAGTCGTTCGTCATTGTTGACCTCTCTGCCCTGCCTTCATTCAATCAAGCTCCAATCCAGCTTCCCCATTGCTTGGAAACAAAGGGAAGCTTTGACGCTCCTGAGAAGCGGAGCCAGAAAGATAAGGTGCTAGCGTTCGGGTCTGTCTGACTGAGGTCTGTAGAAAAGACTCATGCCACAATCTTTTTTTACACTTACAGCTTATTAATAAAATGTGCAGGTGGCTCCTCAGTCAGTCAGACAATGCGTGTAAGGGTAGGGACAGACAGGGATATTCGGGGAGATTTTGTCGCCTGCTAAAAACGCCAGGCGACAGAATCTCCCCGAATCTCCCTGTCTGTCCCTACCCTTAGATTGTATCACTGGGTTATCTAGAAGGAGCATGTGCAGTAATGAAGAAGCGCAGCGCCAAACTTTTAACAGTGGCAAAACTTCAGAACGCTGGTGCACAAAACCAGTAATGATGTTACAGTTTTTAATGTGCCGTTTCAGGAGGGGGCCTGATGGTAAACATAATGAAGTAAGTTTAATTTTTTTTGTTTCCTTCTCTTTTAATGCTGCATACTAACAATCTTGGATGTCCAAGATGGCAAGATGGGTTGAGATTTATTTAGTGGCAAGGCAATTTTTCTTCGGAAGTCAGTGGCTCCAACCCTTTACTCCTAAATTTTACCCCCTTAAGTATCTCTAATATTTTTTTTTTCTTCCAATGATAGATACAATGCCTAGTAACCAGTGATGGGCAAATCGGACCAGTTTAGCTTTGCCAAAAAATAGTAAAACTGCGAAAATGCATTGAAGTCTGTGGGCGAAAAATTTATTTTGACACATTTGTCATTTTTGTGGCAAAACTCTGCCAATAATTTCACTCATCACTAATAGTAACGAATGAGCAAATAACTGAGACAAATGACTTGTCTGCTTGCTCTGGGTTACCATACATTACAAGGTGTGATATGTTTAGTTTAGAAGCATTCTGATAGGAGAAATGTACAAATAAGGAGGAATAAACCAGTCTTTATGCTAGATCTGCATTCAGTTTTCTATTCAAGCATTTTCATATTCATCTTCTAATGTTATTCAGACATGTGTCTGGTTTCTAGATTCATTGGATCCCCAGCAAACAGATAACATTCTCAGTTTCACTCTGTCGAGCCAAATATTAATCAGAAGACAAAATTGTCTTATAACTTTGAAAGGTATTCCTCCAGTGAACATCCCCCTTACACTGATTACCTGTATGTAAACTTCTGCAAATCTCCTGAAATTCAATACTGCCATTAAAATCCCTATATATTTAATTGGACATGTCTTTAGCATAATACTGCAGCACACAATGTAAGTTACACACGTGTCATAAAAATGGCTATGAAGAGGTAAAATCCTTCTAGCCATAATAATATAGTATACATTCTAGTATCATGCATTCACTGCAATCATTTTGCAGTATTTTTGAAATACCTCTTGTTTAGTCTGTAATCTTGTTTCTGTTCAGTGACCTCATTTGAAAAAGAATTTTGTGATAACATCACATTGACCTTGTACAGTTCCTGTATATAATATTAAACCTCTAAATACTGTTAATCCTACATTGCAATGTTTATTTTTTCATTTTCCTTGTGCTGTTGCTCTTGCATTAACAAAACACATCTATACTAGGTTAGATAACTTTCCCAGTTTTACTTCACTTCATAAATTTTGTAATTCTCTTACTCTGCTTCTGATATCCCAGATTTAATATAGGTTTCAGCATACTGTAATAAGAAACTTTCTAAATATAATCAATTAGAAATTCTGTACTGTTTCTGAAATCATCAAGTTTATCTTCTCTATCCCTCTCCGCATCTGTTTCTCTTCATTCACTCTTCATGCAGGAGTTAGGTGTCAGATATTCATTGACTGTTAGATCCAATATATCTTATAAGGGGCTCCTTTTGCCTAGAAGAAGTATTAGAGCTCACTCTATTAAAATCACCAGACATCATGTCTCTCTACATGCAGAATTTGTTCAAAAGGCAGTTATTTTGTTGTACTGGAATCCCTTATTTGAGTGAGCTCTAATACATCTGCTAGGCAAAAGGAGCCCCCCTATAAGATAGCCCTCCTATATCTGACACCCAACTGCTGCATGAAGAGAGAGTGAAGAGAAACAGATGCTGAGAGAGGGACTGTGAAGATAAACGTGATTTATTTATAAATCTGAGATTCTGAACTCCTATTTTTCATCTGTCTACATAAATGAGGAACCAGTTAATGAAGGTTTCCTTCGTAATAGTCTCAATTCTAGCAAAACAACTAATGATGCATGGTTAACACATGAGGCTTTTCAAGAGAGACTAGAACATGTTAAGCTAAACAAAGGTCTGGGGCCAGATGGTATTCATCCCAGGGTACTTAGCGAGCATAGCTCTGTGATGGCCAAACCTCACTACTTTATTTTTCAGGATTCATTGAGGTCTGGCATGGTGCAGAGAGATTGGTGAATTGCTAATGTGGTGCCGCTATTCAAAAAAGGATCCCGTTCTCCGCCTCAGAACTATAGGCCAGTTAGTCTGACGTCGGTGGTAGGAAAGCTTTTTGAATGGTTAATAAGGGGTAAGATACTGGACTACATAGCAAATCATAATACTATGAGTTTGTACCAGCATGGTTTTATGCATAATAGATCTTGCCAGACTTAACTTAATAGAGCAGGGACCTCTATTCTGGGATACCAGTGGATGTGATTTACTTAGGGGCAGATTTACTAAATTCACATGTATTATTTGAAATCCTATCAAATTTTCAAAAAGATTAGAATTTTTGAAGGCCACTTTGACCATCGAATTTTGAAAATTCAATTGAATCAAATAAAATTCCATTGAATATTCGTCAGTCACATTACTTGCCCTTTAAATTTTAATTTGACTGCCTAGTTTTCCAAACTAAACCTACCGAATTGTTGTTATTCCCTATGGGAAGCTCCCATAGCATTTTTTAAAAGTTTTTTTAGATTGTATAAAAAAAATTCGATCAAATGGTTAAAATTGTTCGTTTCGAACTATCTAATCGTTCGATCAAATTTTTTTTATTCGATCGATCGAATTGCGGTAAAAACCTTCAAATTCAAATATCGAGTTTTAAATTTGACCACAATTCGTTTGGTCGAATTTAGGGATGCACCGAATCCAGGATTCGGTTCGTGATTCGGCCAGGATTCGGCCTTTATCACCAGGATTCGGATTCGGCCGAATCCTTCTGCCTAGCCGAACCGAATCCTTATTTGCATATGCAAATTAGGGCCAGGGAGCTAAATCACGTGACTTTTGGCACAAAACAAGGAAGTAAAAAAGTGAGCCTACCATACCTTTAACTGTTTGTATCCGTATGTTTGACAATTACATTATTGCTGCTGACCAAGGGGAGATTTCTGCAGCTAGAAAGCGTGCTTTACTTATTCACTGCCTGGGGGCAGAGGGACAGCATATATTCAATACATTAACATTACCTGATGATACTTATGAAACTGCTCTTACTGCTATAAAGAACTTTTTTGTGCCAAAAGTAAAATAAATATGGTTGCTGAAAGATATAAATTCCGCCAACGGGGACAGCGTAATAGTGAATCCATGTCCTGCAAAAGCTATACAGTGCTGCAAATGTTTAAAGCCAGGTCACTTTGCTATGGTCTGCCGTAGTTCTACTAAATATGTTCATGAACTTACTACTACAAATGTTACAGTATTCAGTGTGGATAAAGCTGGTACATTTATTCCAGACAAGTTTATATGCAGTGTCAGTACTGCTTCTACTGGCAAGGGGCACTCCATTAACCTGATGCTTAAAATACTTTGCAAAAGATACACTTGGTGCACCTGCCCTGAGACTGGTCAGTTACTTAAAGGATCCAATTCCTGTGCTTGGTTGGTTGCCAGTGACTGTACTGCAAAATGTGACTTTTACATTGTGAATAAAGGTACTGCTATACTTGGAAGGGATCTCTTTGCTGAATGCAATTAGTTGATGGTCTTATTACTACAGCAGTAAAACTCACGTGCACACTCCTTAATAATAACGCTTGGTGCTTGGATGCTTTAGGGAGATGGCCCTCCCAGGAATTCGTAGATACAAAAGATAAAGCCAGCAAACAAGGCAGGTGCAAACCGGGGTCAAGCCCCTGGTGTGTTTATTGCGTCACAATGTTTCGGGGGCGGTCCCCCTTCCTTAGGTGATGCACCTGAGGAAGGGGGACCGCCCCCGAAACATTGTGACGCAATAAACACACCAGGGGCTTGACCCTGGTTTGCACCTGCCTTGTGTGCTGGCTTTATCTTTTGTATCTACTTATTACTACAGCACCAGTGCCTGCCACACAGCCTGTGTCTAAAATTTCACCACAAAGCAACACATCACTGGGCTGTGCAAAGAACATTGTACACAAAGTTAAGTTGAGACCAGATGTAAAACCAGTACACCAGAAATTGAGGCGCTTGCCCTACTCTATAAGGGAGACTGTCTCACAGGAACTAAAGAAACTGGAAGAGCAAGATGTGATTGTAAAATCAGAATCCTCTGAATGGGTTTCACCAATTGTAACAAAGAAGAAAACTGGAGGTATTCGATTGTGTGTTGAGCTCAGTGAACCTAATAAAGCAGTTGTTATTGATAATCATCCCTTGCCATACATAGAAGAAATATTTTCAAAACTCCGAGGAGCAAAGTTCTTTTCAACCCTGGATCTTCAGAGTGCTTATCATCAAGTATTACTGCATGAAGAAAGCCGAGACACCTCTGCATTTATCACCCATGATGGTTTGTTTCGGTTCAAGCGTGTACCTTATGGACTGGCTTCAGCACCAAGTTGTTTTCAAAGACTGATGTCCATGACATACCTGGTGTACAATGCTATTTGGATGATATAATTGTCTACGCTCCAACTATGGATCTTCATGACAAGTGCCTGGAAATGGTTCTGAAATGTATTGATTCCGCAGGACTCAAACTGAACCTTTTGAAATGCCACTTCAGACAAACTCAGCTGTCATTTCTGGGTCATACAGTGGAGATAAAAAGTCTACACACCCCTGGTAAAATGTCACTTTCCTGTGCTGTACAAAAATCAGACAAGGATAAATCTTTTCAGAACTTTTTCCACCTTTAATGTGACCTATAAACTGTACTACCACTCAATTGAAAAATAAACTGAAATCTTTTAGGTGGAGGGAAGAAAACAAAAAAAAACTAAAATAATGTGATTGCATAAGTGTATACACCCTCTTCTAATTGGGGATGTAGCTGTGTTCAGTATTAAGCAATTACATTAAAAATCATGTTAAATAAGAGTCAGCATACACCTGCCATCATTTAAAGTGCCTATGATTAACCCCAAATAAAGTTCAGGTGCTCTAGTTAAAAATCTCATTGTTAAAAGATATCCGTCAGGAAAAGGGTACAAAAGAATTTCCAAGGCATTAGATATACCATGGAACACAGTGAAGATAGTCATCACCAAGTGGAGAAAAAAGGCACAACAGTGACATTACCAAGAACTGGACCTCCCTCCAAAATTGATGAAAAGACGAGAAGAAAACTGGTCAGGGAGGCTACCAAGTGGCCTACAGCAACATTAAAGGAGCTGCAGGAATATCTGGCAAGTACTGGTTGTGTGGTACATGTGACAAAAATCTCCCGTATTCTTCATATGTCTGGGCTACGGGGTAGAGTGGCAAGAGGAACGCCTTTTCTTACGAAGAAAAACATCCAAGCCAGGCTACATTTAGCAAAAACACATCTGAAGTCTCCCAAAAACATGTGGGAAAAGGTGTTATGGTCTGATGAAACCAAGGTTGAACTTTTGGCCATAATTCCAAAAAATATTTTGTGCAAAAACAATACTGCAAATCAGAGTGAAACTGGGCAGAAAACTGGAAAATGAGGTTCAATGTTGATAAATGCAAGATGTGGTGTTTATACAAATGGCCTGCAGGTGGCACTGTGCATACACAGGACTTTCTGTACAGCTTAAAAGTGAAAGTAAGACTTACTGCTGTTATGTAATGGCTGCATGAACCTGCTAATAAAGCACTGTTATACTCTCCTAATCCTCGGCTACCAAACACAACACAAGGTTATGCACTTTGGCAAAAATAATATAAATGCAAGTTATACACTAAATGGCAGTGTGTTGGGAGTTTCCTTAAGTGAGAAGGATCTTGGGGTTTTTATAGATAACAAGTTGTATAATTCTGGACAGTGTCATTCTGTAGCTACTTTTTTATGTCTTGCATAAAAAAATAGCATAACCTCAAGGGATATATAAAACATAATTATGCCTCTTTATAGGTCACATGGAGTATGCAGTGCAGTTTTGGACTCCAGACCTTAAAGGGCACCTATTGGGGCAAAATTATACCCCCAACCAAAAGTGCGGGCTGATAG
>CM044436.1:37381839-37394254 GCA_024363595.1 Xenopus borealis
GGGCGCGTCAGCTTATGCATATTTTGTACAAACTTTGTAACTAAAAGTGTCTTTTTTTTTTGTTGCAGTTCAGTCGTGCAAATTCTCACTTAGGGGTTAAAGGTTGGAGTGCTGGGGAATTTTTTTGTTTTTTGTGCACCCAATTGCTAAGGGATTGAGCTGCATTACCTTGTTTAAGTATCCTCCTATTTTCCAACAAGGGGTACTTTATTTATTGTAATACACAATTTATAGTGAGTCATGTAACAAAAATGACATCACTGATCACTGTTTATAACTGATGATATCACTACTCACTGTTTATAAGGATATAATTTACAGAATATTCGTGGTTTTTGTGTATTATATAGTGAATAAAGTAGCCCCTCTTGTAAAATATAAGGATATTATAAGTTACCGACAAGTTTCATGACCATATAAAAACATGAGGCCAAAGATCAGCTGATGTTCTGTCCCTACAGCAATTGTATGAAGTTTCTGTCCGACAAAAGCTGGTGACAGTCTCTCAGTGAAGATCGTCAGATCAGCAATACATGCAGCGATATCAACGGCAGCCGCCAGAAATATTTTTACCTGTCCGATCGACTGAACGCCCGAACAGCATGACACGACAAATATCGGTTTGCAAAAATATCCTTGGCACACAGGAATAAATTCAGCAGGGGGAACTCATTTCGGGGAACCTCGAATGTCGAGACACTCCACACACGATCCGTAAATCGTTGCGTCTATGGCCAGCTTTAGACTGGATCTATGTTCTTGTTGGCACGTATCACTGTCAGACAGACACCGCTTTTAAGTTCAAGTTAGAGAAGAATAGAAACAATAAAAAAATGGGCTTTCCCAAACAGGTCTGGCATTTCAGTATACGTTACCCCTCACTGGATTACATGGTGTAGTTCATGACTGTTACAGGTTATTGAGGGCATATACAGTTTAGGTTTCCCCTCCTTTTACATTGTTGTTTTGTGGTCCAACCTATATATTATTCATAATACATTTCCCTGATTTTACATTTCCTGGATTTTACACCATGTTTTACTGAACCCCTGTAAAATGGGGGTTCTACTGTACAGGGACACAACATGCATGACAAGTGCTGGCAATATGTGCAGACAATAGCATTTTTTTTTTTTTAACGTTTGTTTTTATTGTTTTATTGTTTTGTATTCTTTAACAATAATAAGAAGAAAAGAAAAGTAAATAAAGAAACAGAATTACAAAGAAAATACCAATACAGTTAAATTACACAAGTAACCCCAATTCGTGCTTGTACAATGTATAACAACACCGTGTTTACTTAAACAGACAAGGTATGACTTTACTGATATTATCTGTTACACTGAAAGTTTGCAGATGTATATTCACCTATATTAAACTAATAAACTTTTAAAACAAAGACTGATGTCGCTCTTCTCTTCTTCCCTTCTCGGTTATATATGTCAGTATAAGTAGGGTCCCCAAAATGGGGGGGGGGTATATTATCCCTCTTGAGCCACTGAGAGGTGTTCGTCTACCCAGATAGACCATATTTTGTCAAATCTTTCTGGACAGCCCCTTTTGTAGTAGGTAATTCTGTACAACGGGATGTGTTGGTTGACTAGGTTAACCCATAGGCGTACTGTAGGTGCTAAGCATGATTTCCAGTTCATTGCTATTAAATGTTTGGCCTGTATAAACAGGAAGGTTAGTAAGTGTTTTTCAGCTGTGGAGGGGGCAATGTCTTTAATTTGGTTAAGGAAAAGGGCTAGTGGGTCCATTGGTATAAAAAGGGCCAGTGTTTGGCCTAGCTCCTCTGTCACCTCACCCCAGAACTTGAGTATTACCGGGCATTGCCATACCATATGGAAGAAGTTAGCAGGGGTGTATCCACACTTATGGCATAGGTCTGGTATGTCTGGGTTAATCAGGTGTAGTCTATGTGGGGTAAAATAAGTGCAGTGTAAAAATCTAAACTGAATCATTTTGTCTCTAACACTAATTAGTGGAACGTAAACTGTTTCAAGAATTTCTAGCCAGTTTTCTGCGTCTATTGTAGAGACGTCAGATGCCCATTTTCCTCTTAATTTTGGTAGGGGATTAGAATCGATTTTCAGTAGTTCTTTGTAAAAAAGTGATAATTGTTTATTCAAATTGCCTCGATGAAGCAGTTGCTCTATTGGGTTAGACATTATATTAATTACTGTCCCACTAAATTGTGCTTGTGTGGCATGTCTCTGTTGTAGGTACCCGAAGAACATGGTCTGGGGAAGGTTAAAGTTTTCTTGAAGTTCTGCAAAAGATCGGATTTTGCCCTGTACAAGAATGTCCCCTAGGTATTTAATATTGTATGAGGCCCATAATCGAGGTTCCAGATTGTTCTTAAATTGGGAAAGCTGTGGGTTAAACCAAAGACGTTCATATTTGGAGTTTTGTGTGGCAGATTTTGGGAACTTGTGGAGGACAGATCTCCAATTGCTTACAGTTTCTTTCATGAGTGGGGTAACCCCCGTATTTTGTTTAGTACCCCTATATAGTAGCAGACAATAGCATTTACACAGTGACACAACAAATGACAAGTAAAGGTGTTATGTTTTGGTAGCTGATGATGAACAGAGTAAGTAACAGCACTATATAAATATTTATTTATGTATATAGTGCAGGCAAGAGAAAGTACACACTGGCAGGCAATAGGTGTAGAGAATCACATGGACTGGACAATGATAAAAGAGATCAGCAGAAAGAAACAAAGGAAGCACTGTAGCAATATAACTGCTTAAGGTATGATGAACAGGGCACAATACAAGGTTATACTTTACATCACAGAGGAATTGCTTTATAGTTTTACTCCCACGATGCTCTGCGCCCGGACAGATACCTGAAAGCTGCGAGTAGTGTTATGAAATGGTGATGAGGAAGTTTGCCATTGCTCTAACCTTTTCTGGGCTGCTCTCCCCCATATCTAGTGTTTATAGACGTAGGTCTCCACCAACCCCACGCTTGCCCAGCTTCTGCTTCCACCAGCCTGCTTGCCCTACCCAGCTCTTTCACTGCTCCTAGGGTTTCCACCTGTTCTGGAAATAAAAAAACAGCCTTCCTATATGGGATCAAGCATAATTTTTACCGGCCAGGCCAGTAAAATACCAGCCAGGTGTTAACCCTAATTGCTCCGGTGAGCCAGTTTGACATTTAGTGATGAAACCTAGAGCACCGCCTGGACATTCTTAAGCCTAATAAGAAAGTGGCTTCTCACTCCTCACTCCGGCCTGTAAGATAGTGTAGCCCACCCTCTACAGCGCTTGCTTTGTATTGCAGGCTGTGTGAATCCGTGAGCCCGGTTCTGTACAGGGACTGTGTACCCAGTTTAGTTAGAGGCACCAACTTTTTAGTAGAAACATCCCTTAGGAATATTTGTTTCAATAGAAAGTTATAATAAATATGCAGACAAATGGAAATGGTTAGTTGAGGTTTACATGTGCTATGGCTCGTTTTGCTGGATTGGGGGTGGAAAGGAATACACTATAAGGTGATATTTTAATGGCCTGCCTTGAAAACAAACATGATGGGGTAAATCCTTATTTCTTCAGCATATGTATTAACATAAATCCTCTAAGATGTCCTGACATTGTTCAATATTGGTAATAACAGACCACACAACTGGCCAAATTACACTGAATACAATGCAGACGTGCAGGTCATACAGTTCACATCAGCCAATAGCCACATACATGTTAAAAATAAAGACCCCAGTTATACCTTTTATTCAGAAACTCTGTATAAAAATACTCCCCATGTGAATATGCATCACATTTCTAACAGAAATAAGTTTAAAAAAAAATATATATATATATATTTTCTGTAATATATTGTATATCATATAGCATAGCCCCATGTGCTTAAGTAGGTATTTTTAAATAAAACATAGAAGCAAGGCTCTCCGATAACAAAAAGATGAAATAGCCTTCCAGGTTAATACACATTTAATGAAATAAAACCCCTTCCCTACCTGACCTCTACAATTTATTATAATAGCATTTATACTCATCCATTATCTACACATATTCTACACATGGACGTGTAACTGTGTTTTGTTTCTTTATTTCCAGCTTCTGATTGTCACACTGTCACATTTTCTGTCTCTGCTTTTTCTAAGAGATTCATATTTCAATATTTATTGGCAGCAGGCAAGTGGTGCTATCCTCTGCCAGGCTTCCTTTGTTAATCTGCCCCCGCAATCTTCTTACACTTCTTAATCTTCTAAAGGACTCTGATTATCACAGCTCACATCCTCTGCCAGCCTTTCCTTTGCTTCTATCCGGACACCTTTGTTACTGTGCCGTACGCTGCCCTGGACGTTACTATGGAAAAGAGAGCGTACAAGGGGTTTTCTGTAAAATATATTCTTGTTAATCCACTATCATCAGAGAAAGGACCAGGAGGCCATACACACCAATGCCAAGCAGGGGAAGAGGGCTCCTATGAGATTAAAATAAAATATTATGATCACATAAGGTGGTTGCAGTACCTTTTTCAGTTATGCATTGCCTTTATTTATTATATATAAATTATATATATATTATATTTATAAATAACTACATATAATTAGCTGCAGAAATTAGCGGTAATATTTGGTTGCGGCCAAAACATTTATCATTCATTGAGGAATGTAGACTAGAGTACAGGTTGCTGCATTTCTGCCCCAAAAGGTGGTATCTTCATGTATAAACCAAGGGGTGGTTCAACTTCAAGTTAACTTTTAGTATATTGTAGAAGGGCCAATTCTAAGAAACTTTTCAATTGGTCTTCATTATTTATTTTTCATAGTTTTTTAATGATTTGCAATTTTCTTCTGTTTCTTTGCAGCTTTCAAATGGGGGTCACTGACACCATCTAAAAACAAATGCTCTGTAAGGCTACAAATGTATTGTTATTGCTACTTTTTATTACTTATCTTTCTATTCAGTCCCTCTCCTATTCATATTCCAGTATCTTATTCAAATCAATGCAGGGTTGCTAGGGTAATTTGTACCCTACAAACCAAATTGCTGACACTGCAAAATAGTGAGCTGCTGGATAAAAAGCTAAATAGCTATAAAACCACAAACAATAAAAAATGAAAACCAATTGCAAATTGTCTCAGAATATCACTCTCTACATTATACTAAAAGTTACCTCAAAGGTGAACAACCCCTTTAAAGTGCTTTATAATGACCAATTATTAATTCATAAATCAACAGAGCTGTGTTTTTTTTGTCCCTAGTTGAACAAGGGTTTTGCTTCATTCTGTGTATCTTTCACAATAATCTAACCACTAAAGGCATTATTTCTCTGGCACTCATTGATAGTTCTTTTAACCTCAGCAGAGGAAGACGTATGACTACGCTCACTCATTTCAAAAAACACAAAATAAATAATAATCATAATATTATAATAGTGGTGCTAATTAGAATCCTTGCATCTGTCTTTAAGCAAAATATTCCTCCCCTTCACTAAACTTACCCATGATAATGCAGCATTACCTTTCCAGTTTCAGATCCAGATGATATACGCCTATAAGCCAAAGTAGTCTTTAAACAAACCAAAAAAATAAATGACTTGGGGTAAATAATAACAACATTTGGTACTTGCTTTAAACTATCATCTCACTGATAGCACTTCTCTGTTTTCATTCCAGTTTAACACACATACTGCCTACAAGTTCCAGGATCATACAATATTTGAAATTCCCAAAGTCACTCTGAAGGAACATAGACACACAAAAAAAAGAAATTTAGAAAAATAAAACCCGGTTCATGCACCAGATGCATAAGAAATCATTTCATGCACACCAAGCATAGAATTGGATTTATCTGACATGCTGTCACTTGTTTAAATGAATTACTATATGGTTACTAAAATGAGGACTAGTTACTGGATATGCATTGGTAATACAGAACCCAAATAAACATGCTTTCTCCAATTCATTCATTTAATCCATTAGCATTCAACAAGCAAGATGCCCCTGATTCCTGTGGCAGTTCTAATAAGTCAGAGCAGACTGCACGCTACAAGGCATGTGGCATAAACACTGCAATTTCTCATTTGCTTGGACACTGTTATGTAAAATATCCTCAGAGTAAGGAATCCAAGGAAACTAATCGCTTTATACGTGCTAAACACAAATGGCTGTGTATTAGAGATCACCTTATAAACAAGTCTTTATTTGCTAATCAGAGCTATTCCACCAGGGCTCCAATGAGAAATGTGTTTGGGAGTTTGCTTGTTTTTTAGAATTCAGGAACTCACAAGCATACAGAAAGAGTAAACTAAAATGTTAGAGAAATGTACTTATTGTTAAAGGGATACTGTATGGAAAAACTTGTTTTTTCCCCAAAATGCATCAGTTAATAGTGCTGCTCCAGTAGACTTCTGCACTGAAATCCATTTCTCAAAAGAGCAAACAGATTTTTTTATATTCAGTTTTGACATTTGGATAGACATTCTGTCAATTTCCCCGTTTCCCCAAGTCATGTGACTTGTGCCAGCACTTTAAGAGGGAGCAGCTTTCAGGCAGGCTGTTGTTTTTCCTTCTCAATGTAACTGAATGGAACACAGTGGGACATGTGTTTTACTATTGAGTGTTGTTCTTAGATCTGCCAGGCAGATGTTATCTTGTGTTAGGGAGCTGTTATCTGGTTACCTTCCCATTGTTCTGTTGTTAGGCTGCTGAAGGAGGGAAAGGGAGGGGGTGATATTACTCAACTTGCAGTACAGCAGTAAAGAGTGATTGAAGCTTATCAGAGCACAAGTCACATGATTTTTGGGGCAGCTGGGAAATTGACTAAATGTCTAGCCCCATGTCAGATTTCAAAATGTAATATAAAAAAATCTGTTTGCTCTTTTGAGTAATGGATTTCAGTGTAGAATTCTACTGGAGCAGTACTATTAACTGATGTGTTTTGAAAAAAAAAAAACTATTTTCCCGTGACAGTATCCCTTTAAACAGCTATCTCCAGCTCATATTTTTTACACTAAGGGGCAGATTTACTAAGGGTCAAATTTTGAATGCAAAAAAAGAATCGAAATTCGACCAAGGAATAGTGGGGAATTAAAAAAATTTGAATTTCGAACACAGGCAACTTAGTAAACTGTTCATTACTGGGTGCATCCTTAGCCGACTGAGCAGCATATAAATACTGAAAGTCAATAAAAATCAACTCTAGAAAGCACGTTTTTAAAGGGATACTGTCATGGGGACATTTTTTTTTCCAAAACACATCAGTTAATAGTGCTACGCCAGTCGAATTCTCCACTGAAATCCATTTCTCAAAAGAGCAAACAGTTTTTTTTATATTTCATTTTGAAATCTGACATGGGCTAGACATATTGTCAATTTCCCAGCTGCCCCTAGTCATGTGACTTGTTCTCTGATAAACTTCAGTCACTCTTTACTGCTGTACTGCAAGAAGATCTAACAACACCACTCAATAGTAAAAACCCATGTCCCACTGTGACTCCTTCAGTTACATTGAGAAAGAAAACAACAGCCTGCCAGAAAGCAGTTCCCTCCTAAAGTGCTGGCACAAGTCACATGACCAGGGGCAGCCGGGAAATTGACAAAATGTCTAGCCCCATGTCAGATTTCAAACAAATCTGTTTGCGCTTTTGAGAAATAGATTTCAGTGCAGAAGTCTACTGGAGCAGCACTATTAACTGATGTGTTTTTAAAAAAAATTCTATCCCATGACAGTAACCCTGCATTATGCATGCAGCATTTGCTGCAATTCTGATAGGCTGTTTATACTCACCTTGCCCTTTACTCACCAATCTCAGTTTGAAATAATTTTATAATAATTTTAATCTATGGGTCCAAGATTCCAAGCAATCCACTTGCAACCTTATGTTTACTAAAATGATTTTACCACCAATAAGGATTATTTATATCTTAGTTAGGGTCTAGTACAAGATACTGTTTTATCACCACTAGTGTCCAAGTGCTGCCAGTAGTATCACTTACCTGTACTGGAGAAATTGCTGCAAATCCATTCTGCTTAGGGAGATGTTCTTTAAAAGATCCAGTGAGATCAGGCCCTCCATCAGGGGGGGACAGGGGGGACAAGTATCCCGGGCCAGGGGCTGAAGGCCCCTTACGAGGGCAGTAGCGAGCGCTCGCCTCGCTGAAGTCCTGCGCAGAATGCGGAAGTCCTGAACGTTTGCAAAGTCCTGAAAAGGCGGAAAGACCCAAAGTCACAAAAGGAGCCGAAACTGAAGTCCTGAAGCGGCGAAAATATCCAAAGTCACGAAAGGAGCCGACACTGAAGTCCTGAAGCGGCGAAAATATCCAAAGTCACGAAAGGAGCCGACACTGAAGTCCTGAAGTGGCGAAAATACCCGAAGTCACTAAAACAGCTATAATTGAAGTCCTGAAGCCACAAGTTCAATTCTACTGACACCAATGTGGGTTTCTTCAATTTTTTATTTTAATACTCTATAGGCCCCTGACCAATTTAAAAAAATATATATTTTTTTGGGGCCCAAATTTTTTTTTAACTTGTTGGGGGGCCCTGACCACCAATTAAAAAAAAACGTTTTAGGGGGGCCCTGGCAACAATGTTTTTTTTAAAAAAAATATTTTTTGGGACCTCAATTTTTTTTAACTTGTATGAGGGGCCCTGGCACCAATGCTTTTTAATGGGGGGGCCTGGCGCCAAATTTTTTTTAACTTATAAGGGAGCCTTTGTGGGGGGGTTACGTTTTTAGCGCTGATGTCTGTGTGGTCTTTTAACTTTGATGTGGCGTGGGCAGGGATTAGGGGCGGGGCTTGGGTGGGCAGGGCCCAGGGGGCCCCAAAAATTTTGTTGTGTGGGGCCCTGTGATTTCTAATATAAAATACAGCTCAGTTAGAGAGCTCAAACCATGGAAATGTTTGTCCTCACCATGGCCCTGATCTTATGCCCCATCTTCTCCCACACAAAGCCAAGTAAAAAAAAAAAATCAAAGTCTGTTAAAACTTTGCAGCCCCCCGGAAGGTAATTGATTAAAATGTATTCAGGAGACGTCTGAAACTCTCACAGCTTTAATCAAAGAGGAACTGAGCAGCGGGAACGTCAGAGGCTGATTGAATTTCCAGAATCTCCTGTTTGCAGTTTGGACAACTTGGACAAATCCTTTCACAGCTTCAAAATCAGATTGTAAGCTCCTTGATCCTGGGACTCTGTGTACTTGGCCAAACATTTCAGTGGATGAAATCATACTACTAAAATATTATTCAGTAATGTTATTATTCTTTTCTTCCCATTCTGTTCCTATATATATTTACAAAAAAGTACAATAAAATTGTCTATAATAACACTTTTTATGCATCGCCTAACATTTGCCATAAAATGTGTTATAAGAACATGTATTTGTAATCAAATAAATAGATTATGTTGCATCAGGTTGCTCGGATTTGTTACAGCCATACTTGGAGCAATGTTGAGCTCAACAGTCTGGTTTTAGGTAAGTACTAGAGGTAAGGGACCTATTATCCAGGATCCTTGGGACCTGGGCTTTTACAGATAAAGGATCTTTCTGTAATTTGGATCATTATACCTTATGTCTACTATAAAAATATTTAGGGGCAAATTCACTAACCTGTGTAGTTGCGCCTGTGTTGGCTTCACTAGCATTCACCGCACTACGCCAGGCGTAGTTTCACCAGCGCTACGCAAATTCACTAAAATTCAAAGTTGTGCTCAGGGAGGTGAACGCTAGCGAAGTTGTGCTACAGTTACAGGCAAAGCAAAGTTACGCTAGCGATGCCTAATTTGCATATAAAAGTATAATAGACGCATATATGCTTCAGCCACTACATTACACTACACAAGCCCAGGAAACCTTTAATAACTCAAATAAAGGTGCTCTATTGCCCTACATGTGCCTCCTGTATAGTTGAGCTGCCATATGTTAGGAAATGTAGGGGGAAGGAGGTTACCCTAAAAAATGTATGATCTTTTTCAGTCTATCACCCTTAAAAAAGGAAAACACGCCAGTCTCCTATCTATTGTATTGAACTTTGCCAGGTCTGACCTGGCGAAGTAAAGTCTAGCGCAAGAGTTCAGAAAAATGTTCATCTTAGTGAATTAGTGTAGTTATGTCCCTTCATCAGTGCGCAACTTCGCCTGGCGTAAGGGTGCGAAGTTGCGTTAGTCTATCTACTTCGCTAGCAAAAATTCCTCAGTCAGTGTTGGTAAATTAGTGTTGTGAAAATGACATCATGCTGGTGAATTAGCGCTAGTGTTAGCCACTTCGCACTTTAGTGAATTTGAACTGTCGGATGGTCCTACAATGCCTCGAGGTAATTTCAAGCAACTTAGGAAAACGCAACCCCACGTGTGAATAGGCGCAGGCGACTTTACATTTCAGCTGGCGGGAGACACGGGCAAGCAATTCAGGGAAATTAGCCGCCAGGCGTCAAATCTCCCTGAATCTTGCCGTTTGGACTAACCCTTAAACAACAAACAGCTCTGTGCTGCTTCCATGCTCCCCTTCTGCACAAATCAAGGTGGGTACATGTGTAATTTAGTGAGCTACTACTATTTTCTATAGTCTGTGCATGCGCCCAGCCTTCGTGGTGAATCAGAGACATGGGGGGAACATGTGGTGGCAGTGGCACTCTATAGAAGAGTAGCCTGGGCCTGTTCACTCACTGGCGTATGCCCATAAAAAAATTGGATTTGCCAATTCACATTCACAAAATGTTTACTTTACTTTAGTGTTTACTTTAAACACACACGTCGAAGTTGATGCGATGTGCGTCAAAAGCGTGCTGCGACGCGCGTCAAAAGCCTGCCGCGACTCGTTTCGCAAATTTTTCGCCAATTCGCGAATTTCTCTGGAAATTCGCAAATTTTTCGGCGAAGCAAAACTGTGCAGATTCGCCCATCACTACTGACAATGCTTATTTCATTAGCCCATTCCATAGTTTGGCACTATAAATAACAACACATTGTTCCTCAAGCAGCTAGAAGATCTCGGAATAAAAGGGACCTGCATCTCCCCTAAAAAAGAGCATACCTCCCAACTGTCTCTTTTTGGAGGGACAGTCCCTCTTGTGACAGCGCAACCTGCAGTCCCTCATTTGTACTGGAAAGTCCCTCTTTTCTCTGCACTGAACATACAGAAAAAGAAACAAAGTTTCTAACTTACTTGGCTGTTGGCAGAGAGCCCAGAACAGCTAATAAGATACTTTGTAACAGTTTTGAGATAAGAAAATAAGTAATTGTAACAGGAGAAATATTTTCAAACTTTCATAATCTGCTAAATTTTGTAAAATGAACATGGTAATTGTCACAAAAATGGGCATGGTCATAAAATTTAGCCACGCTACTTGCGAAAAAAAATGTTGTGTCCCAAAATGTTGGGAGGTATGAAAGAGCACTGCCTGTATTGTAGGTATCCCTCTTCCCACCCAGTGGGTGCAGGGTGCCAAGAAGCTCTGTACTTTCCACCTCCCCAATAACAGTCCATAAGGACAGAGCTACCTTGCATGTGATTTTTTCATGCAGTGTGAAGTGCAGAAATACCCCATCCACAAATTCGAGAATGCGCGTTAATGGTGGCCAACCAGCTGAGATCTGCTGGTTATGAAGAGTGGATCTCTCCCCAAATTGAAGTTTGCGATATCAGGCTGATCCGATTCTGGGCCCTAGGGACCAATGATTGGATCATAATGCATCCGAAACGGGTGGAGAACTGCATACATGCAGAGATGCGGCGGCGATCAGATGGGATTTTTTAACCTGGGACGTGGTGTTTTAACGTCTGGCTGACTTTCGAACGTAAATTGATCGGGGAAGCCCACCAGATGCCCCACACACAGGCCAATAAGCTTCCGACTCCCGTCTGTCGGCAGCTTTTATCGGCCCGTGTATGGGGGTCTTAAGGGACGCCATGTATTGCCCTTTAATGCTCCTGTACTTGCAGCAGACCAGAAGTAAATGGCCCCTATAATCAGTGCTTGAATTGGGTGGGATGTGGTGGGATGACATCCCACCACTTCTTTTTTTTTTTTTTACTAAACTGCATCCCTTCAGGTGGGATGGCAAGGCTGAGAATACTGGAGCAATTTGTTCTGGCTTCTAGGGTTTTTTTTACTTCACATGGCAGCACCTAGCAGCCGGGCAGCCCTAACCTTCCCTAGTAACACAAATCTTAGCAATAAGTTACAATTAGCCTCATGGCCTTAACTCCCCCGTCTCCATACCAGCTCCAAGCAGCAGCCGTACAGCACTTCACTTGCACTAAAAGCGTGTAGGAGGATTGGTCTGCACAAGCACCTGTATCAAAAGAAATAACCACCCGGAGACACACAGTAATCGATACATAGTCATCCCATATGTAGCTGGAGTGTCGGAGAAGGAGGATTTTCAACAAACACCACGTCCCTGTGTTTTTCAAACCTAGAAACACACTGAGA
>CM044436.1:37495810-37515024 GCA_024363595.1 Xenopus borealis
TAATTTCTGGTGTCAGTAACTCTAAGACATAGCAGTGGACCTAGAATGTCAAGAGTTCAAGTCCCAATGTTCTTTGTGATGAGGAATTTGCAGAAATTAGGCAAGGTAAACACATGCTCTTTCACAGTTAACTTAAAATTAAAGGTGTGATTGGATGGTATGGGTTTCTGAGTATATAAAGAGGAGTAAAGGTATTTTACTATACATTCACCTTTTGCTTGGATGATGTGAATGGAATAGGACGAAATGAAAAATGGAAACTGAAGTTATGATATAAGATTATTATCTTCCCTTGAATATTAAGCAAGAGCAAGCACTAAAGGGCTCTCGGGAATAAATGGCAGTAGCTGCCATTAGGAAAACAAATACACTTGTGTATACCAGCATAAGGAAGCCTTGTACTTTACTTTCCACATGCTCGAGACAGGAGTTGAGAGTCCCCAGAGTTCTTTGCACACGCTGGTGCACCATAACAATGGTGGGCACACCATTTGGTATTCCTTACATCAGTGATCCCCAACCAGTGGCTCGCAAGCAAACATGTTGCTCACCAACCCCTTGGATGTTGCTTCCAGTAGCCTCAAAGCAGGTGCTTATTTATTTTTAATTCCTGGCTTGAAGGCAAGTATTAGTTGCATAGAAACCATATGTACAGTCATGTAAAACTGTAAAGCCTCCTGTAGGATTCCAGTCCACATAGGTGCTACCAATAGCCAGTCGGAACTCCTATTGGGCATCCCCAGGAACTCAAACATTTTTCATATTTGACCGTGGCTCACTGGGTAAAAAAAGTTGGGGACCCCTGCCTTACAGGGTGGAACAACAACTCAATGTCATGAACAAATCATTGTGCCCAATTCCAGAAGTCCAAATTTCTACTCAACTGTGGTGAGAGGCACAAGTTAGCAAGCAGGTTACACTGTGTGCAAAAAACTGTTTGCACACAGTATTTTTCTCTCCTCTCTTAAACAGGTTCTTAATGTTCAAAAGAACGGTGATACTCCAATGTCTGTCATGTTGCACTCGATTAAAGTCAGCTGCAAATAGGGGCACTTCATGCTAAAGAGCTCCAGAGAACCATGTGTCATAAAAGACAGTCATTACTTCAATCTTTCTTACTGTGCCTGGAGGAAGAGAGATGTTACTGCGACTAGCTGGGTGAAATGATCTCTCCAGTGTACAGAAAGATCATTTTTTAAATCCTTAGCTGGTGAACGGAGGAATCACTCACATTAAGTTAATAGTACTTTAAATATAAATATATAGTCTCGGATCTGAACTAAAGCTGCAGAATAAGCAATTCAAATCTCCATGGCTCAAGTTACGATGTGTGAACAGGAACAAAGATGGACGCTTTTTAGAAAGTTTCTTAACGTCTGCTGGTATCAGTGGAAGGTGTCATTGAAATATAACAAAGTATTCTGATCTTGATGATCAGATATAGCGATATAACCACGGATACTGAAGGATCTGACTCAGAACACGTTCTAAAACTGTTACTTACACAAATGAACAAACACACTATGTGCAAATTTAAGATTTTATTATTTAGGAAAAAGTTTAAAGGGACAGTATAACCACCTTGTTCAACACAAGTCCATGTTTTTGTTCAAGAAAAAAACCTTAGTAGCATAATATGCATTTAGTGCATCTCTGGTTGCATTCTGTGAGATAACTTACTGCTGTTTCTGTGTCTTGGAAATACATGAAACTATGCACTGTTATGCTATACTATGAAAAGGTTCTGGCTTCTGTTTCTATTCTAAGGATGCACCAAATCCACTATTTTGGATTCGGCCGAATACCGAACCGAATGCTAATTTGCATATGCAAATTAGCGAGGAGGAGGGTAAAAAGCATGTATATACATCTACGCAAAAAAAATTTACTTCCTTGTTTTGTGACGAAAAGTCACATGATTTTTTGGATTCGGATTTGGTTCAGCCAGGCACAAGGATTCGGCTGAATCCTGCTGAAAATGGCCAAATCCTGGCCTAATACCGAACCGAATCCTGGATTCCGTGCATCCCTATTTTATTCATAGAAAGATTTTAGCTGGTGATCAGTAGATCTCAAGACATCTTCAACAACAGCTTGTCCATATCACCCTCATGTTTCATGATTTTCAGATATTTATTCTGTAAAGGTTACATGTTTCTGAAATATAGCAATATACAATAATTTCTCTCAAAAATGTAATGTAATGTTTAAATTATATTTTCCATGGAACAGAATGCCAACAGTGCTTTTATGGATGTAGACATAATGGGTCCACATAACTAAAAGTAGACCTATACTGAAACTATATTTCTAACCTCTGCAACATATGCAAAGACTTTATACAGACAAGAAATCCATGCAACTGTAACTGCTAAGGACTGAAGAATTAGCAGTCTCTTCCTGTGAAACTCAGCACACACCAGTAACAGTATCATGATTTTTTTTTTTATTACACATTGTAAATTGTTTTTGCACGCATGTTTGCAAGTCCTTTAACCTAATTTAACCTGACATCTCTGCTAGCCAGATGTTTTCTGTTCTCCAAGGATTGCTTACAGCGTTGGCATACTAATCAATGATAAAGCAGTAAGGTCGATTTCATTTTAATGGGAGAAAAAAAACCTTAAAAATGGTTTTCCTGTCTCGGATGGGATAAGGATATTTTCTCATAAGCAATCATTTTGGCTGAACAAGTGAAAAATCTGTAGTTCTGAGATGTTGCTACAAGCCACAAGATGCCCACTGTGTGTTTCGCTCAACCTCTGAGTTATACTTAAATTTTTCTCTTAAACTGTGTAGGTCAGCTCATAGAACTAACAATACAGCAAGGGATACAAAGCCTGAGCTACAGTATCCTATATAGCCCATATCCACATGATACGTTTACTCACACACAAATGTGGAATTAGTATTGACTAGGGATGCACCAAATCCACTATTTTGGATTTGGCTGAATCTTTCATGGAAGATTCGGCCGAATACCAAACTGAATTCTAATTACGGGTGGAAAAAATGGGAAAAAATGTGTTTACCGTACTTCCTTGTTTTGTAACAAAAAAAAGAAAATAATTCCACCCTGCCCACAATTTGCATATGGAAATTAGGATTTGGTTTGGTCAGGTAATAGCATTCGCATGTATCCCTAGTATTGACAGAATATGGACTTTAATTGGGGATTTTGTTTTACAATCTTGCTACCGTAATTTGACAATGTTATGAAAAGAGCAGGTGTTAAAGGGGTCATTTGAAATATTATAAGAATGCAAACATTTAGTGTTTTTTCTGTATGTATGCTAGCCAGAAGCACCCTGTAAAACTATAAACCACACATGTAATGCATTTTTTTCAGACAACCACATTTGGATTTAATTTTCCATCCAACTTTATCCAGAGTCCTTTGTGTGATTACGTGGTAAGGCATCTAAGCATATACAGCCAGTTTACTGCAGCCAGAGGAATACAGTCACTTGTTAAACAAGGTCAGCAAGCCAATCCCCAACAGCAAAAATATAGGTTCAATTTTATTTATAGATTTGTTTTATTTCAGTTAAAGCAGGAGAGTGGGAGAGGGAGACAGGCAATCTACCAATTACGCATTCTTGCTTTATGAAACCAGTTATTACAACATCCTAAAGAATGCTGTAGAAGAGATGTGATTAAAGGATTTCTGCATATTCCTTACAATTGAAATGGGGTGTGAAATACATTTACACCTTTAGGCTAGTGGCAGACGAGCAGACTCGGAAGATTTAGTCGCCGGGCTGAAGAGGCGATTAGTCGCCTGCCGACTAAATCTCCCCGAAACTGCTCTGAGGAATTGCCTGCGCTAATCCACTTCGGGCGCCGTGAGTGCATTAGCACAGGAGATTCCTCATTCAGGAACATGGAAGGAAGTTTGGGGAAATTGTCGCTGGGTTGAAGAGTCGATTAGTCGAATCTCCTAGTCTGCCACTAGCCTAAAGAGCCTCTGCAGAAATACTGAATAGGTCTTTGCATCTCAAGGGGTCAATTACTCACCAGGTACCACTGCTGCATAAATTTGGGATCTGTTGGATCTGTATAAATATCTCTCTTTTTCCTTTTTTTTGCCACTTGCTGCTCCAACCAGTGCACCTGATATTGAGAAAGAAACACATAGAATTGAAATATAACTGTATAAACCTTCCATGTGCAAAAGCTAAAGTAAAGCAGTACTGAACAAACTGGTACCCTCATCCTTTTACAGGACGTCTAGTTACCATATAACCCTGGGATTATTAGATTAGCCAATAACATCTCTGATAAATGAATACATTTTAAAAATTAAAGTTTCCATTCCTTGCTTATATACACATCACTGTAACCTGGAAAGGTCACAGTACAAAACACAATACAAGATATATTTAACTTTGTATGCCACTTGCTACTTACCTGCTGTCCAAGCCTGTGAAAAATATAAAAAAATAGAAAAAGTAGATAATTGAGGATCTGTTGCTATAAGAAATAAATCCCAATTCATTTCTATTGTGTTATTATTGAAATCTTGTTTTTTTTTTTCAGTCTTGGAATACACAATTTTTGCATCATCCGAAAATGTTTTTTTTTTATGCAAGAATGGGGAACTGGATACTCATGTCCATGCACAAGCTACACAGTTAGACAGTAAGGATGAAAGGGGGAGTGCAAGGGGTGCATAGACATCTATGGAAAGTGAAAATAGTTGCCTGCCCTGCCGCTATGCCTCAGGGAAGGCCTTAAACTTTTGAAGGGCACCTGTTGGCTAAGGGCTAGAGCAGACGGGGAGATTCGGGGGCATTTTGTCGCCTGGCGACTTGTAGCCGCGACTTGTAGCCCCCGAACCTCCCCGAATAGCCAGGTCCTGAGGCGCACCGGCGTTACTTGAAAACGCCGGCGCCTATTCACACGAGTCAATTTGGAGCGATTCCACAAATCGCGCCGCTTCGTGTGAATAGGCGCCGGCGTTTTCAAGTAACGCCGGTGCGCCTCAGGACCTGGCTATTCGGGGAGGTTCGGGGGCTACAAGTCGCGGCTACAAGTCGCCAGGCGACAAAATGCCCCCGAATCTCCCGGTCTGCTCTAGCCCTAAACATATTATCCCTGCACCTTTAGTTGGGGAAAATTTGTTTAGACAACAGGTGCCCTTTAAGGGTAAGGCCAGACAGGAAGATTTGTCGCCTGGCGACTAATCGCCGCTTCCCCCTACCTTCCAGCTAATTAATGAATAATCGCCTGCGCCTATTCACACTTGACGCTGCATTTTCCAAAGTCGCTCGAAGTTTCCTCCTTAGGCAATTTCGAGCGATTTCGGGAAAGCTCAGCGCCGCGTGTGAATAGGAGCAGGCAATTATTCATTAAGCAGCTGGAAGCCAGGGGGAAGAGGTTCAGCCAGGCGATGAATCTCCCCGAATCTTCCCGTGTGGCCTTACCCTAAGGCTTTTTCCATTTTCTGCATTCAGAGGACCAAGCACACTGCAATTCCTAACCCACCAGCCCACTCCCCACCTAGCACTGGAGTAGCCTGCATCTCCCTTTCCCATTGAAAGGTTAGAGAGCGACTGGATTGGGGGGGTCAGCAGCTACCGCTATAGTTACTCCACTGTCTGGCTGGAGGGAATTTAAACAGATTTGATCAGGAGTTAGCCTTATGTTTAATATGTACAAAAATGTAGAGAGAGCACTTAAAAGAGAAGGAAAGGCTAACATTAAGTAAGCTTTACCAGAAAGGTCTATATAAATACACCAGTAAACCTGCTCTGAGTCAAAAGAAGCACAACATTTCCTCCCTTCCATTGTGTATACATGGGCTTCTGTGACAGACTTCCCAGTTTCATCTTAAACCTCCAGGATTAGGGCTTGAGCATGACCAGTTTGCTCAACTCTTCCCCTAATCCGAGCCCAGTTATGAGTGAGGAGGGAGAGACTCAGGCAGGAAGTGATGCCATAACCAGCTAAAATGGCAGCTGCTATCCTAAACAAACAGAGAGCTTCTAGAGCAGTTTATTTGTGTATGGTAAAGCCATCTGCAGAACACATGCAAGTGACAGCTTATAAATTTATCCTGTTTGCTGGTGTAAAGGGTTACTTCCTTCCTTCTCAATGAATGGGCAGTTCTGTAGTGCCTCTAATTCCTATCTTTTGCTTCACAAAATCTCAACTGTTGCAGATAATCAAGTTTAACAGGGCTCAGTAAGTTTACTAATCGTTGGTACACTCTGTGTACAATTTTGTAATAATTTCAACTCCCCACAATAAACAATCAACACAAAACAATTTGTAAATCTGCTAGATCAGTTTAGAATGATCAATAGCAGTTTCTTATTCACAACAATGGACCTCAAGAGCAATTAGGAGCAATAAATCTAATCTGCACAATGCAAAGTGCCTGCATAGATGCCAAACCAGTATGGGTGACTATTCTTCATGCTCACATGGAAAGCATAGGAGTAATAAGAAAGATTCATTTTCAAGTTCAGTCATTTGCTAATAATCCACGAGTCTACGTTTGAGCAGTAAAATCTATTTTAAAAGTTCTTCTACTTTAAAGGAATGGTTCAGTGTAAAAATAAACAAAAAAAACTGGGGAAATATATAGGCTGCGAAAGTAAAAAAATGTTTTCCAATATAGTTAGTGAAAAATGCAATGTATAAATGCTGAAGTTACTGGATGTGTATCATAACAGCCAGAACACTACTTCCTGCTTTTGCAGCTCTCTTGGTTTCCATTTATTGGTTACTGGGCAGTAACCAATCAGTGACTTGAAAAGGGTACTACGGTAGGCAGATGGGGGGAGGAACGACTCTGCCCATTGCCTAGTTAGTAGTAATGATAATAATAATATTATAATATGTCTATTTAATATCCAGGTGCCCCATATGCCAGTGTATATCTATCTGGTTATCCAATGTGGCACAGGGAAGTCAAAAGGTTAAACACCCCTGGTCTATGGCCAGCTTAACTGCATCAGAAGCATTTTTTTATTTTTCACAGGCTATTTATCCAGTTTTTATTTTTACACTGAACTGCTCCTTTAAATACAATGAATAAGACAGAAAAGAAAGCTAGTCAGAATTTAAGGCTTACATAAAATCACTTTAGGCTTTGACCATTTCTTTTTGCCATTGCCGAGTATTTGGGCAAAATTCACAAATACAAGGGCGTCTTCAGGGTAATCCAAAAGTACCAAACAAAGCCCTGCTTTCATTGATCAAACTTTATTAAAAAGAATCAAAGTAAATGGCTGTTGGGATCCTTTAGATTACAAACATTCAAAGAAAGAACTCAAACAAACGCTAGACACAAAGCAATGTGAAAAGACTTAAAACTATATTGCCATCAATGTTTAGATTTCTCCTTTCTTCTGATGAAAGCGGCCCCCACAGACTTCTCATCATCAAACCACACGCACACTGCTGTGCTCTGCAATGTAACAGAGATAAACTTCCACATTTAAAGCCACATTTGTAAAGCCATTAAGTCTTCATCAAAAGCACAATGACTCAAGGGTACGTGCGGGTACATTTGTTAACAGGGCGATCCATTCATTTTATGGAGCCTAAATGACACAAGAAACACCACTTTCTTTCATCTGAGGCAGTATAAATAAAAGGAACTTCACAGAAAGAAAACCACTCGGCTAGTCCAAAAATTCCCCACACAAATTCTATAACAAGCAGAAGTAGGAAATGTAAATTCGTAAGTCCCAGTGCCAGATTAAAGGGCATGCGGTTTGTTTAAGCTGTCAAGACAGTGAAGAAGAAGTAAATGCCCTTTCTTTGTTTCTAATGAAGTTAGGACAATATCGTTTTGTGTCTAATAGGCTATTACTGGGGAATTTCATAGAGAGCAATGTTATTATTCTCTCAAACTATCTTTTTAATGTGTTAATATACATGCCCTAACCAAAGCAGGAACGATCTGAAGACATAAATGTGTATTATTAGGAGGTTAACATGCTTACAGCTGCAATTTAAAGGAAAATTCAACCCTGTAATAAAAAAAAAAAAAACATACCCCACCACCCCATGTAGAACCCCTCTCTCCTCCACCCAGCCTAAATGCCCCCGGGGAAATGCCCCATACTTTATATACTTACCCCTTGGCACAGATTCAGGCAGCCAAGTTGCATGCAGCTATCTTGCGGGTCTTCGGTAAGCTGACAGGGAGATTGGCATGCCATCACATGCACAGTTGGAGCAATTTGTCGGTTTGCGAGAACTGCGCATGCGCCAAAATGGACGGAATTTGGCAATCTCCCAGTCAGTTTACTAAAGACCCGCAACATGGCTGCATGCAACTCCAATGCCTTAATCTGCGCCGAGGGGTAAGTATAAAGTATGGGGGGCAGTTCGGCTGGGGGGAGTAGGGTCTACGTGGGGGTACAGGTTTTTTTTATTACAGGGTTGAATTCTCCTTTAAACACGAAAGATGATTTCAGTTTAAAAGCCTACACCACTCAGGACAAACCACAGTGCATAGTGTGATCGGTTTTCGTTTTGTTCATGCTAATGTATTTATATATAACGGTTTATAAAGAGCCGTAACAATACACAGAACTGTACAATCTTCCAATTTTTAAAAGTACTAGTAACATAGTAAACAAAATATAAATATAAGTACATATTGTTTATCCATTTAGTAAAAATTGGAGCCCTCGTCAGACTTCTAAATAAGTGAAATTATTTATTGGTGATTATCAGTGTTTTGGTCCCAGACATGGGACAAAGGTCACTTTGTTGGGACTGAAAAATCAAGTTGTATGTATTTTATGTATAATAAATATATAATCTAAGTGTGTTTTAGTGAGTTCCAAATGCAACCCTCTATCCTACTGCCTTGTGAATGAATGAAAATGGCATAACAAGCATGCATGTAGCAGTTAAATTACTAGTTCATCTGTATGTAAACTTTTGTGGGGGAATGCAATAAAAGTCACAAAGAGAGAAACGATTAGCACAAATAAGAAATGAATGCATTTCGCAATGCAATACTTTTCCTTAAAGGGGAATCCAACCCCCTGGCACTAAAGTTTTCAGTAAGAAATGTTATTACATTCTATGCATACTGGAGCAAACTATAACATTTGAAAACTTTCTTCCACTGTCGGAAGTGGTCGTTACAGTTTTTCGGGCTTGCAAAAGCTATATTAAATTCGCACAAAGGAAAATTTGTTTGCATAAATATTTGCATTGCAAATATTTTTTCCCTTACCAACTTTTATTACTCTTATTATCTCCCCATTGATTTGCTGTAGAATGAGCGAATATTAAACTTTTAGATTGGCCCTAAGTTTTTTTGTTTTTTTTTTTAAATAGTTTTTTTAAATATCTGCTTTTTGCTTCTGATTCTTTACCAGATTTCAAATGGGGGTCAGTGACCCCAGCAGTCACAAAAAAACTTTCTGTAAGGCTTTGTTTTTTCATTTATTTTTTTATCTTTCTATTCAGGCCTCTTTTATTCATGTGCCATTACCCAAGTCACATCACTGTAATTTGGACCCTAGCAAGCAGATAACTGCAGAAACCACAAACTGGAAACCTGCTGAACAAAGTTAAATTATAAAACCCACATAAAAATTAAGACCAACTGCAAATTGACAGTGCTATTCTGAATGCAGGACAAGAGGCTCAGCCTCAGCTTTTCTCCACAGGTGGAGAGAGTGCAGAGCACTGCCATCTGCTCTGCTGTGTCTCTGACAGGGATGGAGTCAACCTTACAATACAGACACACAGTGGAGATGATGGAAGTACTGGTACCCTCCCTGCGGAGGAAATATAGGTAAGGAGAAGCCATGGCTTCTATACTAGGAATATCATCACTTAGCTGGGGGTGGAAAATTTTTTGGCAACTTGTTCTAAAAAGGTGCTTATCTGGTGACTGCCAAATATATCTGTACTATATGAATATATAGAAAATAAAAAAAAAATAAAAAAAAAACACTGTTTCCAGATGTGTGCATCTTTATCAATGTAACACTACTGTGTAGGCAGAACTTTACAGTAGTCACCTATTTTCTTGTATAAAGTAGCAAAAAAAGCTTAGTTTCTCCCAAATGTTCTCTATGTGTTGACATTACTTAAAATCATCTCGCAGGAAGCTGCTAGAATCTTCTGCATGGTACGGGAAGCCTACGCACTTGTAAAAGACTATAGTGGGTAACTGACATATGCATCTTAAAGAGCAATTTTACCATCTCCAAATAGTTCAGTCTAGCAGTAGTTGCACTCAGCTACCCTGAAATTCAAAATTATATTTTCAGGATCTACGGCAAGAAAAGCACTTGGTATTGTTGAACAGTCTGAACTGCATTTAGGCATCGAGATCTAACTGGTGCAGGTGGCCCCTGTGGCTAATACACATCAAACAACAGCTGCATCCATTTGCTTTTTGCACGTTTCAGTAGTCTTTTCTATACAAAGGACTGACACAGAGATTCTCTGCTCTACAAACTCTGCTGGAATAGACTGTTTTATATCTAGACTTCATGTAACAAAAACTATAATTATGTTCAATGTATGCCCCCCTCCTTCTCTGGTTGCGTCAGTTCTGACAGACAGATCTGTAATCCTGTTTGTAGGCACATGTTCCCCTAGCTTCTGCCAAGACTATAATCAGTACAGTAAAATAAACGGTTTGTGCAGATTGGTTGAAAATATTATATTAAGTCCAAGATTTATATAGAATGTAACTGATCTTAATAAAGTCTCAATTTGGCATCGTGTGTTCAGACACATTGAATGGAGCAGGCTGTACACAGGCCAAGGCAGTGCAGACAAAGAAGGAACCAGAGGAAAACAGATTGGTTGTTTCTCTGCCTGCGTACAGTGGTGCGCCGCGAATGAGGCGAGCTGAGTCACTCACCACAGGCGGCAGCGCCAGCTAGGTCTCCGGGGTGGCAAAAAAAACGCTCCTGGTTCCTTTAAGAACCAAATTTCCGTTTTTTAAACTGGAAATTTGGCTTTACCTGTGCAAGAGTGCGCTATTGCGCTCTCCGAATTAGCGTTGCTGCCTCTCCCCGGAAAAGTCATCGGACTGGAGGGGCAGCATTACTGGAGCCGCCTCAGGCGGCAATGTCTTAAGAAATGGTGCTGCCTGCGTACTAAAGTAGAATTAAATCTTAACTAAATGATCTATGCTGCGGTCACTTATAGGGACCCACTCACAATATACAGTACACATAGAATAGAAATGTCACAATGTAAGGCTGATTAGTCATTAATACAGATAATTACTACATGGCAGCACAGAAACCAGTGCAAGTAGCATCAGAATTTAATAATCATCCCTGTAGCATCATCTTATATTACAGTCCAACCTCATTTTCTGCTTGATAATTTGTGACGACCCCTAAGCTTAGCTTCCCAACAGCTACTCAGAGCCCACTGAGCATGTGAGTGTCACAGACACTTTCCAAGATGGTGACCCCCCCTGTGACAAGTCTGAAGTCCTGGATCATTGCTGCTACTGACAAGCTAAAACTTTAGGCTGGTGCAATAAGTTCAGTGTATAAAATATGGCATTTTTGGCCATATTCATTTTCAGGGTTTAGTTCTTCTTTAACAGACTGAGAACATCTACGTCTGACATTTGCCCAAAGATCAAATAAGGAGGCAGAGACTCAAATGGGTGTGTGATGACAAAAGAAACCAATTAATTAGTTCCTTCCTATCACAATATTCTGAAGAGTACATTTTGCTTAAATTTAGTTATGTACTAAATGGTGCAATGTTTGCCATGTGACTAGTCACCTATAGCAACCAAATTGCAGGTATTAATTACTGTCCAATAAAACAAGTAAGGGATTACTTTCTCTTCTCGGTTGCTATGAACTATAGCACCACGGAAATCATGTGTCAACAACGAAATCAAATAAAAACGACTGGATAAGTGATTAAGAAAGCATAGGCCATGTACACAAAATAAATACATTTTCAATTGGGAATACGTACAACGGACAGAAATTATGAAAGCTTGAGGCTGAACACTTAAAGAGGTGGTTCGCCTTCCAAACACTTCACTCTTATTTATTTTCTACTGTTTTTCCAAAATCTAAGTTTAAAGGGCACCTATTGGGGCAAAATTATACCCCCAATCAAAAGTGCGGGCTGATCGAGCCCGCATTCCGGTTGGGGGTTTCACTTTTTTTTTTAAAAAAAATATGCCCCTCGCAAGCGCTAGCGGGCTCGCTCCGGGAGGGAGCGAGCAGCTGTCTCCCCACAGGCGCGCGTCTTAATGACGTCATGCGCATGCGCTGAATGAAAAGCAGCCAGAATTGTGACCGCTTTTTCATTCTGCGCATGCGCGCCTATGGGGAGACGGCTGCTCGCTCCGGGAGCTCCCTCCTGGAGTGAGGCCGTTAGTGCTTGCGAGGGGCATATTTTTATTTAAAAAATAGTGAAACCCCCAACCGGAATGTGGGCTCTATCAGCCCGCACTTTTGGTTGGGGGTATAATTTTGCCCCAATAGATGCCCTTTAAAGTTGAATGTACGTGTCTCTGGTGTTTGAGTCTGGCAGCTCAGTAATTCAAGGTGCAGACTCTTCAACGGTTACAATTTTGCAACTTTTAGTGGATACATTTTCTCAGCAGCATTTCTGGAGTATTAGCAACTATTGTATCAATTCTAACAGCTGCCTGTAAATGCAGGGGCACACAAAGCTACTGGGAGAGATTAATTGCCCAGCGACAAATTGCTTCTTCTTGATCTGTTGTCTAATCTCCCCGAACTGCCTCCCCGCCAGTTAAAATCTAAAATCGCCGAAGGAATGGCACTCTGAGCTTTGCATTTACCCAAAGTCGGCCAAAATTTCCTTGTGAGGCAACGTTAGCAAATTTCAGAAAGCAAAGCAATCCGAGTGACATCCCACCAGCGATTTTTATATTGTAGCCGGCAGGGAGGCAGTTTGGGAAGATTAGTCGCCCAAAGAAGAGGCAATTAAATCTCCCCGGATCTTAGCGCGTGTCTCTGCCCTTTGGGACAAAGATAACAAATGTATATTTAGAAATACATTATCAGTTTACATGTATCAATTACATGTATCAATTACATGTATCAATTTAGAACAGTTTACAGGGTCGGCGACCCCCCCCCCCCCCCCCCCCTCCCAGAGCTGCTTTAGAAAGTTAAAAATAAACTTTACACTTCAAGATTAGAAAACAGGCAACACACAGAAAATA
Source organism: Xenopus borealis (assembly GCA_024363595.1). Lineage (NCBI taxonomy): Eukaryota > Metazoa > Chordata > Amphibia > Anura > Pipidae > Xenopus > Xenopus borealis. Next base: position 37,508,985 of record CM044436.1, read on the forward strand.
AAAAGTAATTGGAAAAAAAGTTATTTCTGGTGAACTATCTGAAATCAATTGGTTGTTTGAAGGTGAACAACCCTTTTAAGATAAAATAGAAGCACTTGTCAAGCCAAAATACTTTGTATTAACGACAAGTGAGCCACAATTTGCAGCTAAATGGGAAAGATCTTACAGTACAAGTTATCTACACATAAAGACAGATGCCGGTAGAAATCCACTTGAGTCTGTGTATGCTGACAAATGCCAACACAGAAGGAAGTAGAGGAGGTTAAGAGTGCCAGTGAGGGGAAGTTTTCAGAACAGATACATGAAGGGAATAAACAAAATCAGACTGAAGCTAAACTGTCACATAAAGCTCATATTCGGAAAACTCTCTTGCATGGGCATAGACTTTACTTTCCATGGCACAAATATAAAACTAATAGAAAACTTTTTTTTTAAATTGCTTACTAATTTTGTTTTTAACCATTTCTTTTTTTTTAAATGAATGTTAAAATTCAATGTTCCCGTCTCTGATGTGTCAGCCTGGCAGGTTCAGTAATCAAGGTGCAGACCTTGCCGATACATAGTTACATTGGTTTAAAAAAGTCCACCCCAGCACTTTTAAGTGCCGATACATGAAGCCACAGAGTTCAGCAGCAACACCAAAAAATTAAAGTCTTCTAAAATAATGAAAATATATTGTACTTTTGTGCTGCATTGGTAAAACTGGTATATTTGCCTCAGAAACGCTTCAACAGTTTATATAAACAAGCTTCTGTGTAGCAATGGGGGCAGCCATAGCTGAAAAAGGAGAAAAAGCACAGGATACACAGCAGATAACATAAGCTCTGTAGTACACAATGGGATTATTTAGTTATCGATTGTGTATCCTGTACTTGAATGGCTGCCCCCATGGTTACACAGCAGCATGTTTATACAAACTATAGTTGTGTTTTTGAAGCAAATAAACCAGTTTTACCAGTGCAGGGCAACAAACAATTTTTTTTTTGATGTTCCTTTAAAGGTATTCATTGAAATGAAAATATAATATAATATAATATGGTAAATTTGATAAGCTTGCAACATGATACAACTAAAGGTGGCCATAGATATCTTATGAAACAAATTTTTGTACGATATTTGGTGGGTATGGTGGCAAAGGAGCGACTGAAATCTGCAGAAGACTTGGATGTCAGTCGGCTGGTCGATAGGGCTGGACATAAAATTTTGATCAGGTGCCCACTGATCGCCCACGGTTTGGTGCTGAATCATCAGATACAGGTAGAATTGTATTATTTCTACCTGTATATCTGATGATACCGCTCTACACGTGTGTATTGTATCGTAATTGTAACATCTATGGCCACCTTAACATAAGCAAATACCATTTACCAGAGGACTTGATGCAATAGTAGGAGGTGAAGCTTTGAACTTACCTGAGGCTCTCTTTTCAACAAGACTTGTCTATTTCGCTTTGGGGTCAATGATCTTTTCATCACAGCTCGGTGACAGAAATGGTAATGGTCTTCAAAAATCTGTAGAGGCAGAGAGGAACATTAACAATGTTGCACACAAAGTATTCATCATATTACTGCATTCTGAAATACATGTTTGCACATGACTGATAACCATTACTTTGACATAGTACCAGACTAGGGTGCATTCCACGCTCTAGTGCAACTCAGACTTCTTCTACAGATGTCTCTATTGAAAACACAAGTAAGACATGTCTTGCCTTTACATACAACTAGCAGGAGCGCACAAGAAAGTATTTTACACGTAAACATCAAACCTCACCTTTGTTAAAAAACAATATCAAGAAATCGTATGAATAGTAAAAATATATTCTGCCTAAAAACAATTCACAATTTGCGATCGCTAACTATATAAAAAAAAAAAACAAAAAAAACCAAAGAGGCACGCTTTTGTTTTTACCTTTATTTCTGTATCTCCCACTCTTTCATGCGCTGCAGTCATGAAGGTTTGTTTAAATAGACATAAGCTCTGTATAAACAAACCCCTCATTTCCCAACAGTGTGTTAGGCTGTGAGATAAGGAATGTGTTTATTAAACAGAGGGCTTATCTGTGGACTGGTAATTTGTCTGAAAGACCAGAAATAAAACGATTTTTTTCAGGACAAACAGCCATGCATCTCCATCATCCATTCCATAAGGGTATTGAAGTTTCCTCAAGAGGTATCTTTGGGCGATTCCGGAAAACGCCGCGCCGCGACTGCACAGGCGCTGGCGCTTTCTACTTTAACGATCGGCAGACAGGGAGAAGGCAATTCGGGGAGATTGTCGCCTGCTAAAAACGCCAGGCGACAAAATCTCCCCGAATCTCCCTGTCTGTCACTACCCTAAAGGTTTAGTCCACACCAGGCGATTCTGGGAGATGAGTCGCCTGGCAACTAAAAAATGAAACGTTGCGTGCGTTAATACACACGTGGTGGTGCGTTTTCCGAAATTGCCCAAAGTTGCCAATTTGGCCCTAATATTTGCAATGACTTTTCTGACCTTGCATTGATCAAAAAAAAATAAAATAGAGTGACATAACCATTGGAGTCATTTCTCCTTCATTGGTTCAAAGAGGAAGCTGACAAATAAACAAAAGGTCTGTCTCTCCTGTGCAGCAGCAGTTGGGAAAGTGCTAACGGAGCAGTAATATTGAAATCAAAACACTAGCCTGGCAGTGTGTTTTTATTCCCCTTATATGTGCCTACATACAAATGTAAGCCTGATCATAATTAAAGGGGAACTCCACACACAGATAACTTAGAATTTTGAAAAGTAAACAATTTCAAGCAACTTTGCAATATACACGAATTAAAAAATATGCAGACATGATTTTTAATTGTTTGGAACAGTTTCCTAAGCCTAGCCCCTTGCTGATCTGTCTCACTACTTTGCTGAGCTGGCTGACTATTGTTATTTTGTATCAACAGCCAGCTGTCCTTAGCCTGCATCCTCCAAACCCCACAATTCCTTACTTATGTGATTGCAAATGGAACATCACAGCGCAATGCATTGTGGGCTGTGTAGTTTCTGCATGCTGTCTGTAAACTGTGGAGAAGTTGTTACAATTTGTAACATCAGTGTTTAGTCCCTCCTTCCCTGCCAGGATTTCAAATGATGCATAAAGAGAAGAACTATTAAACGGCTGGATTTCAGCATAGAACATTGCATTTAGCCATACTTTTCTTTTTTCTTTTTTTAAAGAAACAGGTAACTGTGATGGGTATATTGGGGCTTTCTGGGTTATGTGGGTCTCTATCAAATTTTGGTTTGGAAGCCAGAGTTCCCCTTTAAGAAGTTCAAGCCAATTACTGCTAAAGACATTCCACTGAGAAATTCATTAAATAAGATATTCCCTTCTTTAGTCTGATTAATCCTGTTGAAATATGGGACTAGCTGCACTTCTTGGTTTCTTTGACATATGAGTACTATGAACAGCAGAGAAATACAAGGAAGTAGAAACCGAAGAGCTTGCCGTCTTTGTGGGTCAGTATATGGAGGATCTTGTCAATAGAAGCTTGAGATTACAGCTGTGCTTAAAGTCAATTGAGTCTATAAATCAACAGCAAAAAAGTAGCCGGGTAGCAAACTCAATAGTAGATCTAAGAACAATACTCAATAGTAAAAACCCATGTCCCACTGCCTTCTATTCAGTAACACTGAGAAGGAAAAACAACAGCCTGCCAGAAAGCAGTTCCCTCCTAAAGTGCTGGCACAAGTCACATGACTGGGGCAGCTGGGAAATTGACAAAGTTTCTGGCCCTATGTCAGATTTCAAACATCTGTTTGCTCTTTTGAGAAATGGATTTCAGTGCAGAAGTCTACTGGAGCAGCACTATTAACTGATGTGTTTTGAAAAAAAAAACATGTTTTCCCATGACAGTATCCCTTTAAGCTTTTTTTTATGCCTTCTATCAAAATTAGAGATGGCCACTTCTCGGCATAAAAGGAAAATTAATCAATCTGGACTGTAAAGGAATATTTCATACTACAATATGGCTCCAGTTCATTGTTATAATATATTTTTTTCTCTTTAGGTGGAAGAAAAACACAAAATTAGGGCTAGAATTCACCTAGATATATTATTCTATACTCTATGCCACATTTTTAGAGTTGTACATTTGCGCATATAAAAGAAGCAGAGTTGTCAGCTGATCAAAGCTTGGCATGCATAAATGTGCGAGTTATAAAACATGCATCATGTCCTCCAGTAGCTCCACTGAATAGTATTCACAGTGAAAAGAAGACAATAGGAAGATGTGACATTCAGATGCTCTATATTTCTGTTCGTTTTAATCAGCACTGCTCTTACAATCTGAAGGAAGACGTAACCCCTTTCAAGCCGTCACACACAAGGTCCAAAAACTGGATTGGCTCTAGAATAATGAAAATTCCTACAAAAAGTAGAAAGCCATTATGGCTTCTAAGTCTGATTGATTAAAAAGCGGACATAAAATATGTTTTGTGGAGTTACCATAGCAAACCAAATAGAGAAGTTAATACATAATTACGGTTCACCAGCATTATTGGGGACAAGTCATGAGAAGAAGAAAAAAACAAGTAAGTACATTTCTGTATTAGTGAAGTACAAATTCTATTCTGTTCGGTGGAAGTAAACACAAAAATAACCAATAAGCATAATCAATGCTAAATTCATCCTCCAATACACATTAGGCAATTTGAATAATACCGACATAAATATTTGGCTGTCAAACTGTTTCATGCTCTGCTGATCCTGACTAGATATACCAATGAGAATGTAGCAATACAGAATAGTCCACCTTTCTCTCCAGACTCCAGTCCCCACAAGCAGAAATCTGATCTCTTTTGCACTTCTGTTAAGGTAGCCACACAGGCAGATCACATTTGCTGTAAACTGCAAGGATGGAAGTACTTGCAGAAATTAGCATTTGTTAATCAATTTTGCATGTGAGAAAGATATTTCATAGGATCCTAGTATTAAGTAAGCAAATGGGGCATGGTAATAGAAATTAAAACTGGGAAAGGATTGAGGGGGTGGCTATTAATGTGCTCTCCTCTTTGCTGGCCATAGATGCAAAGATCTGATGGGTTGGTCGGGAGGAAATCAAACTTTCTTAATCAATATCGTGGCCAGATATCGATCAGGAAGACTCATCAGAAGCCTCCATACACAGTCAGATAAGCTGTCAAACTGGTCTAAACGACCGATAGCCGCAGCTTTATCTGCCTGTGTATGGCCAACTTTAGGCCCTAACCACTTTGAACCCCATTTACTTGTTTTACCTTTTAGGTCCCGCCAGTGGGATCAAACATAAAACAATAAAACTTAAAGAGCACCTATGGGCCGAAAAAATTTCCCCAAACCGAAGGTGTGGGCTGATAGAGCCCGCATTCCGGTTTGGGGTTCTAGTAGTCTAAAAAAAAAATTGCCCCCTGCAGGCGCTGGTTTACTCGCACCGGGAGGGAGCTCCCGGTGCGAGCCACCATATTTTAGGAAGCGCATGCGCAGTATGAAAAGCTGCTTGACGTTACTAGTAGTTTTAAAACTACTAGAACCCCAAACCGGAATGCGTGCTCTATCAACCCAGCACCTTCAGTTTGGGGAATTTTTTTAGGCCCATAGGCGCCCTTTAAAGGGGTTGTTCATAACTAGTAGAAACAACTATTTCCAATTACTTTCCATTTTCTATATGTCACTGTTTTTCTAATATTGAAGTGTTAAGTGACAAGCAGCCCTGGGAAGGGGATGGTCGACTAGGGTTGCCAGCAGGTGGCAACCCTATTGTTTACCCAGTTCTAAATTGATACATTTAGTTAACATTTATTATCTTTGTTCCTGCTGAGCTGAATCCCTGAGTTTCATTACAGGCAGCTGTTAGAATGGATACAATAGTTGCCAATACTCCAGAGATGCTGCTGAGAAACATATCAACTAAACACAGCAAAATTGTAACAATTTTGCGTGCACTTGGAACTACTGAGCTGCCAGGCCTACACCAGATACCAACATTCAACTAGATTTTGGAAAAACACAGTAAAAAATAAATCATTTAAAATAATTTTAAAA
>CM044436.1:37549327-37562397 GCA_024363595.1 Xenopus borealis
TTTTTAAAACTTATATCTATAAAAATAGATAAAAAGTTTATCAAATAACTTTGCGGTATAACTTAAGACACTAAAAGACCCCTCCACCCACCCCACAAAACTCAAATAGATTTCCTTTTCAGCCCTACATCCTCCAGGCATATAGTATTTCTCTGTTATTCCATGTACAGCTGCATTGCCTTGGGATTTTATTAATAACATGTGTCCAGCCTTCCTGAGAGTTTGGTGGGGTTTCTTTACCTCTGCTGCACAACTCAATACAGTATCAAGCCACTGTGTTCAGCTTTATAAGAATGGAAACAAAGTCTTTTCATCAGACAGGAAGACATTTATAAAAATAAAAATTCAAAAACATGTATTTCTGTAAATGGAAGGGTGCTGCCAACCCACACTAAACCATGTAATCACTATGGAATATGCCCTATAAAAAGTCTGCTATAAACAGGTTTAACTGTGCCATGCAAGGTCTAAAAGCAAAAGATTCACAACTCACAACAGACAAGAGAGTGGAACAACCACAGTTGTGGATTTAGATCAGGGGTTTCAAGGAACAGGGGGGTCCAATTTGGGGTGCCGGCATCCAATACTGGTGGGTCGGCATTTATTTTGGCGCACCTTGTTAATTGCGGGCTAGGCTCCGCGGCCCACTCCAGGGTTGCCCACGGCCCGGTGGTTGGGGACCCCTGGTTTAGATTACTTGGTGAAAAGAGGGGGGGGAAGCTATAAAAAGAAGGCTTGTATTATGGCATGTATGTATGTATGTATGTATGTATGTATGTATATTTTTATTTGTATAGTACTCCTTGAGGGAAAAGCAGTGTACCATCTAATAACAAAATGGTTGATTTATAGCTCTTAAAACAAATGTATCAGCAAAAACCAACTTATCGCACCCAGCAACAACTGCAGTAGTTATAGGCTCCTCACTGACCAATCCATGGAGCAAAAGCAATTGGACAGACTCAGGCCAAAAATATTTCAATAGGCAAAACTATTTTATGATAATTTATAGCTCTCCTACTGTAACCCCAGAAAACATTACCGGATTTTGTGGGGGCTTCTTAAACTGAAGAAAGAAATCCAATGGCACACAGGATCTGTTACAAGCAACTGCTTTGCGTGTTTATTGCATGTGCAATGTTTCGGGGTCACTCAAGGCTTCTTAAGCGGGCCATGGACGTAAAGATTTTTAAAAGATCCAATGGTTATCGCAAGACCACGATGGTCTCAAAACGATCATTTAAATGTACGATGTGTCCATCAACTAAAAAGACCATTTCAAGCAATATTGCCAGCAAAACTGAAGGGTATCTGCCCGCTTGGTCCTGCAAACATAGGTAGATTGTATGGGGACCGATAAAGATTTTTTAACCTGGTCGGTCAATCTTCAGAGCGATGTCAGATGAAAAATAGTAAGATGTATGATCGTTCGATTCCCACTAACCGCACGATAATTTGACAGATTGGTCGGACTTCGTCAAGATCGGTCGTTCGGCAGAGAAAGATCTTTGCGTCTATGGGGAGCTTTAGGAGTAGTAGGGGAATTCCCTACCACTCAGTAGAACGGAAGATAATGCTCCGAAAAGTTCTGAAACATTTTCAAGAATACTTTAAGAGCCCAATTGCCTTAGATTTAATTCCACTATATACTAAACATATAGTCTGCATCATTTATCTCTTTTGTAATGCACAGGGTGTTTTCTCCAACTGTAAAAAAGCACCCCAATGTACAATGGTCAACTTGCTCAACAGTGCAACTACAGGTATTAATATGGAAGTGCTCGAAGGTGGACTTCTAAAGCCAAAAGTTTGTGTAAGGGGTTGTTTCAGAATACCTACCAGTTTTATACTCCATGTCCCTTAAGTACTCCTGTGGCTATATTTTTGCCTTCCCAAGTCTGCCATTGACTAGGTCCTCCTGCTCTATCCTCTGCTTTTCCAATAGCTTAGTGCACTAAAATTGCATTTTGATAGCCATAGTACCCTCAGTGGTCAAAACGCCCTTAATCACATAACACCACTCCACACTGAAAACTGGATATAAGAACATGTTAAAAAAGGAGCAATTGCATACAAAGACAACTTTTCAAACTCCACAGGGAACATCACTGATTTTGCATCTGAAATACTGGATCAGAACAGCATATGTGCATCAGGTACAGCTGTTCACTGACCAAACAGCTGGAGATTAAACAGGATTTTTTTTAAAAATGTCAGTTTCCAACATGTAGATGAAAATTGGCAAGGGATCTGCACTTTTTTTTTTTAAGGATTTTTCAGATTTCTGTGAATAATGGGACCTTGTAAAAGGCTTTGCAGGATTTCAATCACACACAAAAAATTGAAACAATGAAATAAAATCTATACGAATAAGCAATGCCAGATGTTTCCGCAAAAGATTTTAAACAATCGTTACAGAGGGAAAGTGGATACCTCAGGAGCACCTCACTCTTCAGCTTGGGATATTTAACTATGTAGCAGAAATAAAGTCTAGGTTTATATTAAGATAGCCTTTAAAAAAAAAGGGTTCAGAATTTATGTAACCACCCACTGGTGCAATCCAGTCAGTATACTGTACTGACACCGTTCTCCCACCTTCAACCCCTCCCTCACACCCCCTCCCCCCAAAAAGAAACAATTGAGCAACTTTAAACGGGATTACAGGAAATATTTCCGATTTCCAAAGAAACTGGAGGACTAAGAGTACAGTAAACAATTGAGGTTCCAGGAATGCACTATGGCAAGATCTGCATTCTGAAAGCCCTTCCTGCACATTTTTACCATCATAGATCACTGAAGATAAATAAAATCAAATACTAACTGCTACAGGCTCATCAACCTTACATGGTGCAGATTGAGAGGGCAAACAAGTGGATCTCTCCCCGATATGCCCACCTTGAGGTGCGCGATATTGGGCTGATCTGATCGTGGGCCCTAGGAAGTGCAATAGGCACTCAGAGCCAATCACCTACTTTTCTTCGACCAGAGTTTTTGATACTCTGCGTAGCTTCACACAGGCATACACTATTCCTGTTCATGGGGCAACATGAAGGAGATAAAAGCAGATCCACTTTTTCCGATGGAGGATCTGCTTAATGTTGTGCAGGCCCGGACTGGCAATCTGTGGGTTCTAGCAAATGCCAGGGGGCTGCCATAAGATTCCATAGAAAGTCACTATTTAGTGGGCTGTGGGGAGTTGATTGGGCCTCTCTTAAGTCAGAATACCAGGGCCTATTTTGACTCCCATTCCAGACTGATGTTGTGCCCTTGACCTTAGAAAACAAAAGTAGCCATAAGGATTATTCCACACCAAACGGTTAAACCATTAGTGTTTTATTTCATATCCTGAGATTTTGTTGACTAGCTATGGCCTTGTGTTCAGAGACAGCAGGTCTGGTCAGTGAGGTCACTGAAACACTGGAATCAAATAAACACCTTGTACAAATTTCTCAAAATAAGAACAAGGAATTGCAAGAGGTGGAAAGCTGAAGAGTAAAGGCTAAAAAAAAAAAAAAAAAATGTAATGGCTGTAAAACTGTGATATACCCCATTAACTTTATAGCACTCTTCATTAGGAATACATGTGACCCAGTGGGACTGTGAAAAATTGAATGAGTTTATTGTACAGACACATTCATCATAAATATTTTCGTTCACTGTGAGGTTACTCACGCTTATATACAATGTGCAGGTCAGCTCGCATGGACATTACATTTGCTTCATGCCGTTAGCCTGCTGCACTGAAAAATCACAGGTCTAATGTTCAGAAGAACACATTTACACATTGATTTCATAAACCCAATAAGATTATTTTGCCACTACTGATGATTTATGAGGTTTAGTTACAGTCAAGTTATTATCACAAAGAAAAGGGAAATCATAAAAAAAGATTCTTCCTGTAATTCAAAAGCCTTCTGGATAACAGGCTTGGAAAGTTGCTTAGAAAGTCCATCTAAAAACACAACATTCATTTAGCGATAAACTATCACCTTTTTATGAATTAACAAACTTAAAATAAGGAGTAACATGAAGAATGTTTTTTTTTTTTTTTTAACAGAATGATGGACAATTTGTAAGAACAATGGAGGAACTCCTACACTCACAGTACATCATTAAATTATGGCATCCTGCTGTCTGGATGTTGGCAGGGCATCAACCACAAAAGAAGAACACAAGGGCAGCATATTTTGGACTATGGTTAATAAAACCCTTTATCACAGACTATAACTAGGACAATGCAGCAAGAATCATTTCTCTTCCAAATGTGTTTATTATGTGGCTCCTGATATACTGATTTTTATTTTATGCCTTTCTTATGCCATCAGCCCAGATTGCAATAGCAGTTACGTTTACAAAATAAAGTTTCAAATTGTTTAAAGTATATCGCTAAGCCACGGAAAATGTAACTTTATGTTTTGGAGTGGAGCCCTTTGAGCCACATAAATAAAATGACTACATGCAGTGTAAAGAACACTACACTGCACCAATACAAAATAACTTTGCAGGTTTTCGTTTATAAGTTCTACATCAGAGACTTGATGAAGTACTTACAGAATTATTATTTTTTTTTTTTTTTAATTTGCAAGGTTGTTTCAGCCAGTTTAATATACTTTCTCAGGATGAGTACATGAAAAGAATTCATTTGAAACCTTGTAACAGCCCTAAATGGAATATACAGTGCATAATTAAATGTAGCTATATCATGAAAGATAGTCCAAATGACTACTTTGGAACACAGGCCTATGAACCCTGCCAACTTAGAACTATTGCAAAGTTAACTGTTGCTTTTATACATTCTCTTGCAGATTAGACTCCAGCGTGGCACAGTAATTGTAAAAATGTAAAATAAATAAATATAGTGGCTCAACATAAGACAAGCTACTTGCGTCTCATCTCCCGTCAGGTGGTTTGAATTCTTCCAACGCCGTCTTGAATGATAAACACACAAGGCACAAATATGTGGGTGTACAGAAAGAAGTGAAACTTTAACGTTTGATGGCATTTTAGGCATTTTAATACTTCCTCACATACAGGTTGAATGGCGCAAAAATCAGTTGTACAGAAATGCCTGATTCCAGTAAGAGTAACTGCTGAACCCAGTGGTGTCAACCTGCAACAGTGAACACACATCCCACCCACCTGTGGTTCAAGTCATGCGAGCTCCTGTAACCTTGACCCACGTTTGCCCCAGATTTCCCAGACAAAAATCAGGCTTTTTTTGGGGGGGGAAATGAGTCATGCCACAGGCTCAGAAGGGAGAGATATATAGGTTACATGATCAAAGTCTGTATCCAAAAGTGAAAGCTTTTTTTTTGCTGCAATGTGGAAGAGGATTTAGCACGATCATAATGAAAACCACAGATAACATACAGATAAAGTTCAACACAAGGCAAAAGGACACACCCTTCTATATCCTATTATAACCCTATATATATATTAGCGTTCATCAAATCCATTCACTACCTACCTCTTTCAAAATAAAAATGTGGCAAATTCCATTTTCCTCCAGAAAAATAAGCACAAATGCAAAGATAAAATGGATATAGATAAGTAAAGGAAAATCATTATTGTCCAGGCTTTGTCCCACTGCTTCTTGTGTGAAGTTAGTATTTGTTCATGAAAAGCTAGCAAGTATTTACCAAATACACAGAACAGAAAAGGCCATGCTGCAGTCACGCAAGCCTAATAATATTGCTCTGTAGACAAGCAGTGACTGGCATAACCCCATTGCTACCAATAATGATCAACAACTCTAATCTCAGCAAAAGAATGTCTACCATTTTTTCAGGTCTTCAAAATTCCTTACTCTTTAATCATGGTTTCTAGACCTGACCCAAGTAGAATAGCAGCGCAAGACGCAAGTTATGTGTATGCCTACATCTATAAAGACTGCTTTAAATTAGTTACATTTGCATAGAACTATGAAACAATTGATATTTTTAATGAATGCGAATTTGTAAAGTTGCCTAGAATTACATTTTCTTTCATTGCACATCATTTTATTTGGTTTACATACACCTTTATGGCAGAGACACGCAATCAGATTCAGGGAGATTAATTGCCTGGCGACAAAACTGTGCTTCTTTCGGGCAACTAATCTCCCCAAACGGTCTTCCCCTGCCTTCCTGCTGGCTAGAATGTAAATTGCCGGCAGGATGGCGCTCTGAAGGCTTCATTTTCCAAATTTGCCTTAGAGTGCCATGCACTGGCGATTTGCATTCTAGCCGGCGGGAAGGCAGTTTGGAGAGATAAGTCGGCCTGAAGAAGAGCGGATAACTGAAGCACGGCCATTGCAGCTCTGGACTGGAAAATATGTACTAAAAATAGGACATCGGATGGCTATTGTGATGATCCTCAAATCAGGTTAAAATAGAAAATAAATGTTTCTATATTAAAATACACTCACAATGTGTGTAGATATCCAACTTAAGGGTGTCTTTATGACATTTTTAACTGTGCAATCATATGTCCCTCTCGTGTTCTGCCTATATACTGAACTGTGCCAATGGTTCAGTGCTGTAGAGAGAATGGCTGATTAAGCTCTGCAGGTGTAGGGCGAAAACTGCCAAGGATCCAGTCAAATGCATTAATCAAACAGAAAAGTGTGGTCTATAGCTGTACCCAAGACAGCATTTGGCCTACAGCCTAATGGATAGGCCCACAGTTTGTCAGCTACTGTCAGCTTCTGGAAGAGTATTAGTCAACACTCATTTCTGAACACCGTCCATAACCTGTCCCTCGGGCCTTGAGCCTGATTTGACTCAGAAATGATTGAATATGTGGTTAAACTGCCCAGTTCAAATTTCAACAAATTATGAAGTCAGCACCAGACCAAAAAAAAAAAGTGGATTTTAATTGGGCAAATGGACAATTTCACTATATCACAAATTATGTAGCCACTTGAAAGAAATGTTTCTAGAACATGCTCATCACCAAATAACATTATAAAATAGCAAAATAACCAGTGTGCGCTTCATTTCCACAGGGCCAATATTTGCACTCCAAGGAATGCATAAGAAATTTGATAACAGGCAATTCAGTCTACTAAAAATAAATCTCACTGCTACTAAGCTAATGTGAATCACTGGCACAACCAGAAGCCACGAGAGTCCATCATTTAAAAATTAAACGGAAGAGCTAAAAAAAACTGCTTAACACACAAATAAGTACTGAGAAAATCAGCCAGCCATGAACTAGTCAGACTCCACAGCACAGGTTCATGTCTATAGAAATGCAACATATGAGAGACTGATAATGATCACAGAGAAAAAGCAATCTAAAGTAGGAGATAAAAGAGCACAAGGGAAAAAAAAAAAAAAAAAAAAAAAAAAAAAAAACTCAGGTTGCTGGGAATTTAATCTAGTATGTCAAATCATAATTAGGCCCGAATACTTATACATCCAAACAGACAAGTAGAATTTGTCAGTAGGATTGATTCAGCAGATAGCACAAGATATTTTCGTGCACACCACATGTGCAGAAAGATCTGCCTCCACATTGCCAATGATTAACTAGAGTACATCTAAATAAAGAGACTGCTAACCAACAAGTGTAATTGTGTTCACTACGATACAGATTGATACAGATTGGACGGTAGGTATTGATCTCTCTCTCAATTTCACCACAGGGGCCAATCAAAGAGGACATAAAAATTTGCAAATCCACACATTGATGCAGATGTGTCTGGCTTAATAAACATCTCTGAGTAATGAACAACAATGTAGGGAGAATCACTTACCAGACCATGGTTAACGAATCCATATTTCAAGGATAGCCTGTCAGCTTCAGCAGAGCCTCCAGATATATGAACCGCCCACGTGTTTGTGTACACTTTTTGTCCAGTAATCTCCTTGACTAGCACACTCAACAAAGTCCATAACATGAGCAGCAAATTTGGCGACAGATCCATGGGAATATATTTGGTTCTTCGGCTAGTTAAATGACCAGCTTTACAGAGAAAGAGAGCCGGAATCTTGGGCCACACAGCTTTCTTACTTTATGCAAAATCTATTCCATAGTTTAAACGGAGTACTTTTACCAACTCATTCCACTTGAAGAATCTTGCAGGATGGACTTTGGTTCAAAGTATATCTGGAAAAAAGAGAAATAAAAAGTTAGATATCTAGATGTATGTATACAATGTAGTTGTAATGACCAGGGCCACTCCTGAGAGGAGGCAAGGTGAAAACCTTGGCTTAGACCAGGGATCCCCAACCTTTTGATGCCGTTAGCAACATTCAGAAGAAAATGGAGTTGAGGAGCAACACTAGCATGAAAAATATTCTTGGGGTGCCAAATAAGAGCTGTAATTGGCCCTTTGGTAGCCCCCCTGTGGATTGGCAACCTGTATTAAGGCTCTGTTTAACAGTAGCCCTGGTTCTTATGCAACCAAGCCTGGAAATCAAAAATAAACTCATGCATTGAGGCCACTGAGAGCAACATCCAAGTGGTTGGAGAGCAACATGTTGCTCACGAGCTACTGGTTGGTGATCACTGGCTTAGACAGAAGCAGCCAGTTACAAGGGGCAGCAAAAAAAGCCAACTCCTGTAACTTTAAAGGCAAACTAAAGAAGTAGGCTAAAATGGTGTACATTAAGTCTTAAGGTGGCCATACACAGACGGCTAAAAGATGCAGACAGACAGAGTCAGCAGCTTACTGGCCTGTGTATGGAGCCCTCAGACAGGCTTTCCCGATCGAGATCCGACTGCCCGTTACCCTTCGTTATGATCTGATCTCGGATCAGCAGAATATTGCCCACCTCAAGATGGGCATGTCGGGGAGTGAGCCGATCGTTTGGGGACATCTCCAAACAAGCGGATCTCTCTGAGTATGGCCACCCTTAGGCTTCTGCATGAGCCCAAGGCAACCACAACCCTTTAGCAGTAAAGATTGGTGTCTCAAAAAGCCCCAATAGCTCCTCATCTTCTTTTGTGCCGATTCACTGCACATGCATTCGTCATTTAAAACCTACCGAATTGCAGTTTTAGCCTATGGGGGACCTCCTAAGGGCTTGTCCAGACGAGAAGATTCAAGGAAATTAGTCGCCTGGCGACAAAACGCCACATCTTTTAGGCGACATCTCCTTGAATGGCTTGCTCGTATCTTGCACCCGCTAGCGCTAAAGTCGGCTGTGCCTATTCACACGCGGCGTCATACGTTTTTTAAAGTCGCTCGAAATTGCCTTGTGAGGCAATTTTGAGCAACTACGCAACAAGTTGGCGCTATAGAAATACATGTTAATAATAACTTTGAAAATCGCGTCGCCAGGCGACAAATCTCTCTGTGTGGCCTTACCCTAAAACCCATTTGTTGTCATTTGGTGGACTATGAAATTTTTTTTTTTTTTTTTTTTTTAAATCCTTCTAATCGAATTCGTACGAATACGTAAAAAATTTGAATGAAAAAAATCTCTTTTTTTTTTTTTATTTAATTTTAAAAAAATCTCCCATTACGTTGAAAATCAACCCTTCATAAACCTGCCCCGTAGAATATAAAAGTCACAATATAAGGCTGGTTAGTAATTAATACAGATAATTACTACATGGCAGCACAGAAACCAGTGCAAATAGCATCAGAATTACTAATCAGCCTTGTAGCAGGCTAACCTCATTTTCTGCTTGAGAATTGGAGACGACCCCTAAGCTTTGCTTCTCAACAGCTGCTCAGAACCCACTGAGCATGCGAGTGTCCCCGTGACAAGTTTAAAGTCCTGGATCATTGCTGCTATTGACAAGCTGAAACTTTAGGTTGGTGCAACAAGTTCAGTATATCAAACATCATTTTTAGGGTTCAGTTCTCCTTTAAGGACTGACTTTACAGTTTTCAAACTGGAAACCCAGCTCTGCTAGTGCAAAGAGCCCTGTAGCACTCATTTCACTAGCGATGGGGTCCCCTCTTTAACCCACTCCAACGCTTACGTTTTACAGGATTTTACTGGATAGGGGCCCGTTAATTACTACTCTTTAAACACATCATTAATCTCCTGGAAAGCTGCCGTCATGCATGTTGCATGGCATAGTCATATGAATTATTTGATTATAAAATATTCTGAATTATAAGTGTAAATCTGTTCCCACGCCCAAGTACAACGATCTGCAGTAGCTACTACCTTCAGCCAAAAGTTGACAGATGACTGTTGACTGAGGGTACAGTCCCAAAGAACTGAAGGGCCACAATCCAACAACACCCTTATAAAAAAGAAAATCACAGAATCCAAGAAAAGTTGGCCCCTCCAGTTATTCAAGTAGGAGGATTTTTTTTTGTACGAAATGGCTTAGCTTGGAATAAAGAAAAAGAAAACTCAAGAAAGGTCAGACCCCAAAACATAAAAATTAAACAGACCAGGGCTTTACAAATACAGCAGGCATTTACACAGCATTCTCTAGCAGCTGTTCTCTTCTGAACAAACTGAACATATTGGCCTTATCGGACGAGGGTGAAAAACACAGCATTCCAGAAAAAGTCTGAAATCTATTGATTTTCCCCCACACATTTCCTCTGAATAAATAATTTCCCTTTGCTTATACTAAGCAACAACAGTCAGACTGCAAAGTATTCCCCTGAGCAGAGCTTCACACTAACACAGATAAAGTAGAAATTATTAGCCTCAAACATTATAAACACATTATACCATTTTCACTCTTAAGTTTCATCTAATGCAGCAAAATAAAAAACACATTTTCTCAATAATAGGATGGCTTGTACCGCTAATTTACCAAAATAAACCAACATGCCCATAAATACATGCAGCTCCACTGGGCGCTTGTGCAACTCTATTACTTGGCACTGTCAGCTGTATGAAGACCTCTAGAATGGTGAAGTGCCATGCCATGTTAGGGAGAGCATAAGCAGCGCAGAAAAGTGCAACCTACACACAGTGTTCAAATGGGCTACCCCCATGGCTACACAGTAGATTGTTTATGTAAAATACAGCAGTGTTTCTGAGGCAAATACACCAGTTTTACCAGTGCATTATATTAAAAACACTTATTTTTTTTGTGTTACTGTTCCTTTAAAGGAGAATTTAACCTGTATGTGAAAAAATCTCACCCCTCCACTGTGTAGTGTAGTTGGCGTGATCAGAAAAAAGAAGTAAAAACCGCTATTGAGAAGACCCCATGGCCTGACCTGCAGAACCGCTGACCCGCATCTATACCCGCACCTGGAATTTTTACCCGCAAGGTACCGCAGATTTTTGCTGGTAACCCATGGGTACCAGAACCGCTGCAGGACTCTACTGTAATTTGAGATTCAGTAGTAACTAGAAAGTAAAGATTTCACATCCCTAATACTATAGATCCAGCCTCTCTCAAAAGTCTTGTATTCTTAAAGGGGTTGTTCACCTTCCAACACTTTTTTTTCAGTTCAGTTGGTTTCAGATAGGTTCCAGAAGAGTGATGTGTGGGTTGGGTAAAATTCAACCTGCACCGGACCATAACCCGCCCTCCCTCAGCCAGACTTCCGGGTTCCTTTTACAGACCAGCGCAACCACACCGATGATGTCACAAAAGGGGCGTGGCGAACTCAGCAGAGCAAGGTGGCTCAACCCGGACCCACCCACCACCCGCAAATGGGGATGCAAAGTTGGCCCGAACCTGCCCGACCCGTGGGTAAACCCGCAGTAATTGGGCCAGCCCACCCATCACTATACCAGAAATAAAGATTTTTTTTCAGTTACTTTCTATTTGTGACCATTTATTTAATATTGAAGTGTAAAGGTGGCCATAGACGCACAGATAATATCGTACAAAACAAATTTTACTATGATAAAAATTTTTATACAATATTCTGTGCGTGTATGGTGGGAAATGAGCCGACAGATAGTCAGAAGATTAAGATATCGGTTGGCTGGTTGATCGGGCTCCCAATGCAGGGTAGGGGAGTAGGGTTTTTTACTTTAGGGTATGGTTCTCTTTTGAAGGACAAGTCAACTTAAAAAAACACTTTTTGCCTAATAAAATAAAACAATTTAAAGCAGCTTTCCAAAATTAATGTATTAAAGATTGTTGGGGATTTAAAAAAGTTATTATGTAATGTAATTGCTATTGAAAACACATTTGAAACACTGTTGCAAAAGCCAGTCTCCTCCAGCAAGACAGGTCTGTTAATCGGTTGGCTTATGTTACATTGTTTCAAAAGCCAGAGCCACCTGTACACGAGAATAGAAAGGCACAAACACTGCTTTCAATAGCAATACATGTACAAATAACTTAAAAACCATAGAACATGTGTAAAGAATGCATATTGCAAAGTTGCTTAGAATCAGGTATGGTTTCATTAGGCAAAAAAATGATTTTTGGGGTTGACGTCCTTTAAGAAGTCTTACACCCTATAAAGTACTGCACGATCTTGGAGCACTCTACCCAATCAAAATTCACTTGCTGAAAGTCCATTCCTTGCATGGGGGCATAGGTACATGTAGAAAATAATCCAGAAGCACACCAGTGTATTGCTCAATGAAATCGGTGCTTTATTTAGCCCATGTGTAACCACAAAAGAGGGGCAACATTTCTGGCCCCACTTGACAAAGGGTCCAGTGGGGCCTGAAACGTTGCCCTTCTTTTGCAGTTACACATAGGCTAAATAAAGCACTTACTTCAATGAGCAATACACTGGTGTGCCTCTGGATTACTTTCTACACCTTATAAAATACAACAGACCACAGTGTAGGGCTCTCAGACGCTCTGTAATTTGCCAGGACCTATTTGTAGACATGATGTGGCATAAGGTCTGTCTGAAGGGGAGTGGTTGCCTTCCTGCCCTCAAATGACCACAACCATCTCATCTTGTTTTGTGCAGGTGCGGACATGCTGTGTTCTGGAAGATACTAGTAACTTTACAGCATACCTGTTTCACTATATGTTTTACGAAAATGTGATTGTGCTGGCAAATGGAGGGGGTGTATGAAGTACAAATGATGTAGCTGGGGTAGGGAAGATATGGCCAACTTATATACATAGTAGGAAAATATAGGCATTACATGTCCTTTAAAATGCATAACCACAGTTATTCAAGGATCTGATTGAAGAATGCATATTTGTATTTCAA
This sequence comes from Xenopus borealis, assembly GCA_024363595.1. NCBI lineage: Eukaryota > Metazoa > Chordata > Amphibia > Anura > Pipidae > Xenopus > Xenopus borealis. The sequence goes on from CM044436.1 coordinate 37,562,376, forward strand.
CTGCCATGTCAAAAAAAAAAAA
>CM044436.1:37574347-37590792 GCA_024363595.1 Xenopus borealis
TTCTAAAAATTTTGCATATTTCATGGTCATTCCCTATTTATGGGAACAAAAAGGCTTAATAATGGAAGATTAGAGTATAATACAGTATGTAGTGAAAAAAAGAGTAGGAGAACATAAAGGTTTCGTGAGGCGAGGAGGTATAATAGTTTGGAAAGTGGGCCTTCAGCCTAAGGCTTTCTGGTGGGCCCCTGGGATCCCAGTCCGACACTGGGCTGGAATTCGCCTGGTTAGCGATTGCCACAGCACCCTAGAGTGAAATTCCTCCTCTCCATTTTGAAAAGATTTATTTATCAGAAAAACAGCCAGATATCTACAGTACACTTCAAGAGGTTCAAAAGCATATTCCCAGACCCACCACTCCTAGCATTCAGACTAGCCTCCCAACCTAAAGTCACTAATAACAAGAAGTGCCTTATTGCACCCCAACCAAAAATGGAACATACCCCTGTGGCAAAAAACAGTGCAAAACCTGCCCACACATCCTGACTTCAGACAAAATACCAATTCTGGAATCTGAGGAATACACGGTCACTACAACTGTTCTTCTTCCAATGTGGTGTACGTTTTTGGATAGATTAGCTGGTGTCTTATGTTCTTTTGTTTTGCTCTCCTTTTATTGACTTCATATTAATATCTGGTGATGACAAGCTATGATTGTGACGCTAAGGCAACTATTACAGAGTGTTTGTGGGTGGGGAAGACTTATTTAACTTTTGTTCAAACACTGCTTGGCCCTAGAACTTGTGAAACATGTCCCTTCATGAAAGCCTACGTAATCTATAACGTAGGTATTAATCAGGATGATAAAGAAACTACTTTTGCAAAAGATCGTTACAGGAGAGGTTTAATAGGTGTTCGTGACCTTTTTGGTATGTATGAAAACCAAACATAATCCACAGTACTTAGGAGTCTAAACATTCAGTATCTTATTACACAAGACAAAAACCCAGTGCTTAGGCATTTGTATTCCTAATCACTCTGTGGTATGAAATTCAAAGAAAGGATAAAAGAATGCAAGAAGACTTCTGCAAAACTTTCTAGATCTCTAATCAGTAACTTGTTCTCTTTTAAGCATTTTTAAATTGATTTTAATATATTATTATCATTTAGTCCATTCAAGCTGCCTGGTCTCCATTTCTCCTGTGTTCTTCACTGCTGGATTCCCCATTCCATAATTATAAATATAATAAGAAACCCGCTCTTTGCCATGTTTGTGTCATTGTTTTCAGTTAGGGATGCACAGAATCCACTATTTGGGATTCGGCTGAATCCTTTGTGAAAGATTCGGCCAAGTCCGTTTTTTTTCACTTCGTTGTTTTGTGATGAAAAGTTACATGATATTTCCCTCTGCACCTCTAATGTACATATGCAAATTAGGATTCGGTTTAGCCAGACCAGTGATCCCCAACCAGTAGCTCGTGAGCAACATGTTGCTTTCCAACCCCTTGAATGTTGCTCCCAGTGGCCTCAAAGCAGGTGCTAATTTTTAAATTTCAGGCTTGGAGGCAACTGCCACACAAAGCCTTAATGTAGATTGACAATCTACATAGGGGCTACCAAATGGCCAATCACAGCACTCCTGGCACCCCAAGAACATTTTTCATGCTTGTGTTGCTCCCCAACTCCTTTTACTTCTTGCTCACGGGTTCAAAAGGTTGGGGATCCCTGAGCCAGACACATGGGGGCAAATTCATTATAGCATGAAGGGTCTAACGCTAGCGCTAATTCGCTTGTGTAGTGGAAAGTAGTGGTTGTAACATATACTTCTATTATAAGTTAAAGTTCCCGACGTATGCAAATTAGGCTTCGCTAGCATAACAGTGCTCTGCCTAGCGAAGTAACACTAGTGCAACTACACTACCGTTCGTTGACCTGAGCGTAAATTCGTACCTTAGTGAATTTGCGTAGCGCTGGCAAAAATTTGCCTGGCAAAGTGCGGCTGATGCTAGCGAAGCTAATGCTCGCGAATTTTCAGATCTTAGTGAATTTGCCCCATGGATTTGTCCGAATCCTGCTGAAAAAGGCAGAATCCCAAACAAAATCCTGGATTCAGTGCATCCCTAGTTTCGGTGATGGAGTTATAATACCTTAGTTTTGTTGGCAAACGCATAGATTCTGTAGTATCAGTTTTCCTACTGTCCAAGCTCGGGAGGTAAACCGCTCGGACTAGAGTCCTACGCTGAACAATTTGGAAAACCCTGACTTGATGGCTACCCGCTGGGCATCCAGAAGCCCTGAGTGACATCTTTGTAAATTATAAGTGACTCTATCAGAAGGCAGGAGAGGTGAAAACATTATTTGATTTTTGCAGGTAATCCATGAGCACTTAACCAAATACAGAATTCTAGCAACAGACTAAAATGTACCCCTGGTCCCCAAAATGAAACCCACACAAGCATGGAAGAAACATACAAATACCTTGCAGAAAGTGCCCAGCTGGAATCCAGGACCCCAGCACTATAAGTCAGCAATGTTAACCAGTGAGCTGTCAGTGCAACAGTACACAATAATCCTACAGAATACACATAAAATGTGAATATCTAGTAAATTATATCCTTATAAATGATAAGTTCTGAGGTCATCATTTATAAATGGTGAGTTCTGATGTCATGTCACATGACTCACTGAAACTTTGCTCCAACTGCGCATGCCAGTTTAGATTAACAAGTTGGCGCCAGTGAAGTAAGGGGGTAAGTAAAACATTAGGGTCATTTGCCGGGGTAGCACTTAGGCTGAGGGGAGGAGGGAGGGGGTCTTGGTGGAGATGGGGGCAGGGTTTTTTTACATTTAGGGTTGAATTCTCTTTTATTATGATAATGATCTGTTGCATAAGTCATTTTTTGGGGTATAGTTTTCCTTTGATAATAATTCCAAAACTTTGAAAGTAAAGAAAAAATACTGTTACTGGTCCTCTACAGGTTCCTATGCCATTATACTACAGACATAACATTATTAAATTAATCTCTACTTTTAACTTCATCCAAACGTATTTTCAGAATGATACAAGCAGTTGCTTTGTGTTATCCATGATTTCTGGGTGGCAGGAAGCGGTCAGAATTTCCACAAGGCTTTCTTGTCATATTTCATGTACTGAGTGACTTCAAATGGTTATCATTATGTTACAAAATAGACAATAGGCAATCACAGTGATCAAATACCCTTCATCATTTTTTGCTTTTGTGTTTGAATGGTAGATATGATATTAAGGCAATCAGATCATTTAAAAATGAAGGCATGTTTTCAATAACTGCAGGTTGCTGGGCTGCTCTGATTGCAAACGGATTGAAATATTATTATTTATATAGTGCTGACATATGAGGAAAACTGTTTCTTGCTTATGCACCATAACAAATAAACAATAACACTGTACAAATGCTTTTCTGTTTAAATATGATTTCTCTATTATCTCAAGATTTCCTATGCATCATAAGTAAGGCTTAATTAATAATTCCCACGGTTTTCCCTTTTTTTCCTCCTCTTTGTATCTGTAATTGTTATATTGTAATTTTATGTTTGGAAATAATAAAAAAAAATTAAATATCAAAAGAAATAAATGTAAAGGAATACAAATAAGGCATGTAAAGGATATATATATATATATATATATATATATATATATATATATATATATATATATATATGAAATGTATGTTGTTTATTAAAGCAAGAAGCTTGGCCAGTAAGATGGGAGAGCTGGAGTAAATAGCTCTGGATGAGAAGCCATGTATGATGATATTGTAATTGCTTAAACATGGCTGAATTAGTCACATAACCTGGTGGTAAATATTAAGGGCTATACCTTGTTTCAGAAGGATAAGGAAAATAGAAAAGGAGGAGGGCTATTTTTGTATGTTAAGCATAATCTTAAACCCAGTATTAAGCATGAGGCTGTGGGGAAGAATTAGGGAGCTGGATCTAAAGCTGAAGCAAACTTTAGCTGAAATATAATTAATTGTTGCCAATATACATAGGGTCAACAAAAATTAAAAATTTTAGGAAAGCAAACTTTAGCACCCTAAAAACATTAACTCACTGTGTAGATTGGGGCAAGACAAGTACATATGCAGAGCCACTGGTTATGCCCCAGGGTGAGCTTCTGTCATTTCTCCTTTATTTAGTGCAAAAGTGCTATTTTGCCCGGCTGGGTACAGGGCTGAGACAAATATAACCAAATATCCAATAGGTGACAAATCACTAACTGTGCTATCCAATAAGTAAAGTATTGAATATGAGCAAATGACTGAACATGGAGCATCAGGAAGAGAAGGAGAAAAATTGAGAAAATGAGACCAGTATAGTTAGTGAGTAAGGAAAAGAATAGTGTAGTACAAGAAAATATGATTAGCATGATCCCGGAGAAGAAAGAGAGAGAAAGGCACACCGGGAAAAGGTACACTGTGAAAAAAGGGGCATGCTGACAGATGGTGATGGGGGAGAGACACTGACAAGCTGAAGAGTAAGGAAGAGATTGGAGATGGAAAACAGAAAAATAAAGACTAAAGATTTATTGGTAATATCGATTTTAAAATTAGCTTTAAACATTTACACTACGCAGGCAGTGCTTCTCAATGCCTATGGGTATGAAAACATTTAGGCTTGACACTGAATACACTTGCATACACACAGGTACATTTAACGCACACATACAGTGTATATATACATATATTGGTCAGGAAGTGCTGTGGCTCCTCTTTACTTCCTCAATTGTAGATGCAACATGCACTTGCTTGCATGGGACCTCAGCAGAGGAAATTGACAATGGCGTGGATTATATGCATATAAATATTGCATGCAGACCTATAATTTGACAGACGTCACACTGAAAATGTTTGAGAGAGGTTCTTCCCTTAGGATGAGCCGGTTGCTCTCTAAACAGCACAGCAAGGAAATGCAAATGGGTAGAGCACAGGTTGTGCAGTGAAAAATCTGACTGAGAAGGTTCCCTTCTTCAGAATAAAATATTCTTTTGGCCCACTGTTCGCACTATATAGAAATATTCTATAATAATGAATTAATAAATATATATACATGTGTGAAAATATCCTTATAAAGGTGTTGTTCACCTTAAAATTAGCATATATGGTGTAAAGCAGGGGTCCCACGACTCATTTGGTAGCCCTTATGTGGATTGGCAGCCTACAGGAGGCTCTGTTTGGTAGTACACATGGTATTTATCTATGCTAGAGCAGGATTCATGAAAAACTACAATACATACAAAGGTAAATCAGAGGGTGCAAGTAAGAGAAAATAATGGGGCTCCACAAAGTCTGATTTACCTTAGGCCAGGGCACATGGAGCAGACTTTCCTCCACCTGTGTTTTGTACATGGCTCGGTCTTCATTCTTTCTTTATTGTAGCTCCATGGGCATATATGGTGTTAGTTTGTGTGGAGCTACACTGACCAGATATTGGCATGTTAATCCATACTTTCATGTTTCCATGCTGGTATCGGCACATTGTGTTACTGCACACAGGCTGACATTGTGCTTGTCAATGGAGTCACAGGAAGGAGCAAATAAAAGCGCATCTACTGTCCTCCACCTGTGTACAAAATGCTGACAAAGCAGAGCATACAATCTGCTTTGTGCGCCCCTGGCCTTAGGCCCTGCAATGTAAAATTTGTGTCCAGCTGTCTTTTGTGGGCCCTTTCAGCCTGTAGGAGAGCATTTCAATAGCCACAAGTAAGTATGTTTTTTGTACCCTTTTTCTTTAAGGAATTTGATTTATTTTGAGTCAAACTATATCAGAGTAAAGATATAGAGAGCTCATTTTTCTTCCTGTGTATTCTGACATCCTGATTTTTGATGGGAGACAGTATCTGCTGACTTTATACTCCAAAAAGCAATGTAGGAAAGCCGCTACAATAAAACACTGTCTCTAAAATTTTGCTGCCAATGTATTTTTTAATGGCTCAAAACAGATATTTTTCAGTATTTTCTCATGTGCTGGATCAAGCTCAGGACATAGTTTTATTTTGGTTTTATTATCCTCGTTTTGGAGCATAGAGAAAGATCTTGTTGCTTGCTGTAGACTGTATCAATTATATAAAAGACTGGTTACATTACAGGTAACATTTAGTTAAGGACCATATACAAAAACAGAGCCAACTGGTTGCAAACCAAGGAACTGCAAAGTTAGGGCAAGAGGGAATTCACAAAAGTGCGGTAAATGAAAACTGGAGTAAGACCAGGGCCAGAGAAGTAATCTCGATTCTGGCAAATGCCAGAGGAGATGTAATGTGTCATAGACAGTAACTATGTATCCACCAAAACACTGTGTGAACATTTACTGGGACAGACAACTTTGTTATATACTGTACATTCATTACATACATTACAATGTATTTAAAGTAAATGTGTAAATGTAACTGCTTTCAGTAACAAATCCATATATAAATTTATACTCTTTCACTATTCAAAGAATCACTCTAAACAATAGATAATGGGCTGCAAGCTATACATCTCTTCCCTGTTTAGCTCTAAGAATACATGTGGTGTTTGTTGCTGACATCCCTGCTTTAGCTGTGAGTGGGTTAACATAGATGCAATGGAAGAAGCCAGGCAGACACTTTCTGTCGAACACACACTCTCTGTCTGTTCTTATCCCCCACCTTCTGAGCATGCACCGCAAATCTGCAGAAGTGCACTGGAATGCTTACAATCTCCTTCAGTTTTTCCTAAACCCAAAGCTTAGGTATGGCTCAGGTTGGTACCATCCTTCTAGGCTGCAGTTTGTCTTATTTTGGTTTGATAGGTCTAAGACAGAACTTAATGGTTAATTGGGTTGGGCAAAAAGCATGCTGTAAAAATTTGACTTGGTTATAATATGAAATCACTAATCAGCCTTGGTCTCCAGCTAATTTCCAACAATTATTGTCATTGTCTAAAGATTATGGGCATTGTAGTAATCAGTTAAAGGACCCATGCTGAACTATATAAATTATAAAGTTTATAAGAGTATGATCTGTGATCAAATTGCCACAAGCCAATGCCTTTTGTGCAATAGCCTTAATGACAAAACACTAGGGGTCATTTATGAATGTAAGTGCAAATACCTGTGTTTCCCCCCATAATGCAGCATTCCCTCATAGTTCCTATGCTCTAAGTTACAACCAGTGCAATTCCCCATGTGTCAACACAGATGCAATTGTGTTCACATTTTGCTTCAAATCAAGTTGGGTCACTTCTGGTGTTTACATGCAATTCACTAGATGCAATTTGGTGCACCTATAATAGAAAGCCCTATTCACTAGGGGGCACCATGTTAGCCAGCCTTTCATTGAATATAATCTCTAGCTTTGTCCCAAAGCCAATGCTCCTGTTAGCAACATTTGTACTGCAGTTCTGTGACACAATCTTACTTTTCTTTCCCAGGTGTCATTAGCCAAATCTAGGCACAGTACTGTAAAACGGCAGGACTTCAATCTACTGTGGAGATGCAAGGATAAATCTCTGTCTAGTTAGTTAGTCTGATAAGGACCTGGGTAAGCAAGGTATGATGGAGATGTGGCTTAGCCAGTAAATCACCAGCTAGGGTTGTGGTCAGTATTGGTGTCTTTGCTTCAGAAACACTTCTATAGTTTATAAAAAATACACTGTTGCATAGCATTGGGGGTAGCCCTTCAGGCTAATTTAGGGCTACTCTACTGTGGAGGTGCAAGATTAAATCTCTGTCTAGTTAGTTAGTCTGATAAAGACTTGGGTAAGCAAGATATGATGTAGATGTGACCTGGGTAAACAAGGTATGATGGAGATGTGGCTTAGCCAGTAAATCACCAGCCTGGGTTGTGGTCAGTATTGGTGTCTTTGCTTCAGAAACACTGCTATAAATAGTAGATAACAGATAAGCTCTGGGAATACAATGAATTTAGATTCCTGTGCAAGAAGCAAGTCCTCAATAGATTTATACTGTACATGAAAATAATGATTGACTCCACAAATATTTTCTGGGGGTTAAACATCCCTTAGGAATAGTAACACCAAAAAATGAAAGTGTTAATATCATATAATGTTGCCCTGCACTGGTAAAACTGTTCTGAGTAGCAATGGCGGAAATTGAAAAAAGGCTATATGGCACAGGATAAATAATGGATAACAGATAACATTACGTTCTACAGAGCTTATCTGCTATCTGCTGTGTAACTTGAGCCTTTTCTCTTTTGAACAGCTTCCCCCAATGCTATACAGCAGCCTATTTATATAAACAATAGTTTCTGAAGCAAATACAACAGTTTTACTAGTACAGGGCAACATTACTTTAAAACTATTTAATTTTTTGATGTTACTGGTAGGGATGCACCGAATCCAGGATTCGGTTCGGGATTCGGCCAGGATTCGGCCTTTATCAGCAGGATTCGGATTCGGACGAATCCTTCTGCCTGGCCGAACCGAATCCGAATCCTAATTTGCATATGCAAATAAGGGCCAGGGAGCTAAATCACGTGACTTTTTGGCACAAAACAAGGAAGTAAAACATGTTTTCCCCTTCCCACCCATAATTTGCATATGCAAATTAGGGTTCGGATTCGGTATTCGGCCAAATCTTTCGGGAAGGATTCGGGGGTTCGGCCGAATCCAAAATAGTGGATTCGGTGCATCCCTAGTTACTGGTTCTTTAAATAAGACAAAATTATAGTTTGAACTGAACCACTAACACTACAGGGTTGTTCCACCCCTTGGCATGACTGTGGCTCAGCAACCAAAGTTACATTTAGAGAGACCACAGACCGCCAGGCAATTTTGAGCGACTTTAAAATCGCGTCGCCGCGTGTGAAAAGGCGCCAGGCGACTTTATGTGTAGCGGGTGCGCACTGCTACCAAGCTATTCGGGGAGATTTGTCACGGCGATTAGTCACCAGGCGACGAATCTCCCTGAAATCTCCCAGTGTGGCCTTACCCTTAGGCTGGTCCTCAGGCTACAAAACCATATCTTTTTCTTCATCTGAACCAATGACTGTGCATTAATCCCTTTTCAGTCTTCTTTCCTTGTCATTTCCCCTAACCCTGTGCTTCAGTCAGAGCCTTTATAAACTTTCTTGGCTAGCCCTTGGTGGGTTTTCCTACACTGAATTCTCACATCCTTCCAAACTAAAATGTGTTTGTCTTTCACTACTTCAAGTATTTGCTTACCAGTCTGTCTCCAACATGTACAATTACACATCCTGACAACTATAACTTACCACCCACATTGGTGTTACACTTCCTTCCATACACAATAGAAACCCAACAAAATTAATTTAAACTTGGACAAAGTCTTTTGCCACTTAACAATGGGTGGAGGTTTGATGGGAGCGTGACATTACTCTGTTAATTGTCATCACATGCATTTGGGCTTCTGTTTATATAAAGTTGTGTGTACATGTTAGCTTGTCTCTCATTTACTTCCATACGCTTTATTGCTTATAGACATCTTAAGTTTCTTTCTTCTCATATATTTAATAAGTAATCAAAAATATTTTGCATGTGTGACACTTGGGTAACTTTTCAGCAAAGTACTCTATCAACAAAATTAGTACAATATCTTGAGTTTATTTTGCGAGACAGTCCTAAACAGAGCATTTCCAACACAAAAAAAGTAATAATGTTGTGGAGAATCTATAATTGAGAAATATAAAGCAATGCATGGTTATTACAGAAAAGGAAGGAAATTATTCAACAATAAGATTTGTTTGCTTCAATAATACTCAATCAGCTGTACAAGTATAATTGCCTTTCAAAGACAAATATATACAGGTATGGGACCAGGGTCGGACTGGGGGGCCTGGGGCCCACGGGACTGCTGTCCATGGCCCCCCTCCAGACACCATGGCCCCCCTCCAGACACCCTGGCCCCACTATTACAGTGGTGCGGCACGCATGTGCAACCGAAGGCCCAGGAGATTGGGAGAAGGGTCTGGCTTGGCGGGGCCCATTAGGGCTGAGGCCTACCGAGTTTTTTCCAGGTCTCCCGCCGGGCCAGTCCAAACCTGTATGGGACCTGTTGTCTAGAATGCTCGAGAGGTGTTTTTTGGATAAGGCACCTTTAGTAATTCAGATCTCCATACCTCTACTAAAAAATATTTTAAACCCAATAGGATTGTTTTGCTTCCAATAAGGATTCAATGTATCTTAAGGGCCCTTACACATGGGCATTTTCGACCTGCGCTGCATTTGGCTGCGTTCAGCCGCAGGGGAGCGCAGGTCTAGACGCACCTCATGCTTTTCAATGAGGTTGTGCCCACAAGACGGGTGTAAGCACCGAACGCAGCATGTTGCGTCTGAATCTTCGTTTGGTGCTTACACGCGTCTCCTGGGTACAACGCCATTGAAACGAATGAAGTGCATCTAGACCTGCACTCCCCTGCGGCTGAACGCAGCCAAACATAGGGGAGCGCAGGTCAAAAACGCCCTTGTGTAAGGGCCACAACTGGGATTAAATACAAGGTACTGTTTTAGTACTAGAAATATATTAGTGTGGATGAACCAGCGCTAAAAAGCTCGGGGTAGACAAAAAAATACAAAAAAGATAATATAGTGTAGTAACTCTTAATTCACCTTTACACCTTTCTGTGAAAGTGGCTTTTTAGAGTTTAAGCACAGTGTTTAGCAACTACCACCTGCAGAGTTAGATTGCCCTTTAACCAACTTCTTAAGGGAAAAATTCTCTCCTGTTATATGTGCAGATTTAATACTCACAGATGGTTAGGAGTATTTGTAGCACTGAAAAATGGTTGTTCCCCTTCTGTGGGAGTTTAGGGACTTCCTTAGTTTTCTAGAAAGATTCGCTCAACATCGTGTTAAAGAGTTTTCAACAATTTACTTATGATAAAAAAGGTTGCACTCACATAAAAACACTTCAAGTAAGCATATAAATAGTCTGTTTTAGTACTACAATGAAAAGCGAAATCAATTATAAAAATTATAATTATTTGATTAAAATGATAACTGCTAATAATAAAATGGCTAATAATAAAATGGTACACAGTCAGGAATTGTGTGTAATGTGAATGTGCGGTTCAGCTATTTTATTTATTCAGAACCTCAAGTTTACTAATATAGCTATAGCTGTAAATACAGCTTTGTACTTAACTTTCAGTCAGAATGTTTCATCTTGTCTGATCTGATCACTGCAAGACACGGTAGATTGGCTTTTGAAGAGTATGATTGCAAGTGCAGAAAACCAAACTGACATGCAAGAAGCATCCACAGCAAGAAGGTGCTGCTGAGAGAATGAACAGGTGGCAATGATTGATAGATTTTCACAGTGGAATACCATACCCAATAATATCCTCACTGTTCTTAGCTCTTTGTTGAAAAGGCGGAGCACTAGGTGAATCATGGAAAGTAAGTTGGATTTCAGTTAAAAGGCAAAGTGCTGCTTTCTATGGGAAGTAGCACACCTGTTGTTTGCAATAGTACTAATAATATAGTTCACCATTAATTAGGGTTTTGCTTGTCCCTTAAAACTAAAGCTCAATGAATAATTTATTTATAATTGCTACACCTAAGAGGTTGTTCACTGACAGAGGGACAGGTGCAAATGTGCAAAAAACAGGTGCAAATCAGCATTTTTTTGTTGCACATTGAACCCCGCTTTACTGTTACTGACTAGACCTGTGTTTCCTCCATAGGCATGTAGGCATCCCCCTCTACCCTTCCCTTAACTTGCTTGTCATTTAGGCATGATTGTAAGGGAGTGCCAGCAGGCAGAGGCTGCAAAGCCAGCATGGTGCTCTGTTGAATTTTTAATCTGAAGATAGATGCCAAGTGCAGCAAGTGACAAGTGCTTATTGAATGAGCACTGAGGAATGCAATTTAGCACTCATATTGAAGGCTCATCATATATGACCCCTTCATTTCTTGAGTTTCTATACAAACTTAAGGTGGCCATATATGTGAAGATTTTTAAAAGATCTTATATGCATATATATATATATATATATAATATATATTTCCATTAAAAAAAAATACAATTTCAGTCAATATCATCTAGTGGAACTTATTAAACCGTTGGTAGCTGCCTGCTTGGTCCTACAAATAATTGTACAATGGATACATTTCACTGCAATCAATGAAAATCTTCTAAACAGGCCAATCAATTTTCAGAACCAAATTTAGAGAAAATTGTTAGATGCACAATTGTTCTCTACCCATTAACCTCATGATAATTTCATGGATTTGTTGGATTGCAGGAAAATTGGTTGAAATTGATCTATGGCCACGTAACCTTTTACTATTGAGGATCTGTATCTCTAAATATGACCCTATTAATTCACCAGTTTCTTTTGATTCACAGCTATATACAGTATATAATAACAATCTAAGTCCAATTAGTAATTAATATTGATTCTTATTACAATGGTATCACAGAAACATGTTCATTATCATTGATAAATTATTGTCCTGTAGCATCAATTTCTATGACAACTGTAACTAATTTTAATAGTGCTGATAATTTCCAGCCACCCCCTAAGCTTAGTTTCTTCGAAGCAGCCCAAAATATACTGAGCATGTGAAGCGCCACTCATCCAACACGCAAATTCACCACTGCTACAACAGATAGGGAAGGTGGACACCTTCAAAATGGTCTCCATCCTGTAGGCTTACTTATTGATCACCACTAAGCCCTGTTTCATCTTACCACAGGTGATGTCAGGATATTTGTGGGTTGGGGAGGGCCACAGGGAAGAAATAACTGACAATCTTTTTCAGTTCCTGATTTGCTCCAGAGATCTGATCTAGCACAACTGCTATTGGCACATGATTTGGGCATGTCACATTATCAGTTGATATCGGCTGAAATGTACTTTATATTTGATGGAAACCCTAGCACTCCCTTCAACAACCAGAAATAAGTATTCTTGGTCTGAACCCCTACACACGAATCATGCAAGGATATTGTTATGGTCCCTTCTTTATTATGCAAGGAAATTGATAATTATGTGCTTGAGGGCTCCCATGCCCCTCCCCCGCCCCAAAGAGCAGCGTGGATAGACTATGTTAATAAAGGCTTCCATTGATAACATTAATGTACAGAGCCTGCGCTCAACCCAATAAATGTGTGTTTGGTTGGAAACAGTTCACTAATGTTGGCAGGATAACACCATTTATATCAATATGATTTGATCACATGTGTATGATAATGGATGGTCTCAACAACAGCTGTATGCCTTTCCTCCCCACCCTCCTTCCCTTCTGTATCCCCATCCCTGTTATTCAGAATTCAATAAAAAGCACTTCTATTAAAAATGAAATAGCATCTGTATATAGAAAATACTGTGTACAACATCAAAGGCATGAATCATTATAGGGCTTATTAATTTGAATATTTAAATTGGTACCCCATTGCCCATAATGCTAAGCACCTGCTTGTAGGGAAATTGTAGCTTGGAAACATGGCAATCTGGGTTTCCAGATAACAACAACCAAACAAAAAATTGCATAAGTGCTTTCAGGGAATTACCATTGCTGGAAAGGGGGGCACTTTTGTCACACTCCTAAACTACTAATAATTGTTGGTGCCGAAGTGCCTGAAATCATCCCTGTCTACAGTATTAAGAACCCATAAGTACTTGCTCAAGCACTTGATAGGTGATTGTTGTGAAACTTTCTCTGGGGGAATGGAGTCCCCATAGTAGAAACACTGCACTTTATAAAAACCATAGTTTCAGAGTAGGTTCCAGGGGTGTAACTACAGACGATGCATTGATATAGCCTCTTCTATTGAGAGATTGCTACAAATAATGCCTGCCTAAATCAATTTACAGTATGAATTATAAACCTTTTTATAGTTAAGAGCTGAATGCGGCATTATGCCATCATATGGGGCCAAAGCAAACTCATTATCAATAAAAACGTAAGCAAATATTTGCTCTTAATCACCCACAGGCCACTATGTGCCTTTTCTTTTTCCTGAATAACTGATTATCTTTTGTTCTCTTGAATTCACAAATGTTCATTTGTGTGCAAAACAACAATAGCTTGGCTCTTGCATGCAGTATCTTTACATTCATCATAATTATGCTTTAGAACCTAGGGAATACAGTGGAAAAAAACATAATCCTCTCTATCCAGATCTTTACACACTTGGCTTCACCTGCTGCAGACTGAAATGAAAGCCAGAGTAATGTTACCTCATGTTCTCTTCTGCTTTTATTTATGAAAACACTATAATAAGGAAGTTCTCAGTCTATACAAGTCTTGTCCACACAACTCCAGGAACAAGGTATTATGAAATCCAGCCTTGCTTTCCAAACAGTTATCTATCTACAAGTACTGTACTAAATGTGGGGCGTTAAAGCACACTGTGACAAATTCTAAAACTGCAATCAATAATTAAAAAACTTGTTTTTAATTCTGCAGCAGGTTTCCACCTGAGTGGAACCATAAGCTTTCTCAATGATAAATTACCTTGGGTTTCCTAGAGGTTGAAGACTGGTGAGTTTGTTCCTCTGAGATGAAAATAAGCCACATATTGGAAGCGTCATCATATTCCCAGCTCTGAATTGTTCACACCTGATTTCAGTTTATATGAGAAATTTACTTGCTGCCAGCCTTGTCAGACAAACGTTTTTTTTAAATGAAAATAAGAAGCAGTCAAACATGACTAACATTTTCACAATGAAATTCGGCAGTAAACACAGAATATTACGCTGGATGCAGTTCCCATTTGCAGAGTGTATAGTTTCATGCTCCAATGCATATAATCTACTGTCCTACAAGACAGAGAAGCAATTTTTGTCAGTGCAGGATTTTGCTTCTGTCTGCTTGGCTGCAGAACTGTATACTGGAGCTTTTTCGAACCTCAAGTGACCAACAATTCAGTTTCTTTGAACTGTTCACCTTTAATATGTTTGAAGCAGCAAAACCTTTTCATCACTGCCCTTTATTATGTGGGTTGTAGCCACTGGGATTTGTGATATCCATATTTTCTTGGAACTATGTACCAAACCATGGGTTAAGGCATGGGAAAATGTTGCTATAAAATATTTATATAAAGGAACATAGCTTTGCTGCATTGTGTTGTGTGTATATTATGTTTCCATTTATTCTGATTGACAGTAGTAATCCCTACCCCTACCTTGTGGTATACAGGATCATTTTACTAACATTTGGCTAATGTGGCTGTGCATTAAGTGAAATAAACAGAGAGGGATTGGGAATGTGGGTAGGATTACCACCTGTCTGGTTTGACACGAACAGCCTGATTTTTGGAAGTGCTGCCTGTTTCAAAACTGCCTGCTTCTGGCTGTTTGCGTTGGTTTTGGTTTGATAATCCTAATTATTTGAGTTTTTCAGGTAACAACTTGCATTTCCAGAGCGGCAATTAGAAAAAATAGCAAGATTCCAATTGGCAGTCTATTTTTTTGCGAATTTTTGTTGCAACAATTTTATCAAGAAACAGAGCAATGCAAGTACACAATTCAAATACACACAGACTGCAATGTATAGCACAGACAGACAGTGTGCACTATACAGAGAAAACCTCTCTATGGCTAATGACACAAGGGGCTTTAGTATTTGTAGCCCCAAAGTCCGCCACTTTCTCGTGACACAGTGGTTTCAGGCGCAATAACTCTACTGTTTACACTGTGCACATTCTGCCTGAGACACTCACCCTGCCAACCCTGGATAATTAACAACCTCCCTGGATTCTGCTGCTTATCTGTGGCAATAAAGTCTACCACATTCCCTGACCCCATCACAGACTCCTAAACTTGCTATTTCCTGTTTATCTTACATGGCTTTCTTTTATGATTTGGCTTCCCCTCCAGGCACCTTGTATCAATCATTTATTTTTGAAGACACAGCGTGTGAAATCCACAGAAGTAATAGCACTCCCTGATAATTTCACACTTTTTCATTTTAGGAGAAAAATTAGGAATGCTGCTGGGAATAAATGAAAACAAGCAGAATCTGGAAACATTAGTAGAAGTTAATACTTTGTGCTCCAGAAAGAGGGAACCCTGTGTAGCTGAAAATATGTATATAGATTACGTTACCTCCTGAGAAGAGACAGACAACACAATAGGTAAAGGCTGAGATATAAAACAAAGACTCAATCCTGGCAATTTCTGCGTTTCTTGGAAGTAAATTTACATTCTAAATAAATGTACTACAAAATCATAAATATTTTTGAACGTGACAGGGACCCCATGCCATGAACTTAAAAGTTGAAAGAAACTAGAGATTTCAGCAATGCCCACGGGTAAATAAACTGTGGGACTTAATTTATTGTTTTTAGTCATTTCTTATTTTGAGGGGTCTCTTCACTGCTTCAGAATAGCTACAGTAATTGACAGTAAAGAATAAAGAACTGTCCTCATCCAGTTCTCTAAAATAATTTTTAACTATTTTGTTTTTATCTGTCAATATGTGTGCCCCCTAACAAGTAATTCAAAGTTAAAAACTGTGTTACACTATAATTAATTAGCCAAGATGTAAAGGCAAGCTGATAGATGGTCTCTG
>CM044436.1:37635581-37656585 GCA_024363595.1 Xenopus borealis
TATATATGTACAGGTCTCATTATTTCAATGTACACAGTAACACACAGGCCAGGACTGGCAATCTGTGGGTTTTTGGCAAATGGAGTGGCTGCTGTAAATTGCCATAAACGGTCACTTTTTATTGGACTGGTGGGGGATGTTTACACCTTTGTGTACTTTGGATTGTCAGGCCTTTTTTTAACTCCAAGTCCATGTTACATGTTTTCCCTTCTGCAGGGGAAATGTGGTAGACCTTGGGGAGTCATAGGAAGAAATCACCTGTTATCACTTATTTGCACCTGTAATCTAACTTACCCATTAAAATGCTTAAAATAGTCACTCAAAGTCCTCTAATGTCTATCATAAGCAAGGAGTGGACCCAGCCGGTATTTTACCGGCCTAGCCGGTAAAACCCCCGGCAAGGCCGAGGCCGGTATTACAAATTTACCGGCAATGTAGCTGCCGGTAAATTTGTAATACCCCTTAAAAAGGCCCTTGCCTCGCCTGAAATCCAAAAAAAACTTACCTTTTTCGCGTCTTCAGCCGATCGCTGCAGTGGCTCAGCCCCTTTTTGCATCATGACCCGCCCCCTTTGCATCATGACCCGCCCCTTTTTGGTCCCACCCCCCTGCCGGCCGGTAAGTAATTTATAAAAAGGTGGCAACCCTAAGTGGAGCTGAGAATGCTGTACTAGGCACCATTTTATTTAAGTATTTATTTTAAATTGCCCATAATGTTAAGTGTTCCTGTATATATTTGACAGTAAGCTAGGTGAAGTTGATGATCATAGGATCTACCGATGAGTCCAGGCTCTAGTGGGCCCCAGCAAATGACAAATCCTACCAACTATTTCCAATTTGCACCACAGTCTTATAAGTTTCATAAACTACTATGAATATACCCAGGGCCGGATTTACATTGCGGGCGCCCCTAGGCCAACTGCCATTTGTCACCTCCATTCTCTGCCCTTTATTCACAGATTTTCATCATCAAGACCAGAGCAATGGGGATTGGTGCATGGGGAAAGTAAAAAACTATCATATCTCCTGCATATCCCCAGTGTTTCTGGACCAATGTGGGTGTAGTTGGGCAACATACTGCCCCTTAAATTCCTGCCGCCCTAGGCCCGGGCCTAGGTGGCCTTTCCACAAATCTGGGCCTGAATATACCATGAACAACTAATGTGAGTTGTGAGATTGGGCCCTAAATATTAGGTTATCTGGTGGGCCCCAGTAGGCCCAGTTAAATTCTGAGCTAAATATTTGCTCTCTAAATAAACCTTGGACTCGGCATTGGATTGGACAGGGAAACAGCAATGAGTTAAGAATAGGATGGAATAGTAAGGCTGGAGGGAGCACTTAGTGTCAGACAGCTGTGAAAGCTAATAAAATTGTAGCATGCATAAAAAGAGGAGTCAATTCCAGGAATGCAAACATTTCCGCCTTCAAAACAAAAAAGAAAACCATTTGTGCATCTGAAAAGTATCATCGTGACAGCGTGCAGCATAGCTAAAATGTGTGCACTTCTGAAAACCATTACATTGACAGTGTACAGCATAATTTATATAGCTTAATACAAATTATCCAAGACAAATGATTAAATATGTTCTCCCTCCCCACAATTATTCATTGCAAGTAAAATGCAGCCACTCATATGCTGATCATGTGTGTCATGTGCAGTCTCCTGACTGTGTGTGTCTGGAAAGAAGCATAAACCCCCTCCCTACATACCACACGTCTGTTCTGCATTGCATTGCATGGGCCCAATGTGACACCACCATTTTTTGTGTGTAAATTATAGATGTAGCAATAATTTACTACTACCCACAGTGTATCACATTTCACAGATTTCCACCATAACCGGAGATCAAAATAGCATGTGCTGCAGCTTGTGGACATTTACCAGTAACGGTACAAATTAGCATCAGTGACGGTAAATAAGGTGCAAATTGTGTCTGCAGTTTTTGTGCAGGGATAGTGCATTGGTATGCCATGACATTTCTATTGCACATGTTGTCATGTCATATTCCAGTGAAGGAGTCTGGGACTTGAAATCACCCATGATTTGCAGAAAACAATTGAACCGCCACTATGGTAAGCAGATGGCATTCTAGACACAAACTTTACCACTTCATAACAAGAGCAAACATTTTTTTTTTTAATATTTTATCTGAAATGTGGGGCTACATGTGGTTAATTTGTAGAGGTGCAACGAATCCACTATTTTGGTTCAGCCGAACCCCCAAATCCTTCGTGAAAGATTCAGCCGAATACCGAACTGAATCCGACCATAATTTGTATATGTGACAAAAAGTCACATGATTCCCCTTCCCGCAAATTAGGATTCGGCTTCGGTACAGCAGGACAGAAGGATTTGACCAAATCCGAAGCCTGCTGAAAAAGGCAGAATCCTGGCCGAGTTCTGAATCGAATCCTGGATTTGGTGCATTCCTATTAATTTCCCAGGTGCCTTCAATCAGAGTAGTTGTGCTCTGATAAATGTCAGACATTCCTTAATGATACACTCCAAGTTGGAATGATATGACCCTCTCACTTTTCCCCTAGTAGCCTATCAACAGAACAATGGAAAAGTAAGCGGATAACAGTTAATGACATCTGCATTGCTAAAAATGCTCCCATATGAGAACAGCACTACCCCGCTAACGTCAGTTAAGGTGGCCATATACCTTGAGGTGGGCAATATCGGACAGATCCTAATGGAGGCCATATGGGCGGTCAGATCGCGGGACCAAATCAATGAACAGATGTTGCCGCAATCCAACGGGATTTTTAGTCCCACCCGATCGCGATATCGATCAGTGAAGCCCGTCGGAGGGCCCCATACACGGGCCAATAAGCTGCCGACTTGGTCTGTCGGCAGCTTTTATCAGCCCGTGTATGGCCACCATTGCATTGAGTAAAACAAACAATAGCTTATCTGAAAGCAGTTGCACTGTTGAGTGCTGGCTCTTTATAAAAGCACAGGATCAGGCACAATGACTTGAGATAACTGCCTACACACCAATATTACCAACTAAAAATACATTTATTAGTTAAAGAATAACATTTTAAATGGTAGAATGATTTATTTGCAATGTACATAGTGTAATTTAGTAATAAAAACTATACCTTAAAAAATGTGACAGAATTCTTTTAGCGGGAAGGGGTACTGGTGCCTGTGTACAGTGATAATCAATCGTGATCAATTCTGTGGAATCAGGTATGTTTGTGTATAAAATAAATACATAATATGTCTCTATATGGGAGTTCTAAAAATGTTTATGCACCTTTTCGCATAAGTCCAACTGAATGAGCTTGAGTCAAAAAGGGGTTATATTTCAAAGGGGTTGTTCACCTTCCAAACACTTGTTTCAGTTCAATGGTTTTCAGATTGTTCCCCAAAAATAAAGACTTTTTTTCATTTACTTTCCATTATTTATTTTTTACTGTTTTTCCAAAATGTAAATTTAAAGTTGAATGTTCTTGTCTCTGGTGTTTGAGTCTGGCAGCTCAGTAATTCAGGCGCAGACTCTAAACTGATACAATTTTGCAACATTTAGTTGATACATTTCACAGCAACATCTCTGGAGTATTAGCAACTATTGTATCAATTCTAAGGGCAGGGGCACACGGGCAGATTCAGGGAGATTTAATCGCCCCTTCTTCTGGGCGACAATCTCCCGAATTGCCTTCTTCCTGCCTTCCGCCTGCTAAAATGAAAAATCACCTGTGTCAATGTACTTGCGGTGCTTCGATTTCGGAAGTCGCCTGAAGTTTCCCTTGTGAGGCAACTTTGGGCGACTATGGAAATCAAAGCATCGCGAGCACATTGCCGCAGGTGATTTCTCATTATAGTAGGCTGAAGGCAGGAAGAAGGCAGTTTGGGAGATTGTCCCAAGAAGAAGAGTTGATTAGTCAGGCGACTAAATCTCCCCAAATCTGCCCGTGTGACCTTACCCTAACAGCTGCCTGTAATGAGATTCAGGGATTCGGCTCTCAGAGACAAAGATAACAAATTTATTAACCAACTGTATCAGTTTAGAACAGTTTACAGGGTCGGCTACCTCCCCTCCCAGAGCTGCTTTAGGGTTAGGCCAGACGGGAAGATTCAAGGTGATTTGTCGTCTGGCGACTAATCGCCTCTTCTTTTGGGGCGACAAATCTCCCCAAATCTTCCCGTCTGGTCTGAGCCTTAGAACATGAAAAATTAAACTTTGCACTTCAATATTAGAAAAAACAGTGACACGTAGAAAATAAATAGTAACTGGAAAACGTTATTATTTCTGGTAAACTATCTGAAACCAACTAGGTGTTTGAAGGTGAAGAACCCCTTACACTTGCACTTGCATTTGTAAATGAACTCTAACACTAATGTGCTTTTCCTGCATAAACTGCTGTAAAACTTTATTTTAATGCTCAACTCTAAGCCATACTTACAGAACACTTTATATGTCAAATATATAGACGCTGATTTGTATAAACACATTGTGAAGAGTGCATTGTTCTGTGGATTCTGAATAATGCAATCTGTTTCAATGTCCTACAGCAAACTCTGAACTGCAGAACAAGGAAGGAATATGCAGATTCTTAAACATTAAAAATTACTCATGCTCATTAATCAGATGCCTGGATCTGACATTTCTTTCATATGCATTCATTCTGCTAACTTTCATATTGCTTTAATATAGCAAATTCAATGTTCCTTGTGGATAAACAAACTATGTTCTATAGGGGTATTTAACACCTATACTGGTCCCTCTGCTGCTAGGAATGGCAGCCTGGGAGTTGAAATCAAATTCTGGATTCTTATTGACATTATTGATTAATAACCCTATGGAGGTGGGAAAAAAACATATGGAAAATGCCACAGAGGGCTAATTTATGAGTTCAAATGAAATGTAGTATTTGAAAAACAAAGAGCGAGCATCTGGAAAATAACATGTACCGCAACTTACATGTAACTTGTATTTTCTTTGATTCCTGTAACCAGTAATGGAGGCATGTTTAGGGTGGGAAGTAATGGGGAAAATGATTGTATAGCACACCATAGCCTGGCCTTTGCTCAGACTGACTGTCCAAGACCACCACCCTTATCTCTCCGAGGCCTGTCAATCTGGGGGCCAGGAGGAGGTGTGACAAGTAAACCAGTGATTCTCCGTTTGCTCAGAAAATTAAATGCACTCAGTTGGAGGGATTTTAACTTCCCCTGCTGGCAGCCATTGACCACCCAGTGATGTCTGACGAGAGGTTCTTTTTAAGCCTCATAGCTGAAATTTTCATTATTGTCTGAGGCAGTGGAGTAACTAGAGGGGTCTTGCTCAAGTCGCCTCCTAAACCTTGGTATTTTTCTAAATATATATTGAAATTGCTCATCAGTAAATGTCCCGCTGGGTCTAAGGGTCTAAGGCACTTCTGGTCAAAGGGTCTTCTTCATCCTGCTCCAAGGGATTTTCAATGAGGTTTTTATTTTATCAGTTCAATTTCTGTCACATGAGAAACTTGTTCTTTTTTTGTAAGCCTAACGTTGCCTGTGGCACATCCTAAATACAGAGATTTCATAAATGTTATGCAGAAGCCTTCTGGGTAAATGTAAGATCTACTTAATGATAGGAATGAGTGTGTCACGCAACCCCATTCCTTTAAGACAGTTCATATTATATCAAATGACCCAACAGAAATGCATCTCCTCCATGGTATCTGCTCATTGTTTGTGCCATTGTGACCTAGGCTACCAGATACTAATCGGGGTGTCATGGAGGCTAGATAATTTGGAATGATGGATATTTGTCTGTATAATTATTGAATAAGGGCAGTTAGGACAAATGTAGTTGGCAGAAACAGAAAAGTCACATTACGGTGGAAGTTACTCCATCAGGTAGGACAGATGGTGTAATAAATAAAGGAAACCCACCTGGCACTTTAAAATGAAGACTGTTATTAGATACACACATCACCTTTCAATGTAACCAAGTAGTCCATTTAGTAGGCTGGCAGCAATGCAAATATGAGATGGACCCTCCATGCAGTAATAGGTGACCTGAACTTTGTAGAGCATCTAGCCTTTAACATCATTATCCTCAGTGCTGAATGCAGGATAGGACAGATTGCTTGTGCTCCTTTGCTAGACAGGTGGGGTCAAGGTCAGCTAAAAGAAGAAAAGGATCATGACTTTAAACAGTGACCCCTATGTACCTTTAAACCTTGATCGATACCAGCACCAGTGAAGATTAATGGTCAAGACCTCTCATTCCCACACACTTTCACTTACCATGGCAGTACTGGCTGCACTGAATATACTTGAAAGGAAACCAACATATAACTTTTATCTTAACAAAATGATCCATAGAAAACATCTTCAATGTAAATATTTTTATTTTACATCTGTTATCTTGAGCCACCTTTTTCCTATGTTATATGTGTCAAATATTAATCATTCGCCAGGACTGAGCAAACCAAACAATAGCAGATTGTAATTTGTTGACCAAGCATAAATGCATGTCTGTGATTTGAGTGTGAGCACAGCAGTTCAGGGGGATGGACCATAGTAACTAGAGCAGCAGCATTTCCTAATAGAATAATCCAATGACAAATATTATTCATCAATTATATGCATCCTTTTTAAGTTTTAAATACAGGCTGTTTATTTGATATATTTTTTATAAAGCCCTGCAATGTTCAAGGTTATGACTTTGGGGAATATGGCTAATGAGGTCCACTGCTAATACAAGTGGGTCTCAGACTGAAAACATTCTAATTTAAGTTTCTGGACCAAGAACAGTGTACAGAAATATTTGAAACCAAAGCGAATTCATATTTCAGCAGTATCTCTCTTTAAAGGGGAATGTTGTAAAGAACACACACATATCAATGAATGAGTGAATACATTTGTGAGCAAAGGAATGAATGAATGAATGAATGAATGAAGTATGAAACCAGTACACTGAATAGAGCATATCTGCTCTTTTGTATGTGCCAAATTAGAGAAAGATACAATTTTGAAATGGAAACAAATGCCATGAGTTTAAAGAGGAGTACAATTTAGGAACAGTATATGAAAATAAAAGGAATTATTAAACTAATAAAATGAAAATTTATAAATGCCCACAAATGCCTGCAAATTGTCATTTTATTTTATACTCAATTCTGTTTGTTCCACAGAATTCCAGCATAATACCAGGCATGTACAAATGAAAGTACAGGTGCAAAGAGCAAAAATACATGCAGAATTGCATGCATTGAAACTCTGCTCACAATAACATTTGTGCCTTTTGTAAAAAAAAAACCCAAAACACATGTAAATGGTGCCTTGCTGAATAAGGTGCAAAATGCCAAGTACCAGGCACTTGGATACAAGGGAGCCCTGTAAATAATATCTGGCTTTTCATGTTTCACCTACTTACACAACTGGCTGGCACCTGGTAAATGACACTCTACCCAGAGCTGCAAGTGACCCCAAACACTAAATGCCAGCAAACTGCAACTTATAATGCAGGGGTGATCTAGGGGCTGCGGCTGATGCCACCCCCCTCAACTCCTCGCTTAAAAATCAGTGTCAGAGTGGGTCAAAGTGAGTAGCACCAGCCTCAGGCGGTGGCCGCCCTTGGATCTCCCCTGCATGTGCAAGTTGTAATGAGCACAATTAAAACCCTGAAATCTCGGCTCTTAAAGTTACAAGAGGTGGCTTTTTGCTGCCCCTTGTAACTGGCTGCTCGCTGCCCCGGAGGATAGGGTTCTCACCTTGAGTTATAGCAGGAGCAGCCCTGTGCACATGATTTAACAACATAGTGCAGGGATCATTCATTTTATGCTTTGAATTGATACTGCAGTATGAGTTAAAAAACGTATTTTGAGAAAACTTTCTAAACCTAGCATTTATTTGCAAATCAGGCTTCTTAAGTATGTGTAGGAAGAAGGGTGTGAAAGAGATCATCAATTTCATATAATGTTAGTAATGCATTAAGTAATACTTTATATCTTCTGTAAGACAAAAAGGAAGTCTGTGGTTTAAGTTAGAATCTGCGGAAGGTGTAAATACATTATACTTCCCCTTTTCTGTGCTATTTCATTGAATTGAGGAAATGTATACAAACCCTTTTCCTCAGTAGGGACCCTTGGTGCTTATTGTAACCTATAAGAGCTGCATGTTAAATCTGGGAGGAATTCAGTTCAAAAGCACCCAGGGGGTCACATCATTCATCTTGGTTTTATAAACTTTATTAAACATGGCAGCAATTTGTTTGTGGCCACTACATGCTGCTGACCGGCTAATCTTTGCCTTGTGACTCGTAAGCAAAAACACTTTACCCTGGGTGATTAATATAGAACTCTTGATGGACGTGCAAGCCAGTTAGACACAAATTGTGCTGAGAGTCTTTAATAAATAATGTATACACACACACTTATACAGTGTTTTTCCTCAGCCTGAAAGTGTTTGGTTACAATTTGCGAAGCAGGAAGAAATTGTATCCTGTATGCCTCCTTCCCCATCGGCTAATTTGTAACTAAATTAAAGGGGACCTGTCACCCAGACATTAAAAAGCTATGCAATAAAAGTCCTTTTCAAATTAAACATGAACCTAAATAATTTTTTCTATTAAAGCATCCGTACCTATTATAAAACACATTTAAACGTCTTATAGGGGAATGTAATGTACGTCGGTAACGCAAAAACAATTCACAATGCAAAAAGTTAAGCCTTTGCACAAAAAAATTTTGCTTTGCGCGGATGCAATATACCTTTTGCGAACCCGGAAACTGTTTAGCGACCACTTCCGCCAGTGGAAGGCGGTTTGCGAATTTTATAGTTTGCGCTGATGCGCTGATGTGCTGTCAATGTAATAAAACTTCTTACTGAAAAAGTCACAATGTTTGCTCCAAAAGATTACAACGCCTTCAAGCATGCAATTATAATTCGCAATGCAATAACGATTCGCAATGCAATAACCTTTAAGGAACAATATTACATTGCGAGATTTTTGCGGGTATTTTTACTCTTCTTGGTGCACAATGTTTTGATCTTTGCAACTTTAATTACATTCCCCCTTTGTTGTCAATTAGATTTTGCCTGCCACTGCTCTATGCCTTAGCCTTGTGCCCTTATTCTCTGACTGCCCCCTCACCTCCTGATTCTTTAGCCGGTGTCAGAGTACACACGTGTGCTCCCCCATCACCATGTATGTGGGGGGCAAGCGGGCAGGCAGGGTAGCCTAGGGTGCCTCGTTGGCTAGGCCCAGATCTGCCCTCATTTTTCTTGCATCCCAGGACAGTGTCAGACTGGAATAGCAGTGGCCCACCAGAAAACCTTGACCATGGGCCCACTTAGCAAACTATTATTCCCCCTCTCCTCAATCAACCTCTTTATACTCCTATTCTTTTATATTTACTTACTATACTTTACTCTTCCATTATTAAGCCTCTTTTTACAAAAAGAAATAGGGATAGGGAATGACCAGGAAATAGGCCAAATGGTTAGAAGCAAAAAGGTTTACTGACACCTGGGCCCACCAAGGGGCAATTTCACTAAGTGCCAGAATGCACTAGTGTTGCCTTCACCGACGTTTGCCGCAGTGGCGTAACTACTCCCTGGTGGGCCCCGGCAAAGGATGGGCACCTGGGCCCCCCTGTGGGGCCCTTACCTCTATGAATCGCATGCTGGAGTGTTGATGGCATGTGTGATGTATAATCTCCCCCTAGATAACTGCCTGCCATAACCATTTTCGTGGCTCCAACGGGCCCCAATTGGCAAATGGGCAATTGCACCCCCTGCACCCCTGGTAGTTACGCCACTGGTTTGCCGCACTTAGCCAGGTGGATTTCGAATCACTGAAATGCAAATTTGCAGTGAACGTTAGCGAAGTTGCGCTAGTGTTACTTCGCCAGGCAAAGCGCATTTACGCTAGCGATGCCTAATTTGCATACAGCTGAAGTTCAACGTATAATAGAAGTATATGTTAAAGCCACTACATTCCACTACACAAGCCCAGGAAACCTTTAATAAATAAAATAAAGTTGTCCTATTGCCCTAAACATGTGCCCCCTGTATAGTTGAGTTGCCATATCTTAGGAAATGTAGGAGGGAAGGAGGGTAACCCCTAAAATAAATTATGCTATATTTCAGGCTATCACCCTAAAAAATTCAAAACACGCCAGTGTTTTTTTGGGACATAGAAAAAATTTCAAGTTTTTTTTTCAAACTCCTATCTATTGTATTGAACTTCGCCAGGTCTGACCTGGCGAAGTAAAGTCTAGCGCAAGAGGTAACGTTCAGTAAAATGGTCATCTTAGTGAATTAGTGTAGTTACGTCCCCTCAGTGCGCAACTACGCCTGGCGTAAGGGTGTGAAGTTGCGCTAGTCTATCTACTTCGCTAGTGAATTTTCGCCAGGGACACTGTTCGTAAATTGGCGTTTGTGAAATGAAGTCACGCTGGCGAATAAGCGCTAGCGTTAGACGCTTCACGCTTTCTTGAATTTTTGTGTTTTACTGGTGTCCCGCAGGGCCATTTAGCATATTAAACACATTTCTACTTCCATCTTCTATCCATGGTTGATTTGTCTTCTTAAACATTTGTTGCATCATCAATTTTTATGAGAGCATGTGCAAAGCACAACATCTATTTGTGTATGCACTAAAATGCCATTGCTTTAATTCACACTCTTCTGTACTGGTGTTTTGTGCCAGCTGTGTTTTTCTGACACAGTGCAAATAAGAGGGACACCAGGATAGAACACCTGTGTTGAGAAGGCATTACATCCACAGTTTCCAGTGCCACATACCAGAAACAATACAATTCACACATACTGGTATTAGAAAACTAAAACAGTGATTCAATAGATTCTTGCCTGAAAGCTCATTTGTGTGCTTTGCATCCCCTTTAAAGTCATCTGCCTGTTCTTCTTTCTGCTGCTTAGCTCCTTACATGCTTTAATGTAAAGCAGAGCATGGTTTAAATGGATCCCTATGTCTGGCATGAAGGCAAATTGTTTGCTCCTGCTCTTTGCTAGAAACTTTAGTGCTACTCACATTGTATACACAGTGGCAAATACAGTAGCATTAGAACTGAAATGTAAAATATATAAATGTTGAAATAAAGCCAAGAACAGAGTATTGCAAATGTGTTTCAGTTACTACCTCCTTATAATATACGGAAGTTTATTGCAGAGATTATACCCTTTCAAACAACAGTTGCAGAGCCAAAATGATTTGCAAGAACGAATTTGGGCAAATGCACAGTAATATATAAGATAGAACATTTATCAGTTGTTTTTATGTGTGGAATTCTGTTAGCAGAGCACTGCAATCTCTATGCACAGTGAGAAGAGAGATGAATGAATGAGTACATTAGAACATTTTTAATGTTGGAGTATCTAATCTCCTCTCTTGGCACACAACATGCCCTATCTTTAGATA
Organism: Xenopus borealis; assembly: GCA_024363595.1. Lineage (NCBI taxonomy): Eukaryota > Metazoa > Chordata > Amphibia > Anura > Pipidae > Xenopus > Xenopus borealis. The sequence continues at coordinate 37,646,968 of CM044436.1, forward strand.
TAACTGTTGGACACATTCCAGACATATAAAGCTCTGGCTTTAGCTGACCTAACACCTTCTTCTAGCCAGCAGACTAACCGCAAGATTGATGCTCCATGGATTCCCTATTATACACTCCTATCACGTTTAATGTAATGCTAGGGTTACCACCTGGTAAAGAAGTGCCCGCCTTCATATCCTCTTAGCTTTCTTCCCTATTGGAGTTAAATAAAATACTGGAGAGCTGGCAGCCATATTCTAGGCTTAGAGGGACCCTACCAATAAATAAGTCTATGTTTTTCAAATATACCTATTTAGAGCAATGTCCTCCCGCTAAGAGACAGAGAACTTTCAGAATAAATTTTACAGTGACTATTATACCCAATATAATACACCAAAGCCGTAAATATCTTGTAAATTATATCCTTATAAACGGTGAGTTCTGATGTCATCAGTTATAAACGGTGAGTTCTGATGTCATTTCTGTCACAGGACTCCCTGAAACTTGTGTATTATAATAAATAAAGTACCCCCAGTTGCAAAAAAAACTGTTGACTTAATAACTGAAATGTGTGCTCGGTTGCAGAGGGTTTATATAGTGAATAAAGTACCCCCAGTTGCAAAATATGAGGATATTAGAAGTTACCTCGGAGTTCCATGACCTGTATAAAAACACTCGGCCTTCGGCCTCGTGTTTTTATATGGTCATGAAACTCCTCGGTAACTTATAATATCCTTATATTTTACAAGAGGGGGTACTTTATTCACTATATAAACCCTCTGCAACCGAGCACACATTTCAGTTATTAAGTCAACTGATACTGAGAGCAGTAAAACCAGAAAACCCAGAAGATCATTAATATTTTTCATAGTTATATTTTTTCATTTTCAATCACTGTCTTTTATAAACAGTGAAGAGGACTTCATTCTGTTGTTTGCTTTTCTCAAACTGTTATGCATAAACCAAACATAAATGTTAGTGGTCAATGATCATCAATGTGGTATTTTTGTACAACTATCTTATGTTATTGGGGACCTGTCATCTTAAAGGAAAACTATACCCCCCCAGGCAATTTAGGTCTCTATAAAAATATATTGCATAAAGCAACTCATTTGTAAAACCCTGCTTCATGTAAATTACCCATTTTCATATGCCATTGGGTAATCATAAAGAGAAAATTGCCATTTTAAAAAATAAGGACAGCCTCCTGGGATCCTAGGATCCAACGGTACACACAAACATACCAAACAAACTATAAAGTTAGGTCCCATGAGCCAATTAACAGACAGAGATCTGTCTTTAGCTTCCACATTTCTCCTTGTTAAAGTTAGAGTTGAAATATTTCTGGTCAGGTGATCTCTGAGGCAGCACACAGACCAACACAAAACGGGGGTTCAAGGCAAGAGATGTAAAAGGGCAATATTTACTTAAATATATATTCCAGTTTGCTAAGATTATTTAATATGTCACTTAATACAATATAAACTACATGTTGCTCAAGTATTCATTTCGGGGGTATAGTTTGCCTTTAAGGTAGAGTTCTGCAGCGGGTCGGGTACCCGCGGGTTACCCGCAAAATCTTGTGGTACCCTGCGGGTTGAATTTTCAAATTCCGGGTATAGAAGCGGGTCGGTGGTTCTGTGGGTTTGTCGGTTCAGGGTTGGGCCGCTGGTCTTCTCCATAGCAATTTTTGCTCCTTTTTTCTGAGCACGTCTACTATCGATGATGTCATTTCCGGTTTACAAGGACAGCACTTCGTGTTTTATTCCTTTTTTTCTGATCACGGCTACTTCCGATGATGTCACTTCCAGTTTACAATGAAAGCACTTCCTGATTCTTGATGGGCAGTGGGTCGTGGGTCCGGGTTGCGGATAATGTATTTGTGGGTCGTGTTGCAGGTCCAAGAGGGTAAGAATGTGGGTTGCGGGTCCGGTTTGCAGGTTGCGGGTACTATCTTAAGGAATAGTTCCAAATACTATTTTACAATGTTAGTCAAACAAAACCAACTTCACGAAAGGTAGCCATAAACAGAGAGATCCATTCATTTGGGGATGTCGCAGGATCACAACAGATGCGCCCCAGATCTGATGGGATTTGTTACCCTGCCCAATCGACATCTCGATTGGGAAAGCCCGTCAGAGGGCCTAATGAATGGCCCAATAAGCTGCAAGCTTGGTCTGTCGGCAGCTTTTATCGGCCATTGTATGGGGGCCTTTACACTATAAAAATATATATTAGTCTTGAATTTCAAGACTAATCACAGCAAGCCGGCAACTGCCATGTTGTAGACACTGTTATCAAAGTAAACCTTTAAAAAAAGCGAATGTAAAATAGATGAGAGTGCTTTTCTAAGCTCTTTTGTCATTTACATTCATTATTTATTTTCTTTTTATTCCAAGATAGTGAGGGATACATGTGATGTTAATATAATTAACAATATAATGAATATAAATGAGTTTTGTTACACCTGCTGGTCAGTTTCTCACCAGTCTGACCAACAAGTAGTCAAGGAAGTTGTCAGGAGAAAATAAAGAGGCTGCTCTGATGTTCTTCTGATTAGGAAAGATTTGAGAAAGGTTTCTTATTTTATTTTCCTAAGCAGAAGAACATCAGAGCAGCCTGACAACTTCCTTGACTATTTGGTAGTCAGACTGGTCCAAACTTACCCACAGGTGGCGCTGTTGGAACAAAATGCATTCATATTAACAGCATATGTGTCTCTTAATATCTTGGCATAAAAAGAAAATAAATAATGAGTATAAATGACAAAAGTTCTAAGAATAGTACTCTCATAAATTTTACATTCACTTATTTTAAAGGTTTACTTGCCCATTAAGGCAAGCTTTGCCTCATGCCAAAATCTTGTTTATGTGTCTGAATGGGGGACCTGTCACCTCTGCCCATGAACTGGCTACACAATTAATGTATGTAGAGGAGGCAGTGGGAATGTGGGGAGTGCAATGAAAGGACAGAATGGAAAGTGAAAGTAATTGCACTCCTGCCCATATGCCTAAGGCAAACAAGAGGCAAGCAAAATATAATTGACAGCTGAGACTTTTATACCAGTTAAACTTTTAAATGTTTATAGCAGGCATACATGTTTTAATAAAAAATATTTGGGATTCATTTTTCATGATTCAAGTTGAAAAGGACTTTTAGTTTACCACTTTTTATGTCTGGGTGACAGGTCCTCTTTAACTAGGGTGCTTCTTATTAGTAAAACAAGTGGGGATGCTGGACTTTTTATTATATATATATTACAATGGTATTTTTACATATAGGTATAGATACAGTATATAAGTTGAATGGATCAGCACGCTCTTCATGATTAATTCAAGACTTTTAATTCATATCAGTAGCATCCAATCCCCTGATGACCTTTCTCAAGGATAATACAGATATGAGGATATAATAATTAAATATATAATTAAATATAATGAATATAATAAATACCTACCCTTTCATGTGAATTTAGCACCGTGTGACATCATATGTCTGGGTTTCCACTGTAAGTCTTTTTAATCTTAAAGGTAATCAGCCTTTATTGGCCTCTGTATGACCAGTAGACTTCTTAGCTTCACTAATGGCTAGAGTAGAGGTTTAGACAATTGATCTCTGCCCATCTGCACTGAAATGCACACACACATATATTGCACAATCCCAACTTGAGCATAACTATGTACATGCTATTCTTTGCCATGTGTGTTTATACTAGTTATATGTAGTGATGGGCGAATCTCCCGCGTTTCGCTTCGCCGCAAAATTTGCGAATTTCCAGAAAAATTTGTGAAACGAGTCGCGCGTAGTTTTCGGCGTGTCGCGTCAAAAACGACGCGCGACTCGTTTTTTATTCGAATTTTTTCTGTGGCGAATTTTTGCTGCCGTTTCGCGAATTTATTCGCCCATCACTAGTTATATGCTTTGAATATGTATTTCTTATTTCCACAGGAATAATACTTTGACAGAATTGCCCCAGACACCAACTTGGAAGCTGCGTAAGCTTCAACTCACCACACCATGCTCTTTATATTTAGTAGCAACATAAAAATATAAAAATGATTTCCCATTACATTCAGACAAGATACATCTCTTCATAGCAGTCAGAGCCAAGATAAGTTTTCTTAATCTCATAGTCATCTTTAGCTTGGCCTGGCAGGTGAGGCACAGATGGCGTCTGAATAAGATGACTTATTGCTTTGTTCTGAGCATAACCGCTGTGTATTGTATTGGCTCCCAGGTGACATTGTGTAGCTCATACTGTGTGGTTATTGCTCTTTTACAATGAAAAACCAATTTCTGCAAATGTTTCATCTAGCTGATACAAAATTGATTCATTTGTCTCTTATGTTACAGATACTCTTGTGTAAAAAATGTTGAAAAGCTGGAGCAATTTGTTGACAGTCTTTTCTTATTTTCTAGGCCACTGGTTCTGTAAAAGTGACTTATCCTGCCCGTGCTTGCCATTGGATGCGGAAAAGAGAATGCAGTGCTATTTAACTCTGTATATTTGATATTGCTATCTCTGTTGGCTGTGTGAAATACAGCTTGGCTGTTATATGAATGGCATTTGATTTTATGTCATATTATAGTGTAGCTCTTGGCTAGGAATGAAGATTAAAATAAATACAAGTGGTTCTGTCAACCAAAATGAATGTTGCCTTATTTCATGGAGAACACGGCACGACTGTACCCATGCTGCACTACAATAAAGAAGGTTTATTTCTGAAATCACCTGCTGCACTGCCAACTTGGACTGTGTTGGGCCCCAGCACTGCGGCAGCTAAGAGGCAATATATTTTTATCTTTCTTTAATGCGAGCCAAAGACATCATAGGACTTATAGTTAATGTGTTTAACGTTGTCTCTTAATACAACATGGCTGTTCTTTTAAAGGAACATTATAATTACGCCTCAGATATGGTTCCAACTCAATCTGAGGAGTATACAAATAAAAATATGCACATTTCCCTAAAAGTAAATTTGTTCCTAATTAGACTTTTAAAGGGTAAAAACACAAAACCTCACATTTATTAAACCCCAAGTACTCCAACTCTAGCCTGCCGAGTTCATGGCAGATGGCCCTTTGAAATTTTCATCTCCTTTAAATAATTGGAAAATTTCTGGCATCAGATCCAAAAAAGTTGCAGTTTTCAGTGACAGATTACAGTTCTAATTTTTTATTAGAACTTATTATTGATACTTTTCCTGCACAAGAAATTTTCGTGCAAATGTATTGATAAATGGGGGGGGGGAAATCTGTAAGGAGGACTATAGGCTCCACGGAGGAGTAATCAGGACCAAGGAGGAAGCTGTAGGGTTTAGGTCCAGAAACGAGGTACAGACAAGGGTTCAGGCAATATCGAGGTCAAAGTCCAGGCTAGGGTTCAAAGGGCAGGCAGAATGGGTTCAAGGTCAAAGTTCAGGCAATAGTTCCAGGTCCAGGAATCAATGGTTAAGAGTTAGAGCACCCCGGAATGTTAACAAATAACCTATACTTAGGCATTGAACCGGCATCCTTTTATTTTGAATTTGGTACCAAAACAGGCACAGGCACCGTGATGCAACACACAGTGCGTCAGTGACACACTGCAGTGACGTCACTGCTTCGGCACTGCTACCCACGTGGTGGCCATGGGCGCCACCATTTTTGGAGGGAAACCGGAGGGACAGGACGTGCCACCCGGAGCTCCTGGAAACGCTCCGGGTGGCGTTCGTGACAGGATCCGAGTCCGTGCTGATTTGGTCAAAGTGATTTTCAGAAAATAGTGAGAACATTTTGTTGATAAATGACCCCCTTATAATTTCTGCAAATAAAACCTATTACGCAGTTATCTGGACGCTTTTTCCATCAGTTAAGCCAGAGCTCTGCGAGTTTTACTTGGGGTGATTTAGGCCTTGTACAAAATTGTTGTTTTTCATCGTGGTTCACTCTGCGGTTTTAGAAAAAACTGACCATTGCGTAAATACACTAGTGGAAGTTGCCATATAAACTGCTATTGGAATCTATGCAGCGGTCAGATTTTTAAAAAAAATAGCAATGCAGGCCACGCCAAAAATGCGACAAAGACCCGCATACGTGTCCAAGGCCTAAGTCACCTTGTATCTCATCACCCTTACTCAATATGTACAGACTAGAAACTCTATAATCAAAAACTCTTTTATTTTCTCATTTATAATGACATCATGAAACACTGACATTATCAAGCAGTAAACATATTTTTAAAAATGAAAATCAGGGCCTTTTCTTTTGTCGTCATAATAGGCAGAAATAAATAATTGCCTTGTTCTAATTGAATAATAACTTCCTAACCTGGAGACTAACATTTTCTGGAGATATATTATCTCTAACAAAAAGAAAGAGTTTTATATTTTGCTTCTTGTTTAACTTAGTAAAAGTACACATTTTACATAAAGACCAAAAATTATATTATTTTTGGGGGTCTCTGGATTCTACACAGTTTACACTTAAACTGTCTCTGTAGTTCCAGTTTGGTTTGGAATAGGATTCATAGCATAGTTGTCCTTCTAAAGAAAAATAAAGTATTTCTACATATTGAATGATACTCTTTCCTTCTGGCAACTACTTGATAATGGTATGAGCTGTATAATGATACTGGAGAATAAAGAAAGCTTATCGTGTTATCTCCAATCAGAATAGTGTTTCAGTATATTCTTTTTTTTGCTAAAGTATGTGTAAGTAGCTTTTGGAAACAGATAGGGGCAGATTTACTAAATTCCCATGAAGGATTCGAATATTCGCGCGAATAGTCTCAATTCGATCCTGCGACTATTCAAATATGGAAATTAAGTATTTTCATCCATCGAATATAGAATATTCGGGTGCATCGAATAAATACATATTCGAGCGCTCGACTATTCGCCAGTCGAAGAACTTGCCCTTTAAATTTTTATTCGACTGCCTACTTCACCAGATTGAACCTACCGAATTGCAATAGAAGCCTATGGGAAGCCCCCATAGTCTTTTGCTGAATTTCAATCGTACGATCAAATGCTTCAAATGTTCGGTTTATACGATTTTGGCGAATATTCGACTGTTTTTTCTGCAACTTTTCATAGAATCGTTCAATCGTACGATTCTGGCGAATAGTCGAAAATGCGCTCAAAATCGACGAATATTTCATTCGATTTTGGCAAATGTTTATTTGCCAAATATTCGCCAGTCGAATTCGAGGGCTAAAAACCCTCGACAATTATACCCTTAGTAAATCTGCCCCATAGTAGCAGGTGTATATAACCCTAGGTTGGAGGCTATGATCATGTCCAAACACTACACAATGTGAAGCTGCCTCTTCTATAGTACACATTTCTACTGTTTAATAACGTGGCTCCAAAAAGTGTCTTTGGTGCAGTGAGTCAGAATACTTCAGAATCTCATTTGAGACAAATATTCAAATAAATGTATAGAGTTTGCTTTTTTTCCCATGCAATTTTTCTTTTATCCAAACTTTTTGGGACCTTAGATTGTAAACTTTTTATATATGTATATAAAGTATATGAATAATAAGGAAGGTTTATCACTTTTTATCTGCCTGAAAATCTTTAATGTAGGAAGAAGGTTTTTCGCTTTTATGCACATCTTCTCTTTTTTTAAAGATAATTTTGTAATGTCATCAGGATCCTCATGTATAGTGCATTGGAAATGTCCATGTTAATTGGTCTGTTGAACATGGCTCTTCCAAGAGCAGTGCTAGTTGTAGGAATGTCTCTGTATTTGTGCAGTACTTGGATGGTGCCTCTTTGATGGGTTTTGCCAAGTATTTGATTTATATTCCCCAAGAGGCACATACATTTTTCCAAATTTAGTTGTCCTATTGAAATGGTATCTATTCATGAGAATGGGCCTAATTATAAGAAAATTCAAAACTAAAATAGGGTGGAATAGAACAATGTGATAGAGGAGTCTATTTAACATCACTGGGAGGGCCACCTCTGACCTACTGTAGCCCTGCACTACTGTATGCTCTACAATTAGCCAATATATCTTGCTTAGAATTAAGGGTTACTTTTGTTTCAATAAATATTCATTAAATATAATCTGCAGAGAAAGTCATATATAAGTGGTTTTATTACTTGGAGTGAGGCTGTTGGACTGCTTACTCTGCTGTGAAGCCTGCAGCTAGAATATTATATAGTATATTGAGGAGTGCTTGCTTGGATTTACTATACAATCCAAATAAAATTAAGAACTCATCAGCTATGGTAGGAGCCTTGTCTGACTCCGCAATTATAATGCCCCTGAAACTCAGTATAATTTTTTTCATTTTGTAATTTCAGTGGGAATTCTTGTGTACCCTCGATAGTCGAAGTAGCCCAAAATTACATAGAAATTAGAATTTTAAATTTATTTCGACCCTTAGTAAATGTGCCCCTAAGTCTTCCCACTGACAATATGTAACAAAGATATTTTGTTGAAGAACAGATCAAAGTAATTTGGTACAACAAAAGTCAAAAGTGCTGTTCAATTTGCAATGCTGATTATATATTGGACAAAACATGGCAATGCAATCCAGCCAAAATCTGTCAATTTCTATTTTCTAATTCTACATTTTAAAAAAATCAAGGCAGTTTTACAAAGATCAGAATAGGATATACATTTTTACTGTTGTCGCAAAAAATATTTTAAGATGAATTAATTTAGTAGCACTGTCACTTTATTAATCGGTTTAATGAATTAAGCACTAGTCACTTTATAAAAGTGAATTTCAAGCAGCATCGGACTGGAAGGGTGTGGACCCACCAGGGCTGCCATATAAGGGGCCTGCAACCCCCCAAGTGGTGGCACTGTCATTCCTGATTCCTGAGTCAGTTGTTTCGTTTCTATTCTTTGGTGATTTGCTTCTCCTGTGCAACAGCAAGCCATAATCTGTAAATGATGTTAACTGCCAAAGCATAAATCTATGTTGATAGCAAAACCATTGTGTTGGCGTTTTAATTTTTAAATGCATTTTAGCAGATCTTGGCAACTCCTTAACATTTATTACACATTAAATTGTACAGCTCTGTGTGCTAAAATATCACTTCCAACAGCATGCTGCCTGATCTTTTGGCAGGTGCAGCATACTACATACATACCTGCCAACATTTTAGAAATAGAAAGGACATAGCTCCAACCTCCACTCAACATCCGCCTGTCAAAATTAAACTTGCCTCGCCGGATGAACTAAGAAGTTTCGGGCCTTTGTGAAGAGCTGTAAATTTGAGTTTTTGCTGAACTCTTACATTTATTCAACTGAACAAACCAAGGTGGGATTCCTTATATCTTTTCTTTCGGGGGAGCCTCAAACCTGGGCACATCGCCTCTTGGAGCAACATAGCCTTTTGCTGGGCAACTTTACAGACTTTTCCTGGGCCATGGCTCAACTCTATGATTACACTAAAAGGGAAGCTACTGCTGAGGCTGTTTTAATAGGTCTGACTCAAGGAAGATGGCCCATAGAGGAGTATGTCACCGATTTTCAGAATTATGCAGCTGACACACATTGGGGTGGCAGCATTAAAGCATCAGCTACGCATAGGCCTCTCTGAGGCTATTAAGGATGAATTAGCCAGGGTGGAAATACCTGATGATCTAGAAGCCTTCATCTTGCTGATAATTCAAATTGATCGGTGCCTAAGAGA
>CM044436.1:37678504-37690209 GCA_024363595.1 Xenopus borealis
ATGACTAGTAATTAACAGTGGCATACTGTCTCTCATTTAGACCCTCACCACTTATTATGACTTCACCCATGGCCTTTGCACATATGTTTCACCAGAAATAAGAACAAGGGTTGCAGAACCATACAGAAGACAAGTCCCCCTTTTCCTCTGAACCTCCTGCAGGGTCTGCTGTATGTTAGTTTTACTAATGGAAATAATTCCGATTCACGTTATATGGCAGCATAGAATCTGGTGCATTCCACAGCAGTATCAATTACAGATTAGCTCTGAACTCAGCAGCCCATAGAACACTGAACATGTGCAATGTCATTGGTTTGACCTAGCAAAATACAAGATGGACAGTTACTCTGGGAGACTTTAAAGAAATAAACTGGGCTGCTGTATACCTCAAATGGCTTCAGTATAAAAAATACAGGTTTCCTATCCTTCACTTTTTTTTAGGTTTTTTTATCTGTTAACCACATTTAATTTAAAAACAGTTGGGGAGGAACACAAGTATGAAAAACATCCCTTGGGTGCCAAATAATGGATTTGATTGGCTATTTGGTAGCCTCTATGTGCACTGGCAGTCTAGGTAGGAAGTGCACTGGAAGCCTAGGAAGTTCTGTTTGGCAGTATATTTGGTTTTATGCAACTAAAACTTGCCTCCAAGACAGGAATTAAAATATAAGCACCTGCTTTGACGTCACCATGGGGGAGATTCATCAAAGAGTGAAGTTCCGCCACTAGAGGGAAATAACACAGCTCTCAATTTCTATGGGATTTTGAAAGGCGTATTTATCAATGGGTGAAGTGAAAGTTCACCCTTTGATGAATACGCCTTTAAAAATCCCATAGAAATTAATGGAGAATGGCGGAATTTCACTCTAGTGGCGGAACTCTTAACTTCACTCTTTGATGAATCTCCCCCCATATTACAAGCAACGCAAGCAATTACAACACAGAAGACTAAACAAATACACTTGTGCAGTATGTATCTACCTAACTTTAGGGTTTCGGCTTTTATTACCACTGTGCTTTATAAGCTCATTTACATTGATAAGCTGTATAATTGCAGCATTCTGGTAGCAAAGAAGACAGTTTGAACAAACTAGAGCTAGAGCTCTCAAAGAAACTGACCAAAAATGCAGTATATTATTATCCTGCTCACTTTTCACCTATGCTGGTACTTTTCTTCTAAGTGTTATTAATGCCCATTGGAATAAGGGATCTGTAACTATGATGTTCTATATTGAAGTCGTGTCCACATAAAGGTCTCAATTGGACCAGCTGGAATACAGAGTGGGTCCAAGACTTTCTAGCTGTGTTTTTGATCTTGAGTCTCTATAATAACACCCCCTGTATTTGTATGAGTCAATAAGAATAAATACGTGCATGTGGCTGAAACACCATTAATGTGCCTTTTTTACTGTACGTGTCACCTTTATTTCCTTTCATCATTTTTAATCATTTAGATAATTATTATGTAGATAATTGAATTGGGAGTGCAGGTTACATTCCTCTACATCTGCTGCCATACGCTCAGGATTAATGGCTTATGCTACCCATGTTAATCTTCTTGTTGTATCAATTAATAGAATTTTAGGGTGTGATTATTATAGAAGCTTCCCAAGCAAGGTACATTTTAATCACACTTTGGCTATTTGACTCAATTTACCCTTTTATGGGGTTAGTAATTAATTTGGGTAACTCTTAAATCAATCTTGGAGATCAGTGTTTTTCAGATATTATGCATATATATTCTGCTCTGCCAAGGTACAGTATTCAGTTCCTTGCCCAGTTTTCTCATTTTAGTCAGTGACAAATGCTACACTGAAATGTAGTTTATGTGATCATTTATACGAAGCACTGAAACTCACAATTAAAGGGCAAGGAAAGGCAAAGAAATAAAATCCAATTTTTACTTTCTTTAATGAAAAAGAAATCTATCTTAAAGGGCAAGGAAAGTGTAAAATAGAATAAGGCTAGAAATGCTGTATTTTGTATACTAAACATAAACATGAACTTACTGCACCACAAGCCTAATCAAACAAATGATTTATGCTTTCAAAGTTGGCCACAGGGGGCTGTCATCTTGTAACTTTCTTATACATCTTTACAAGACTAGACTACATACACATGCTCAGTGTGGTCTGGGCTTCTTAGGGATCATTATAAATGATCAAAAACAAAGCTGCTTGAGTTCTGCATGGCTGGTAGGTAAGGCGGGGGCTCCCCCTGCTGTTCATAAGTATGATTGTTTCCCTGCCAGAAGTTAGGGACCGTTTGACAATTTCTATGCACAGCAGTAAATGAAGAGAGAATTTCACTGCATACAGTCAGGTTTCTTATAAAAACAGTACACATTTTATGCAGTGAAATTCTCCCTTCATTTACTGCTGTGGATAGAAATTGTCAGACGGTCCCTAACTTCTGGCAGGGAAACAATCATACTTATGAACAGCAGGGGGAGTCCCCGCATTACCAGCCATGCAGAACTCGAGCAGCTTTGTTTTTGATCGTTTATAACGATCCCTATAAAGCCAAGACCACACTGAGCATGTGTATATAGTCTAGTCTTGCAAAGATGTATAACAAAGTTACAAGATGACAGCCCCCTGTGGCCAACTTTGAAAGCATAAAGCATTTGTTTGATTAGGCTTGTGGTGCAGTAAGTTCATGTTTATGTTTAGTATACAAAATACAGCATTTACAGCCTTATTCTATTTTAGACTTTCCTTGACCTTTAACTAAATATCTGAGGAAAAATATTAAGAAAATGAAAAACACAAATGTATGCCGATTGCTGATTTGCTCCAGGTCGTTCAGGCTAGTCCTGCAATTTGCAAATAACTCTACAAATACTGAGCTGGTTTGAGATCAGGGCTCTGACTAGGCCATTGCAGGATATTCACATTTTTGTCCATGAGCTGCTCCCAATGTTACTTTGGCCTTTAGTTGAATTAAACAGGTTCTCTTGCATTTTGTATCATTAATTCTTACTTCCGTTTAACAATATGATCAGTCCCCAAGCAGACCCACATATTTGTGGTCATATTATTGGTCATATGTATGCACATGTCACTTAGGTGTGTTTCATTATAGCAACTTTATAGCACTTTGATTGTAACGCTAAAGAGGGCCGGTCGTACCAAGTGCGGGGCCCAATTGGAACCATTTGGCAGGGCCCCCTAGAAGGAACTTTGCTGTCTGTCGCAGGGTCACAGAGCTTGATGGACAAATGTATGTATGTATGTATATTTTTATTTGTATAGCGCTCCTAGAGGGCAAAGCACTGTACAGCAACAATAATTTAGTAGTAAATAGTACCTGCTCTCCCCTCTGTCCAAGTGACGGCTGCCAGTTGGGGATGGGGGCAGGCTGGGCAACTGGGAGAAAATATTCTCTCACTTTGTTTAATCTATGTGCGCAAAAAAAAAAAGTGCAAATGTTGGTTACCTCTGTAAACTGTGTGTGTGAAGCACCATGGATTATATATACAACATTAATGTATTTCACTTGTTATTTGGGCCAATTGGGTTTGGGGCGGGCTGTTGCATTGGGTTTGGGGGTGGGGGCCAATCAGGTTCAGCTGTGGCCTGGGCCAATCAGGTTTGAGCGGGCTGGGTCAATCTGGATTAGGGGTAGGCTGGGCTACTGGGGAATTAAGGGAATATGAATCAGAGCTCGCACTGGAGCCGAGCCCCCATAAGTGTGGGGCCCAATTTGGCCAAATTGGTCCAATGTGCTTAACACCGGCACTGACGCTAACTATTGATTGGTATTAACAATGCTTGAACTGGAAACAAAAAGGAGAGGGGATGGGTGTGGCATGGGTAGCTCAACCCATAGAGAAGCCACACATCCAACTAAACAAGGATGGAATATTGGCAATTTCATGTATAAATACCCCCAGAACCCATAGAAGGGTGGAACAGGGGCAATTTCATATATAAATATCCCCAAAATTCATAACAGGATGGCTCAAAGGCAATTACATCTATAAATACCCCCAGAATTCAGTCAGATGGCACAGAGGCAATTACACATATAAATACCCCAGAATTCATAGTAGGATGGCACAGTGCAATTCCATGTATAAATGCCCCCAGAATTCAAAGGTGCTGTAAGGCTACAAATATATTGTTATTGCTACTTTTTATTACTCATCTTTCTATTCAGGCCGCTCCTATTCATATTCCAGTCTCTTATTCAAATCAATGCATGGTTGCTAGGGGAATTTGGACCCTAGCAACCAGCATGCTGAAATTGCAAATTGGAGAGTTGCTGAATAAAAAGCTAAATAACTCAAAAACCACAAATAATAAAAAGAATGAAAACATATTGCAAATATCATTCTCTACATCATACTAAAAGTTAATTTAAAGGGGAACAGCTCCTGGAAGAGAAGACCACTGCAGCACTGTATCAAAAGGCAGAACCATCAGTGCAGAGACAGCTAATACTTCCAAATACAATTCAATACCATCCACAAACAATGTTGAAAGCTTAAAACTAGTGAATTTCACGAAAAATTTGTGAAATTCGAACTACTTTGCTATAAATTCGTGAATTTCAAGCAATTTCACTATAAATTCATGAATTTCAAATGTTTTCACAAAAAAATTGTGAATTTCAAATGTTTTCACGAAAAATTTGTGAAAATCGGAAATTGATGGCGGCAAATTTTCAGGTCCTTCAGGGCTCAATATTTGGTCCACTTTTATTTAACTTGTTCATTAATGATTAAGGGGAGGGTATTGTAAGTAATGTATCAGTGTTTGCAGATGACACAAAACTATCCAGCCCAATTAATTCCATCCAGCATGTGGCATCCTTGCAACAGGATCTTGACAAACTGGCAATCTGGGCAGCTAAGTGGCAAATGAGATTTAATATTGATAAATGTAAAGTCATGCACCTGGGATGTAAAAATATCCTAGCCACTTATACCCTTAATGGGACTGCACTAGGCAAATCCATTATGGAAAAGGACCTTGGAGTCCTTGTATATAAACTTGGCTGTAGCAAGCAATGCCAGTCAGCAGCATCAAGAGCAAATAAGGTCTTGAGCTGTATTAAAAGGGGCATAGAGTCACGCGATAGAGCACTGTTAAGGCCCCATCTCAGTGACAGGACATTATTGAATTAGAGAACGCAGAGAAAGGGCAACTAAGCTGGTAAAAGGTATGGAAAATCTTAGCTATTAGGGAAGACTGGCCAAATTGCGCATCTTCACACTGGAGAAGAGGCGCTTAAGGAGTGATATGATAACTATGCATAAATATATAAGGGGATCATATAATAATGTCTCTAAAGTTGATCCAATGACTAGTCCGATGGACATGTGTCTTTTTTTCAGCCTTACTATGTGTGCACTGTATAGATCTTATTTAGTTTTGGGTCATAGACTCCTGCAGATCATTTAAATGAAAAGGAATATTAATTAGCAGCCATGGGCATGTACTCTTAAGTGTTGAACACCAGCTGGTATATGCCAGTTTGTACTTCATTCACTGGCATCGTTTTTGCTGAAATCAAAAGACAATTTTCAGCACTTTTGAAAACCGAATATTAAAGTTTCAGCTAAAACGGCACACGTTGTGATCTCTTGCTGTGCCCATCTGCATTATCCATGTACAAATGACTCCCGGCATCCAGAGCGGAGTTTAAACTGGCCCAAGTCTATTTCTGTTGTACTCATTTACTGAGGAATTGCTAAACTAAGCTCTGAATCACATTCAGATTACTGTACTTAAGAGTGTTATAAATCTTAATAATTAAACTCTAGTCTCTGCACTCAGTGCTTCTGCTGCTTCTATATTTCTCTTTCAGTGCTTTCTGCATGACTGGGCTCAGCTTTTGTTCTTACCATGTTATGTTCTATATCTTTTTCCTAAAGAATCATATAGAACATTTTATATGTAGAACATTATAACCATGAGGGCTTTGTTTATTGTAACTTTTTGTACTCTGCCTCTAATTAGTTCTGTAAAGTTCTTTCCATGGTACAGTTGTGGAAGCACAGTACATTCTGAGCCACAATATGCCTGGAGTGTTGATCAGATATGTTGATCCTATGCCCTGTGTGCCCTAGTCTTAAATCGTGTAAAATCTAAGCATTTCAGAGAAAGGATCATTGATGTTGCTGCATGCCTTTGAACACACTGCTTGCTTCTACAACACCTAGCATTCCAGTTATAAAATATTGACAGATCTGCTTTTGTATTGGAGGAATTTAACCAATGACATGACTACTAAGAAATGCACCTTTCTTTGCAATCGGGAAAATGTATGCTTTTAAAAAAAACATGAAGAATGGAACAAGACTTCTATTGCATAAACATTTTTTGTCCACTATATGATAAAAGCATAAATTAATATTCCCATGCTACCTTGTAGAATCTGCAAGGTACCTAAAAGTGGATTTAGCCTGGTGCATTTATATATGGTAGTTCCACTCAAAGGACGGTTACTATTTCTCTCTGTCTGTCTATCTTTATTACTTATGTTTTGTCAGTTGTCAAAGGATTCTGGGAATTACAGTTCGGTTTCAGCTGGCGTACCTTTGTTTAACTGAACTTCTTGTATGGGAAAAGAGAAGCTAGTCTGAATAATCATCATGCCAGCCTTTATATGTTGACAGCTGCTGAATACCAGCTTTAATTCTGTTTGCAAGTTAGTTGCTGCTGGTGAAACACTTTAGTGGTCCATTATAATTGTTCTTGGCAGATAAACTGCAAAGCTGTAAAAACAAAAACATATGTTTCTTTAGCCAGAGAGGCCTCAGAGGATCGTGCTTAAGGAATCCACAGCATATTAACCTACAGTGAATCATTCTAAGGTTTCAGATGCACTCTTGTGTGCTACTGAAAGCCAGAGTAATCAAAGTCTATATTTAGTGCCTTCTATTAAATCCCAGACATTGATTCCAAGCTATGTTTTAGACCGTTTTAAACGCTATTAATAAAAGTAGAAAAATTATATTTTCTAATTCATATATCTTCCTATTACTGTGCAGCTTTAGTGTTAAAAACCTATCATACAATGTTATGTCCTTCCCTCTGAAAAACTGCTGTTCAACTTTTGTGGTGCTGAGGACCAGGAATCTTCTTGCCTGCATAGCAGAGGGCCAATAATGGAAGCCAGTGTTGACCACTTCCCTTTTAAACTACACCCATATAGTTGACCTACACCCAGTTTTGACCAAAAACGTCAAGATTAAGTCCAGATTAATGCTAGGGTTGCCACCTGTCCAGGCTGTTCGGGTCAAAACTGGTTGCCCGATTTTCCAAATTAGGAAAAGCAGACAGGATTTCCTGGGATTGACGTGGCGTTCGAACGATGACCATGTCAAAGCCCTGCCCTGACACCACAAGCCTGCCCCATGATGTCATGGCTCCACCCACTGCATTACTGTCCCACCCCCTGCTACATCACAGCCCCGCCTCCCCTGGAGTTCATCGGGGGAAAAGTTGGCAACCCTAGTAGTAACAAACCAAAAAACCAAATGGTTGGATATCACTCATCAGTAATATGTAAAAACAGTTTACGTTATATTAAGACATACCCTTAAATACATAAACCCCCTCCTCACATCTGAATAGCAAAGCAACCCCAAGTACAGAATTAAACACACCTAACAAGTATTTCCAAATGCTAACAAACCACCACCTCCCACAGGCAAAATGTGGCACACAAAACAGGACAGCAGATTATGGCACACACAGGCAGATTAACGCTACTATAATTAATATAAACATGAGCCATTCAGTCAAAAAAAGGAGAAAAGAAGCAATGGGATTATACAGGAAATCTCTGTTATCAGCTACAGTATGTAAACCTGTGCATTTTCTCCTTTTTCCAGAGTGAATTATTTTTTGGTGTTGCTGTTCCTTTAATGCAGACATGTATATTTAAAACCTTGATTTTACACAGTTCAAAATTGATTTCCACCTGCTGCAAACTGTTGTTTGTGGAGTGATTAGCAGGTCAGTCACTTGCTCAGTCTTTGACTTCATGGATCCAGAGTAAACAAATACATGAATAAAAACCTGACTGCCAATGAACGTCTCATAGAGGTAATTAGTTTGGCTCACTTCATTTAGGGATGTCAAACCCTTTCAAATGTAAGATCTATTGAGCTGGGACTTGTTTTTACTTCTGTATTGATCAGTATTTGGTACAGCACTGCGGAATATGTTGGCATTTTGTAAATACGTGCTGATAATAACACTGCTCAGGCCAGTATAACTCATTTGTCCTTCTGATAAACATATTTATAGATAGGTAATTTACCCAATGCAGGTTAGTTAGTCCTTATATCCAGGTGAAAGGCCACACCACTGCCAAAATAGTGGTGCAAGGTAACTCCTAAATGAACAATAAACCTCAAGGTAAGCTATAATATGGAATTTCAGTCCCTTCAAATGTCTAAAAAGAGTTGAAGAATACTGAAAGCGATAGGTCAGTAAGTTTCTGTCTTTTTGTGTGTTTCATTTAGATACTTGATAATAAACATGGTTAAAAACATTTCTGCATATTAACACTTTTACATCAACTCTGAAGGAAAAAGGTCTGGCTAGAAAAGTGGCCTTTATTGCTGATGTGTTTGTAATATAGATCAAACTTCTGCCATAGAAATGGAAACCATGGAGATTATCTCTTAGGGGAATAGCATCTATGGTCTCTGCTTCATTTTATTTATGTTGATCAGCAAGATAAAGGTAAGCGACATGACAGGCAAGACAAAAAGCCAGTAACCTTGCTGAGAAAGAATATCTTGGAAAACATTTCACTTTTGAGTAAAGATATACGCCTATCTAATGTTATACATTACATATAGATTATATTATATAAAATATATATATTGAATATTATACAAAATCTGTTACTATGGTATTGATCGATCAGTTATTATAAGTCAGAAGTATTTGGGAAATAAAAAAAATTAAAATCACTTAAATAATCATTAATAAAAAAATGATAAATAGAAATAGTAACATGAAAAAACAGAAGTGACCAGTAGTGAGTGTAGAATATTGAATTATGTGTTCTTTCCCAGCATGTGGGTTCTGCAGGGCAGGGTCACGGTCAACTGTATTGAAATAAGCACTGTATAACATATAACATCACCATAAACCAGAAAGGAACTGGGGGGATACATCAAAATGAAATAAATAAAAAACAGAGGTCACAGGTTACTGCAGAAAATGACTTCAAAAGTGAAGATATTAAAGGGATTGTCCACCTTCAAACATCTAGTTGTTTTCAGATAGATCACCAGAAATAATGACTTTTTCCAATTACTGTCTATTTTGTATGTGTAACCGTTTTTCTAATATTCAAGTGTAAAGTGTAATTTTTCACCTTCTAAAGCAGCTCTGGGAGTGGGGGTCGCCAACCCCCCCAATTGTTCTAAACTGATACATTTAATAGATACATTTCTTATCTTTGTCCCCGCTGAGCAGAATCTCTGGGTTTCATTACAGGCAGCTGTTAGAATTGATACAATAGTTGCTAATACTCCAGAGATGTTGCTGTGAAATGTATCAATTGAATGTTGCAAAATTGTAACAGTTTAGAGTCTGCACCCGAATTACTGAGCTGCCAGCAAACACCACAGACACCAACATTTAACTTTACACTTAGATTTTGGAAAAAACAGTAAAAAATATTTATTCTGGGGAGTAATCTAAAAACATCTGAACAGAAAAAGTGTTTGGAAGGGGAACAACCCCTTTAATGCAGCAAGGGGTACACACATCGTCTTCATAATCATGAGGTGAGGAAGAGGTGGATTGGGAGAGGGAGCTGTGTGTGGTGGAAGTAGGTATAGCAGCCGCACTTCGCCAGGCAAATTTTCGCCAGGGAGCCGCTAATTCATTAAAATGCGAAGTTGTGCTCAGGGAGGCGAAAGGAAGCAACGTTGCTCTAGCATTACTTTATCAAGCAAAGAGAAGTTACACTAGCGATGCCTAATTTGCATACTGCGTGAAGTACAATGGACATATACATGTAGCCACAAATACATTACACTACACGAGCCTGGGAGACCTTCAACCAATAAAATAGAGTTGTTATTTTACCTTACACATGTGCCCACTGTTAAGGTGCCATATGTCAGGAAATACAGGGGGTAGGAGGGTACCCTAAAAAATTTTTACAATCTTTTTCAGCCTATCACCTTTAAAAAAGTAAGAGACGCCAACTTTTTTTGGGACTTAGAAAAAATTTCTAAAGACACTCCTATCTACTCTATTGGACTTCCCCTGGTCTGAGGTGGCGAAGTCAAGTAACGTTCAGTAAAATCTGCAAGGTAGTGAATTAGCGTAGTTACGTCCCTATGTCTGAGTGCAACTTCGCCAGGCGTTAGGGTGTGAAGTTGCACTAAAGTTTGTCTACTTCGCTAGCGAAGTTATGTCAGGGAGTGTTAGTAAATCGGCAAAGTAGAAAAAATACATCACGCTGGTGAATTTGCGCTAGCGTTAGCCACTCCGCCGTTTAGTGAATTTCCCCCATAGAGAGCTCACCTATTGCTGAATGGCAACACTAGTATGGTCTAAATTTCAAAATTGGTGCTAGCATTTTTAATTACACAGTCATATACTGTAATGTACCCATGTGACATCGAGGAACAGGGCCGCCATCAGAAATCCCGGGGCCACATACAGCAAAATTTTCTGGGCCCCCTGGTCCCCGCCCACCCCAGATCCTGCCCCCAAGCCCAACCCCCCAAAGTGGTCAGGGACGCCACTATAAGTTAAAAAAAATTTAATAGTGGGCAGGGCCCCCTTTATAAGTTAAAAGAAATGATTGGTGGTCAGCCCCCCCCCAATAAATTAAAATAACAGTAAAGACAGAGCCCCCATAAAAGTTTTACAAAAACATAGGGGTGGGGCCCAGCTACAGAGCGAGTACAGCGGCCAGGCCCCCCAAAGACCCAAAAATCACTGTCCCCGATGGCGGCCCTGTCGGGTAATATGAGTCCGTCTCCAAAGTTTTGTTTCACCTCCTGTATATCTGAAAAAGGAAAGAAAATATTAAATGTACACCCACTGTTGCAATGAAGGAAAGTGGGGCGTTTTAAAGTTTGGGCAGGTAAGATATTTCTCCTGTATCATCTAACCTGAAAGTGAAAAGTTTCATTTTATCTGTCTATCTTAGATTTGCTGAGCTAATTCGGCTTGTCTGTAATCCTTGTGAAGCACTGAGTTAAGTTCTGCAGTGTTTTGTTTGTTAATTACAGTCTCCTTTCCGCTTGCTTGGAGAAGCTACATTCATAATAATGTGACTTGAATTACCCGTTGCATGATAAATAAACAGCAGTCTGGCCTTAATTTAAAGAGAGAATATACTTTATTTAAAAGAAGTAATTGCATTACATTTAATGGGCAGTAAATAGCAGGTCTATGGTATTTTCTGTGACTCTTTATGGGGTATGAAAGCTGGACAATAAAGAAGCAGGAGAGAAGAAGTTGGAGGAAACATTTGAGGATACCATGAACTGCAAGGAAAGCAAACAATTGCATTCTTGATCAAATCCAAACTTATCTATCACTGGAAGCACAATTGACCAGATCAATGTCTTTTTCTATAGGGCATAATATGGGAAGACCCTCTTCATTGGTCATTCAATAGTCAGAGGACAACAAGCAACAAAATTGATGGATTCAAATTCTGCTAAAAAGCTGAAGACACAAACAGAGATGTCAAATGTTTTTTTT
>CM044436.1:37755321-37777880 GCA_024363595.1 Xenopus borealis
TTTGGAGGGCTTCTACTCAGTTTTATCACCATGTTGGAGAATGGTGTTTGAATGCTCAGAGCTGAACAGTACTGACACCCCTCCTCATTTTTTTTTCCTGACAGTTAAGGGATTAATAGTTATGGAGTAAGTAAGTCTGTCCCATTGCTTTATAGAATAGCATCATAATAGAAGTATCATGGGAGGAATAATTTTATCAAACAGATTAAAATCTATCTATCTTCAACTATTCAAGCTTCAAGACCAGTGTGTAGGTTGTAACCCAACCTTCGTAAGAGAAATAGGCCGTATGTACATGTATGTAGCATTCTGACTTTACCAGTTCAGTAGGGAAAAGAGTTAAGGTTGTGTTCATAACTCATGCTTTTGCTTCTTGCAGTGTGGCATTATGTTGGCGTATGTGGCGGGTTCTCATTTGTTCTTATACAGTTGATTCTGATCACGGCTTTCGCTCACACCTGGAACAAAAATTGGTGAGAGCTTTTGCACTTATTGAATACATTATAATCTCATGAAATGTTCTTTTAGGTCATTTGGTTTTAAAAAAATAAAAAGGAAATTTAGCAGAGTAGTTTAGTTTTTAATTCTTGAACTGTTTCTTTGTAGCTCTTGAATTCTGAAATTGAAACTGTTATATGGTTGTTTAAATGGCAAATTATATAAAGTTTTTGCTCATGTTTTTAAAGTTTCCTTTTATAACGTTCTACTGTTTAACCGGAATTCCAAGTCCCAGTTGACTGAATGGGCCATAGAGGTCTGGCAAGCAGAAAGCAGATTTTACTTTTATATTTTATTACTTCTGTACAGACTTGCTTTATGATCTGTTTATTTTCTATACTTCCAATCAAAGCATTGCCTGGGTTCTAGGGTAAGGGTAACAACCATATAACAGAAACCAGAGTTAAGAAAGTAGGAAAACATACACATAAATATTATTATTATTATTATTAACATTTATTTTATTTATTGCAGTGCTGTAAAATAAATGTGCTAATACAAAGAATATACAGAATTACATACATAGTACAGTAATACTTAAATCTCGAATAGTTAAAAAGAAACACGTTTATCATAGCCTTTGGCTGGGCAGATAATTACGTATATCGAGCAAGCTAGCACAGGAGCAGTTTGTCGCGTTCCTTAAATGGAAAAAGAGATGTAGCCTTTCTATGGGATTAAAGTATTTGTGACCATATAGGTGGAAGAGCTCTTGTGTGCAGTAAAGCTCATTAAAAGGTATTTGCTGTCTATGCCATTAAGCACTTTTTTCCCTTTCTTTTTTTAAGGCTGACTGGTGCATCCAAAGACAAGCGCTGGTATTTTGCTGTAGTAGTTGCTACGTTGATCTTCTACTCAATAGCTTCAGCGGCCTTCTATTTCCTGTACAAACTCTTCACCCACCCAGCTGGCTGTATGTTGAACAAAGGAATTATAGGCATTAACATCGTTTTATGCATCATCATGTCCTTCATTTCTGTCACCCCTTGTGTTCAGATCAGTAAGTCTGTTGGCAGGTTTATTCCTGTATACTCACCCATGCAATTTCCCTATTATGGTCATACTTAAACTGAAAGAAATCATTTGTGGGAAAAAGTTCCCCTGAGAACTACTGATGTACCATGAGAATGGGCCATTTTGGCAGAGATTAATGGTTTCCACGTTTTCAGATTAAGTCATTCGTTACTGAAATAAACTGAAACGGAACCACTCCCTGCAGAATTCTAGAATATTCAGCAAAGAAAGAAATATAAATGAGAGATTGAATGCTTTACCTGTATAGAGCCATTGGAAGACTGTATTCATGTAAGATAAATTTAAAAAATATGCGCAATGCATAAATATATAATTTGCAAAATGCGTATAAGCTTTTTTAGTAAAAATTAATAAAACTATTTTAGTGACTCCTTCGCCATTACACATTTTTAAATACAAGGCCCCCTAGTGTTTTGTGCCTGTTGGCTCTCCCTAACACATATGAATGGAATAATTCAGATATGGGTAAATGAATAATTTAAATAATAGCTTGTGTTTTGAGTCTTGTTGGGGAAAACCCATTCACAATCGCAACAAAACACTATTGTGACTATTCCATTAATGGCCTTTTCTGTAATTAAATGAATTCTTAAATGGGTTATCCTCTAACTTGCTGTGGGGGGAAAAACAAGAATAACAGAAAAAAAAACCCTCGATCACACTGACTTCTATAGCAACTTATCAGGTTTTAGTTTGTGAGATTTTACTTTATCATTTTTAGGGATGCACCGAATCCACTATTTTGGATTCGGCCGAACCCCCGAATCCTTCCCGAAAGATTTGGCCGAATACCGAACCGAATCCGAACCCTAATTTGTATATGCAAATTATGGGTGGGAAGGGGAAAACATTTTTTACTTCCTTGTTTTGTGCCAAAAAGTCACGTGATTTAGCTCCCTGGCCCTAATTTGCATATGCAAATTAGGATTCGGATTCGGTTCGGCCAGGCAGAAGGATTCGGCCGAATCCGAATCCTGCTGATAAAGGCCGAATCCTGGCCGAATCCCGAACCGAATCCTGGATTCGGTGCATCCCTAATCATTTTTGATAACGCTGGCTGCATGTTAAACCTTAAATATTCTCAGTGATAACATGCTATTGTGTTTTTCCCTCTATCATTTTTTTCCTCTGCAAATTAGACAAACATTTTTTTATTTTGGCACCATTATTTTCTAATCTCATGAATGAAACAAATGTGAAGTATTAGTAATCAGCCCCCTGGGCCTGGATTGTCTGATATTTATTTAATGTAAGTTTCTCCCCCTTGTGTTTCCCAGAGCAGCCCCGGTCTGGATTGCTTCAGGCCTCCATCATCAGTTGCTATGTCACTTACCTCACCTTTTCAGCCCTGTCAAGTCGTCCACCAGAAAGAGGTGAGTAACTTGTAAAATCTTAGATGTTTCTGCATTATGAAATGTCCATCAGTAAAATGTCATTATTGCGTCATGATTTGTGTTGTGTCCTCAGTTCATTCTTTCTGACAAATTAAACTGGTTAGCCTGTGTTTCATTATGGTTTCAACTCAAATGACTTATTTTCCAGACAGAATAAATACTAAAGTGAAGGGAACAATGGAATTCTGTGTTTATCTAATATGGTGCCTTTTAGTGTCGGCTGTGCCCCAGCATCGATCATGATTCGTGAAATAAGTTCATCTTTCTTTCTCTACATCCTTTATAGTTCTGTGCTGATAACAGGTCTGTGTTTGGTTTTCCTTCAGTGCAGTACAAAGGGGACAATCTCACAGTGTGTTTCCCAAGCATCAGCAGAGATGGACTGCAAACAGAAGATGCATCTATAGCTATAATTGGAGCAACTATCATGTATGCTTGTGTTTTGTTTGCATGGTAGGTTGAAATTCATTCTTATAAATAGATAAGCATTCCATGTTCTTTCCAATCACAGAACATTTCTACAATAAATAATAGTTCTTTTTGTTTGTTAAAATAAGAGCAATGCATGTAGTTTAGCTGTAATTAAAACTGTGGCCATGAGCACCATAGACTTTTCGACGGATCTCTGAAGCTTTTGGCATAGTAACATGAACATTATTCAAATCACTCCACAGATTTGTAGAATGACAAGAAGAATGCAATCACGGTACACAGGCTGAAAATGGCTTGAACGACCAATATCTTCTTAAAAATTGGTTTTATGCAGAATAAATATAACACTTATTAGTAATATGTGTATGTATTTTATGCATACATCATCTTACCAATCCATACTACAAATTCTAAAACACCCTATGGGTGCAATCATGGTTATCAAGTGACTATTGCTTGGAAATTCTCACATTAGTGAGAAATAGTCACTTGCAAGTTCCCTTAGGAGTGGAAAAGTATCTGTAAAAGGAGTGTACAATCTGTAGTCTTATAACTGTTGTTACACTACAATTAATAATAGCTGAGGCATGATGTTTAACAGCCGCTGGAAGCCGGACAACCCTAATGTAAGTCATGATAATATATAACAGATGCTAATTAGCATATTATATTTGTATCTGTATTTTTTACTGAAGGGACCCCTCTGCATTTGGTTGCTCTGGGACATTTCTCTCCAAAACAGTTCTGTCTTTTCTCCACACAGTTGAGTGAACTTTAAACTTACAAATAAGTGCAGGAGAGGTATGGAATATAGGCTTTAATGTAATTCTCAAAAAGAACGAGTAAAGTGGAGGCTGGGTTATATGCCAATTCATGCCATGAGAACACTTGAAAATATTTACAGTTATCTTAACTGCAGGGCTGATTGCCAAAAGCTATAAATAATGGTCGCTCCTAAGGATAGCTAAGCCTGCCCTGGAGTGAAATTGACAGACAGGCCAGAAACAGAGAAATAAAAAATACATGAGGAATTGATGTTTCTCTGAGAATACAAATTATCTGTTCTCACAAAGCCAGTTATATTTGAAGTTGATAATAGAGAGAGACTGATAACAGGTGCCCACAGAATAAGGTTTTTGTGCCACACACCCACTTAAGATTATGTGCTCATTCTAAAGAGCTGGAAATATATTTAACTTGGATGTTTTGCTATGTGCCAAGTCATTTACTAGCTAACAAGGTAGAAATGGCATTTGCCTGCCTCCAATAAACATAAGTCCAATGCAAAAAAAAAGGTTTCATTTAGTATTTATATTCAGTTTTAGGTGTTTCTTTAAGTACAGGATTTACATTTTTAGCTCTGCCATTCCCAGGCTTGAACTTTAAATTCCAACTGGTTGCAGGGATATAATTTCCCTAGCAACCAGGCAGCAGCTGGGAAGTCATAGTGTACGGCAAATAGTATTGTCTCTGTAGGGAAAGATAAACAGTAGAAGGTAAATAAGAAAACAAAAAAATAAGAAGAAAAATAAAAGCGTTAAAATGCTCTGTTTTTTTTGCAAGTTGCATCTACATTTAGCAAAAAAGGGTATAGTATCAATGATGTAGATTCAGAGTTTGCATATTTGCTTCACATGTATACAAAATAACTTGCTGCTAGCAACATGTGGTACTAAAGACAACATGGCTTCTGGAAGTCTAAATGTTTTGTGTGATATTTCTGCACTTACAAAAATACAAAGTTTAAAAACACAAAAAGGCATGAAGTAAAATAACTTTTATTATGCATGTAACCAACATAACAGGAGCCCAGCCAAGTTATGGGTTGACTGAAATCTTACTTGTGTTATGCCTCATTCCCCAAGCATCGCTGTCACTTTAATGTACTTTCTGTGACACCATCTTTGTTCTGCTCTCTGCATTTCCAATCTTTACAGTAACAGTGCATCTCCAGCTGCTGCGATTTCACACTACTCCAGTGCCATCGGCTCACTGCTTGCATTTGTTGTGATAAATCTACCTATGTCTTTAACTGATCAACTGTTGGATGTGTTTTTCTCTTGCATCTCTGCTGTTTCTCTGCTTCCCAGGTGCTTGTGAGGCTTTATGAATATATGTTACACATCAGGGCTACAAGGACTACACACTATTACAAATGTTAGGATCCTATTTTACTGCAGCTCTCACCATCCTGCTTACAGCAAAATCCTGCTGTAGGTTGTTGAAGTTATAGTAAAATATAATGGCATTCTTCTTCCCTTTCCCGAGGAGCTGAATCAAAGAAAATAAACAGTTCACAAAAAACATTCCCCCAACTGCAGCCTAGGTTGTCTGATAAGAACTCATTATACAGAGGACTTGTAAATGGACTGCTGATGTGTTTGAGTCTTCTCATTGGGGACGGTTCTAGAAATGTTCCTTGTAGGCTTGGCCTCTACAAGAGTCATGATTGGCTGCTTGTAGCTAATAATCTCTCATTGAATAGCCTGGGTTGACATTTCCTAGTGCAAAGGATAGTGGTCACAAGTAGGTCTTAGCTGACTTGTGTGCCTTTAATCAGTGGACAAGACTACAAGTCCTATGACAGCACAGCACTAAGCTATTACAGCACCAGAAAAAAAGAGGATATTTCCTGCAATAATTTTCCTTTCTGAGTGTTTTTGGTTATTTTACAGCAATGAAGCATCCTACCTGGCAGAGATGTTTGGGCCGATGTGGATGATCAAGGTGTACACTTATGAGTTCCAGGTTAGTGGATATCAAACTGAATTCAGAAAGGGTCAGTGTTATTCAATCTAATAATATCAGAGCAAATAGGACACCTCAGAATATCTGAGCTAATATTTACTGGGGTTATTTGCAAGCTTTTTTACTTAAAAAATATGACATGCTTCTGTAGGTTAATATTTCTGTATGGTTTTGATACCTTGCCACTTTCAACTGCATTCCAATAAAAAGAAATAAGCTAACATGAAGTCATCAACCACACACAGATACAAATAAACATACATTTATATCCCCAAACAAGCCCTTAATGATTCCTGCATGCCAACTACATAAATTCATTGAGTGGGTGAGTAGATTTGCAGGACACTAGTTATTTTTGTATATAATGGTTTAATGGATCATGACACAACTATGTTATTAATAGGAAAAAAAGATAAATATATTGGAAGGCCAGTATTTTTTTCAAGGAAAGGTGGCAACCCTAGACACAACTGAACCATATGCCTTACTTTTACCAAAACTTGCTCCTTGAGATTTATATTTTGGTATCACTAACAGAGAGAGAGAGAGAGAGAGGTTGTATGATTTCCATTTTAGTTCACTATTCATTCTTTTTATTTGTAGAAAGCTTCATGTTGCTTCTGTTGCCCAGATGAAGAGGAGGAAGGAGGTGAGGAATGCACAGTGGTCTGTTATATTTGGACAATTGTCCAAATATGCATTGCAAGGCACTCCCACACTGCAAATGGAATATACATTCCCTGGTTCCAAAAAGATCAGGTGCCTGGTAGTCTAGATAAACATTCTTCTCACACCACTAGAACAAATATGGGGCCAGTTTTAAGCTACCCTTCAATTGTTTGCTACAGGGGAGTGCATGAATCGATAGTTATTTGGGCTGACACCTGCTCTCATACATAATTATTGCTGAGAGCTAAGAGGTGTCACAATCCCATTTGACTTTGTGGGTAAGTATGAACCATTTTAATGAACAAAAGGCTGATTTCCTTGTGCTGGAGCAGAATGTTAATGCCATTTTACTGCTGAAAGAAAGAGCATATGCCTTTATAAGACTGAGCTGAACACACATCAGTTCATGCTCAATGAGACAATGCTGGAAATTCACTTATGTTGCTGCTTTGAACTGACCCCAACAACCAATCGTTAATTAATTTTGATCAATGTAGTTAACATAGTAAGAAAAGCCACTCCTCAAGCCTGACCATTGGAACACATCATCTGGGTATTCTCACAGAGTCATCATCATTAGATGTTCTGCCTATGCTATGAAGTCATCTACCTGTGCAACTAACTGCCCTCATTCTCTTACTCTTACTGTGGGCATTTCTTCAAAGTACGTATCACTGGTCAGGCCTGAGCATAGGTCAGACGAATAAAACCTTTGGTTAGGTAACTACCCGAGTGCAAAGTTGCACCACTGTTTGTGAATGTACTAGTAGCAATTTCATTGTAATTGCAGGCTGATTGGATATTGTAGAGAGGATTGGTCAGTGTATGGGTGTATTAGATCAGGCGGTGTAAGTTATCATCACCTGTCAAATTCCTCTTGAAAGATACAGGCACAATTACAACTCCAACCTTTCTGTTTCTTTTTGGAATGCTTAGTCCAAACATACAGTATTAATAGACATTTGAATATTTGAATGATATGGGCATAAACCCACCCTTCTATTTCTTGTCTGGCAGAAGGGCAGAAGAGTGAAGAAAAGGAGGATAATAGTGGCGGACAGACAGTGATACATGATGAATACGAGCGAGTGGTCTACAGTTACTCCTTCTTCCACTTTGTTTTTGTGCTTGCCTCTCTCTATGTGATGATGACGCTTACCAACTGGTTCAGGTGCGCATTCTGGACATTCCCAGGTGCTTAGAGACTCTTCTCTGCTGCAGAGGGAGTCTGTTTAGAAATCGCTCTCCAAGATTTACTTTATGTTTAGATATGAATCAGAAGAGCACTTATACATGACCATTGACATTCTCATTCTATATGAGCAGCACTTATAGTATAATAATGTCTTCTATTGCTCTGTTGATATTTTCTTGGCCAATGCTCCAGGAATTTTAATGGTGAGATTCCTCAGGGACCTATGTTACTTCTGGCCACTAATAGTTCAGTAAGCATACAAGGAGAAGAGAGATTATTTATACAACCCCTTTGCTGGCCAAGTTGGAGAAATGACTCCTTTGTAGAACTAGTTTATACAAGACACAGGGGCATAGCTTTATATTAACAGCCAATCTACAAACATGGACTCTATGGATATCTTAGCAAAGTAGGTTATAGCAGGTTGCTGTTATTGATACTGCAGGGATTGGTTCTATTATAATTTTGGAATCAAGGAGGATTTTATGCCTCATGCGGCAAATTAAAGACTGCATCTTACATTGTGACCATGCCTTATGATTAAATCTTACCAATACTTTATTATTTTACATGCACTGACTTTTAAGCAGCTATGCAGCATATCTAGTGTAAATGATAGAGAGTTTGAAAATAGCTGTTGATCTGTGAATAACCTAATAAAATGGATATATTTATATATATATATGAGACTAGTAATGCTAAAATAAAAACAGAAGAATTAGCAGTTTCTGCTTTAAATCTAACTAATCTATTTGTGAGTATATAAAATCATATATAAAAATTGCCAAGTAAGGTAAGTACATTTTTTCTAAAATAATATTTACATAAACTGGTAAGGTATTTTAAACCAGCACTAGCAGAGTTAATATAGTAGAGTCCCTGTTGTTGCAGTAAATGTGCATAATTCAGTCAGTGTCAGGTGCGAATTATGTCTCCACACCCCTGATAAAAGGAGTAGCACTGGAAGCACAGGAAGCACAGCTTGTAGTTATCACGAGTGGGCTAGCAAAGGGGACGAACTGAGTGTGGAATGAATAGGCTGTGCCCCAGATATATTATATCAGCATCTATAAGTACAAGTCCCACATGGGGGCCCTAACACCTGAGGTTACAGCCAGAATGCAAGAGACCCATTGTAAAATCACATTCCAGGGACTTTGTGTTAGCTTAAATGTGCTTATAAACACATCAATGTTTTTCGAGTATCACTGTGAGTAATGTTTATACACCCTTCTGTTTACTCTAGCTATGAAAATTCTACTCTGGAAACAATCTTCACCCATGGCAGCTGGCCCACATTCTGGATCAAGGTGGCATCTTGCTGGACCTGCGTCATCCTTTATTTATGGATACTGCTGGCACCAACTTGCTTTTCTGGGACAGGCCAAAGCCAGAGAAGTGGCCCAACACGTGTACTGAGAAGGAGACAACTTAGGAGAGTGACTGTGTCAAAATGATATCTCCCATTTTATGCAGCTGCTACACAGTCTGTAGATAGGGTTGCCACGTTTTTTACAAAAAACACCAACCTTCCTATATTTTTACCCAATTAATAACATTGGCACTAAGTGTCATTTTCACTGGTCAGCTGGCAACCTTATTAGTGACATCTGACATGGAATGATGAATCAAAGACACCAAAGATTCAGACCATGCTCCATGGTAACCATCACGTTCCTATGCTTTATTACAAGGTACAGTACGGAGCTTGCTAGCCTGTATAATAAAACAAAAGAGAAAGATGATGATAGAAGTATGAAACTTTAAAAACTGAAATCACCAAATTCCCGTTGCCAAGTATGAGGATGCATGCACCTTATATAAGTGTACAGTATGCAAGTGTAAACTCTGGTTTTATATACAGGTATAGATTGGTGAAGTAGATACGAAGGAAGAGACAGGAGAATGGGCTTCAGTAACTTCTGGTATCAGAAGTATCAGTGCAACAAAAACTGGAAACTTTTGGAAACAGCTATTCTTAAATCTGGTCAATCCTGACCTTTAAATAGAACTCTTTGTGCTTTTTTTCATAACACAGAACAGGATTTATTTATGAAAAATCTCTTTATCCCCTCTTGGCATATAACAACCAGCTGTTGGATTGCTGCTGAGTTTCTGAGTAACAAGCAGCTCTTTGGTGCAGAGGGCACCATTAACACCTCTTGTGCAGTGACTTCTAAGCCCCTCCGAAAGCTTAATATGTTAAGCATCAATGCACCAGCACTGTGGCAACTCTCTAATGAACGGACATTCCTGCACTGACCCTTGGAAAAGTCACTGAATGCTGCAGGACTGAATGACATATACTTGTAAATAGTTTTTGGTGAAGCCATGCTGCATGCAAGTGGTACGTTGATTCCTGTGGATAGCTCTGAGTTAGAAATTATTCTAGTGTTTCCAGTAGTTTATTCGACCTTTATTTGCAACCCCAAATGCCAAATAAGTTTAACAAAAAAGATGTTCTTAGACATGTAAAACTTATGCCTACAAGCAGCACAATAAGACGTGCATCCAAGCTGTGCAGTCTGCATACCTCTGCTCTCATCTATACATAATGAGATTAGCGCTGAAGCTACCTGAAGTGTCCCATAAAAGCCTAATGCCCAGATCCCACAAGGGAATTACCTTGAATGACAAGGTCAGGCTGCTTCCAAACTGCCCAACACGGATCATTATAGCATGGACGGATCAATGTCTAGATTTTATAGCTCTGCGGATTATATGTGCTCAGGGGCACCAACTGGATGTATACTGTACTTTGATGTAACATTGCCTTTCAATGTGTGTTAATGTAATACAGTAATACAAATAAGCCTCTAATGCTCATACCTGGCACAAGCTCATTTTCCCAGTCCAGAACAGGGAACTTTAACAAAAGCTGTTTTTAAAGACCCCTGTGCTTTGGAAAAAAGGATTTTGCTTTTAGATGGGAATTACTAATAAAAAGACAGTTGCTCTTAGGACATAATGTAATAAGATAAATGCAGTTGTTATAATAGAGCATTTTTATGGTACAGTCCTAAGTCGAGAAAGGGAAACTCATTTTCAATATCATGCAAACCAGTTAAAGAAGGGATTCCTCCAAACTATTATTTGCATAATGATAAAAAATGTTACTTTTTGAATATACATTAATTCATACAAATTTTCTGTAGTTTTTAAAGTTTGCATTTGTAGGTAAAAGTATTTATCTAGCTGTTTATATTCTCCACACTACTGAAACAGTGGAGCAGAAGTCAGTCTAGAGGCTGTTAGACATATTCCTGCTCAGAGTTGGACTGGGGGCCCGGGGCCCACCAATGGCTGCTGTCTAGGGCCCCCCTTCAGACCCACCCAGCCCCCATTCTGCACCGCCGAATGTGTGCATTAGTGTGCAGGCACGCACGCTACATTTTTCAGGCGGGTGTGGATCTGGGCCAGCAGAGCACATAAAACCTGCAGGCCCACCGAGTTATTTCCTCGGCCCAGTCTGACCCTGTAAATCCTGCTGCATTTTTCAAAAGTCAGAGCCAGAAAACAGGATAACAAAAATAACAAATTTACAAGTAACTGTAAAACAACCACTTTAACAGTTTTCAGTGTCAGACTGGGACACCAGGGGCCCAGCCAAAAAAATGTAGACCAGGG
Source organism: Xenopus borealis (assembly GCA_024363595.1). Taxonomy (NCBI): domain Eukaryota; kingdom Metazoa; phylum Chordata; class Amphibia; order Anura; family Pipidae; genus Xenopus; species Xenopus borealis. Next base: position 37,766,920 of record CM044436.1, read on the forward strand.
GCCCATTCTCAGTTCTTTAATTCTTCTTCTCCTCAGCCAACCTCTATTCTCCTAGTCTTTTCATACTATAAAACTATACTCAATTATTGTATCTATTTAGCCTCTTTGTTCTCATAGAAATAGGGAATGGCCGTGAAACAGGCCAAATGTTTAGCAGAATGAGGGTCCACTGACACCTGGGCCCACTGGGAGTTTTCCTGGTATCCCGGTGGGCCAGTCCAACACTGACAGTTTTTAATAAATGTATGTTCATTATTTCTCTCAGAATTAAGTTTTTTCATTATTTCTTCTATTTTTGAATAAAGGTTTAGGGCATTCTGGGTCATAGCATTTTGGAATCCATCATTTGTTCAGAAGTGACATTTTTAAGCAAAGCTCTGTATTCACAGATGCAGTCACTTGGATTTGTAAGTTAAATGCGTTGTGACTTAACTCATCTATCTCATTTATCCCACTTAGCACAGAATATTGTGTCACAGCATCCCATCCAATTAAAGAGTTCACCATTGAAAACAATGGAGCTTTGGTATGCTAATGAAAAGGTTAAATGCATTAAATGAGTTAAGATAACTTTAGATAACACAGTTTCTTCAATTAGAACTGAGTCACGACGCATTTAGCTTACAAATCCAAGTGACTGCATCTGTACACAGGTGTCTGTATCATTTGTTTGGTTCTTCTGCTGCAGCACCTGTGCTAAGGCACTTCCAAAAGGAGTCCAGCTTGGAATTAGTCTTCTAGAAGTGATTCATTTGTGCAACATTTACCAAGAACCTGCTTTTCTGTGTGATCAGTTCGATTTGCAGATTCAAAGGTTGCTTACGAATGTTACCCGAGGAGCTAGGAGTAGGACATGTTACTGCATGATATTTACCTCTCACAGAAGGCCAGTCAAACACCTATATTTGGAAATGGAGGCCTAGTTTGCTCAGAACCATACTGGCTTCCTATATTGCAGCTCTTGTGTCCAGCTTTAGGGCACACAGGTGTTGATTCCCTTGCTTTGGGTACATGCAGCATCTCATGTGCTTTTAGTATTTTGCAATGGTCCAGTCCGTACAGGCCTCATAGGTAAGAATGTGCTCCATTAACTCAGGGGTTTCTATGCAGCAGAATGTAAACGTTTTTATTTCCTGTTCCGTAGGCCTCCATAAATGCCATTCCTATATATTCCTATATTCCATTTTGAAATCAGCTGGAGATCCTAATTCCTCCTCGGATCTCTCCCACGTTGCTATCGACAGCTTACTGAAATAATTGTCCAACATTAGTTTACAAACAAAACTTGGGAAATGTTCCCCAAACTTTGTTTGTAGTTGTCATTGGCCTGTCCAATGGAAGCATAGCCAAAAACATTGGGTAGAAATAAACACATCTCATGTGCATGGAATAAATGGCTACTCTTATGGCAATAGGCAACTGAAAAAAATGGTGGCACTACAAACAACATACAAGTGTGGAGTCACATAATATTTAAGAAAGTACAGGTATGGGATCCGTTATCTGGAAACCCATTATCCAGAAATCTCTGAATTATGGAGAGGCCATCTCCCATAGACTCTTTTTTTATTCAAATAATCCAAATTTTTAAAAATGATTTCCTTTTTGTCTGAAATAATTAAATAGTAGCTTGTACTTCATATTACTATTGGTGTATATGGAAGACCATTACAACTGCAAGTACAGTGTTTTATATGCCTTTGGCTTCTGCTGGACAGACTTAGCATGCAATACAGTGGAACAGACATGGAATGCAGCATTTTTATTGGCAAATGCATTATAAGTGCATAGTAAAAGTGGTATAAATTAATGTATTCATTCAACATTTTTAAATTGAATTGATTGATATTACAGCTGAATGTACATGCACTGTGTGTGTATAGCCTAACACTGACATACATTTCTTGTTATTGGAGTGTTCTTTTTGTATATACAAATACTGCTGAGAGAAAACTATGACTTCAGCTAAGAGAAGGAAGCTGGAAAAAGTTGCATCCAGGTTCTGGTTCCCATTGTGGCTGGTAACAGGTACATATACAGGCTGTACAACAGTAGCTGCTCAACCTCTTCAAATTAGAGACTCATTTACAGATTTCTAATTTAAAATAATGAAAGTGACCAAGGGATCCACACATCTAAGTTGTGGCAATATTAAAGGAAAACTATACCCCCCGGACAATGTAGGTCTCAATAAAACAAATTTGCATAAAACAACTTATATGTAAAACCCTTCTTCATGTAAATAAACCATTTTCATAATAATATACTTTTTTGGTAGCATGTGCCATTGGCTCATCCTAAATAGAAAATAACCATTTTAAAAAATAAGGACAGCCTCCTGGGATCCTAGGATCCAACGGTGCACACAAACATACCAAACAAACTATAAAGTTAGGTCACATGAGCCAATTAACAGACAGAGTTGTGTCTTTTGCTTCCACACTTCTTCCTGTTACAGTTAGAGTTGAAATATTTCTGGTCAGGTGATCTCTGAGGCAGCACACAGACCATCACCAAATGGTGATTCAAGGCAAGAGATATAAAAGGGCAATATTTACTTAAATATATATACCAGGTAGGTAAGATTCTTTAATATGTCACTTAAGATATAAACTGTCCGTTACTCAAGTATTCATTTTGGGTGTATAGTTTTCCATTAATGGATCATGAGCAATATGGGTGGCCAAGCTCAACTGATCTATTCTTGTTGTTCAGAATCTATGTTGTTGTCGTAACATTTTACAGCCATTTGCAGCCAATGTCACTTCTATGTTGGCCAGTTCTACATCCATAAGAGGTTGGAAATCACACACTAGGTAGAATTAACTGCTAATTAAGCTTTTATTTCTTGTCCACATGACGTCTCAGGCATCAATGGCCCTTTTCTCACGCTTGAAAAAGGGCCTTTGATACCCAAAACATGTTGTGTGGACAAGAAAATAAAAGCTTAATTAGCAGTTAATTCTACCTAGTGTGTGATTTCCAACCTCTATTATGTTTTGGCATGATTATTGGATTGGATCCAGGGAACCATTACACGGACAACACTTGGATGGAAATTGCAGTTGACTGTAAACAACTACACTTCAATTCTACATTCAGTAATAGGAGGCACCAGCAAACTAGGGAAAAAAGTGTTAATGAATTGTGAAGGTTGAGCAGCAGTTGAGTAGTTCTTCCATCCACTTCTTCCACTTCAGACCTCTGCACCCCTTCATTAGTGTACAGTTTCTCCAGCCACACAATTTATATACGTTTATACACTGTGCAATACAATATTAAATACGCTGTACAAAGCCAGCTGTAAATACTGAACTACAGTAAATAGTACAAAGTTTTCCTTGGTTCTAAACCGTTAATGATTCTGTTTTGTCCTTATCTGGATTCCATATTTGACACATTCTTTGTGAAGGTCTCTGAGCATCTTGTCTTCCTTTGGACTGTAGGGACGTACAAAGCTGTGGGTCTCCAGCAAAATCCGGTTTAATGTGTGCTCATAGTTGACGTGTCTCCGTGCCATTATTATGTATTCTCTTTTCTCCAACATGTTAGGACAGTCGCATGTGTTTGGAACCCAAATGTATTCTCGTCTCAAAATGGGAAAGTTGTTTTTGTAGGTCATCACCACTTGTATGTCGTAACATGTTTCCTTCCCAATTGTCTTTTTGCTTAAAACCTTTCCTCTGAAAACTTGGAGATGAACATATAAAATAAAAAAAAAAAGAATAAAATAGACTTAAACAAATTCATGGCAATAATGTGCTATTTGCAACATGTAATTGTTCCTTTTAGGGTCCGTCTACACAAGCAGATTCAGGGAAATTAGTCGCCTCAGCGACAATCTCCCCATACTGCCTTCTCCCTGTCTGCTGCCCGCTAAACTGAAACATCGGAAAACAAACCACCACTTGTGAATTGCAGAAGGCGATTTTCAGTTTAGCAGGAGGGGGCCAGGGAGAAGGCAGTTCGGGAGATTGTTGCCCTGAAGAAGAGGCAATTTGTCGCTGGGGTGACTAATTTCCCCGAATCTGCTCGTGTAGACTGACCCTTCAAAGGTATTATATTAGACATGTGGCAATAAGAGCAGCAACTTGATCTGATTGAGTTTTTTCCATGCTTGTTTTGTATCAGCCAAAAGTCTAAAATATTTAAGATATGAGGGGTCATACTAAGACCTGAGGAAGAATTGTAGAATTGCAAGAGCTTTAAGGGAAGGTGGCAAACATAAGGTGGCATCCACCCCCACACCTTAACTTGCCAGTCAAGGCTGTCTCTAATGAATACAGTGATGCTAAAAATGGAGCAGCACTGTATTCATTTAGTCCTCCGTACTTTAAAAAGGAGTGCAGAGACCCGCAAGAGGGGGAAAGCAGGGTACAAAGTGCAAAACAATGGTGAATGGTGCCATTTATAGCACCTGCCTTCAAGTTTGTAAATTACTCCTAAGGATCTTATCTTTCCACTCACCTAGAAAAAATTAAAAAAATTAATTACCAAAGTCCTTCTGGCAATATTGCTTCACTTTATTTTGACGTCCTTTCACTTTCTTGCACTTTCCACATTTACCTGAAATTTAAAAAAAGGAGAAATATACCTTAGAGTTCTCTTATTAGCGAAAACTAAATAACATTAAACCAACAGGATATAGACTATTACCAGCAACACTACAAGATATCAAAGAAAAAATACATCTCTGTGGGCAGAGAAGAAAAAAGTCCTAACAGTTCAACACAACCTTTGGGTGGATTAGGGTTCTCTTTTTATGGAACAATAGGGAACAATCCTAGAAAAGTTGGAGCATTGAATACATCACATATTTACTACAAGGAACAAGCATTCTGAATGTATGAGCTGGAACACATTTTCCACTATAAATTGTAGTGATCAAAACAAGACAAATAAGTGTCTATAAACGGAAGCAGCTTCTGCAACATAATAGGTACAGAATATAAACATCTAAACTGCAAATATCAGTGCACAGAACAATTATTTCATGCCATAGGTTGAACTTATGGTGTTAGCTAAACCAGTGTGGAAGAACTGTGTTTTAAAAGAGATGTAAAAGCTAAAACTAAGTAAGCTTTATCAGAAAGGTCTATATAAATACACCAGTAAACCCTCAAAGTAATGCTGCTCTGAGACCTCTGTCAAAAGAAACACTATTTATTTCCTTATAATACACAAAAGCCGTGAATATCTTGTAAATTATATCCTTATAAACGGTGAGTTCTGATGTAATCAGTTATAAATGGTGATGTAATTTCTGTCACATGACTCAATGAAACTTGTGTATTATAATAAATAAAGTACCCCCAGTTGCAAAATATGAGGATATTAGAAGTTACCTCAGAGTTCCATGACCTGTATAAAAACACTCGGCCTTTGGGCTCGTGTTTTTATATTGTCATGAAACTCTGAGGTAACTTATAATATCCTTATATTTTACAAGATAGGGGACTTTATTCACTATATAATCTACAGTCTGGTCATTTCCCTATGGGACCATACGGTAAATTATATAGTGAATAAAGTACCCCCTCTTGTAAAATATAAGGATATTATAAGTTACCGAGGAGTTTCATGACAATATAAAAACACGAGGCCAAAGGCCGAGTGTTTTTATACAGGTCATGGAACTCCGAGGTAACTTCTAATATCCTCATATTTTGCAAACGGGGGTACTTTATTTATTATAATACACAAGTTTCAGTGAGTCATGTGACAGAAATGACATCAGAACTCACCGTTTATAACTGATGACATCAGAACTCACCGTTTATAAGGCTATAATTTGCAAGATATTTACGGCTTTTGTGTATTATATCCTTATAAACGTCAAGTTCTGATGCGTCATTTATAGCAGGGGTCCCCCTCCACTGAATTTGACTCTGTGCATCCAAATTTGACACTGCTCATCTGGATTTGACGCTGCACGTCCGATTTGGATGCCGGTGCGCCGAATTGGACGCCGGTGACCATAATGTACACTGACCCCCTCCAATCCCCCTCCTGACATTTCACTGTAGATTATAATGCATAATGCACCCCTACTGAAATTTATAAAGATATCAGAAGTCACTAGGCAATCTTCCATTTACACTTCTAATATCCTTATAAATTATAATAGGGGTACATTATCCACTGGGTGAACAGGGAGAGACTCAGGCAGGAAGAGATGTCATCTCATACTATTATGGCAGCTGTATCCTAAACTAACAGAGAGAGCTTATAGAGCAGTTTATTCGGGTATGTAAAGCAATCTGCAGACTAAATATAGTGTCATAGCTTGCACTATTGTGGCTAATCTATTGACAATAAATGGCCTCTGTAGCTTTGCTTCTTCTTTAAAGGGTAATGTAAGGGTGCACTATGCAAGAGGAGTCTGATTGGATACTCACTATGGGAATTTAATCTCTGAATCACCAGCCCCAAGGTGATACTCAACTGTTGAAGAGCAGGCAGCCAAAAGACCTTTTTTATCTAATAAAAAAAAACTGAAGTAAATAGCTATATTACCCAAGGGCAGACTTTCTGCATATATACTTTTCTTTTCTTTAGAGATTTTGCATCATCCTTAGATTAGACAAGCATATAATCCAAGAGGGATGCTTGTTGCTGCCTGGTGCGGAATTTTGCAATTTACAAATGTGGGAAAGCATATTATTATTTTCTTTAGAAAATGCACTTAGCACAAATTATTTTGGGGTGGTGACGGAGAAGCTGCTACCAATGGTTTCGGGTGTTGTTGCAGTCGTCCTTGAACTTCATCAATGTAAGTAGACATTACTGGGGCCTAAAGCAAAATCATTTTAGCCCCCACTGAAACTTTGTGACTATATTCTCTGCTCCCCCTCCCCAGTGGTGGAACACAAACATTAGTAATGTATCTAAATTCCCCTATATACCTTGTCTCCTTCTTTCTTCCTCTGTAATGAAACAAAGCAAAGTACTGTGTTTTTTTTTCCAATATGAAAGCCGCTACTAGCAGTAATGTTAAATTAGGTGCAATAGTTGTTAGAGGTAACCCATAACAATCTAAATCTGCAAAAATCTATGTGGTTGATAAGAGTTAAGTAGGGGAATGTAATATATGTTGTTAACGCAAAAAAGTTTCGCAATGCGTTTGCGCAAACAAATTTTGCTTTATGTAAATGCAATATACCTTTTGCGAACCCAGAAACTGTTTAGCAACCACTTCCGCCAGCGGAAGGCCGTTTGCGAATTTTATACTTTGTGCTAATGCGCTGTCAGTGTAATAAAACTTCTTACGGAAAAAGTCGCAATGTTTGCTTTAAAAGATTACAACCTCTTAAAGGTACCAAGAGCACCTTTTTGCCACCCCTTGTAACTTGCAGGCTGCTGTGCCCCTGCCCGGCATTTTGAAACCCTTTGGCCCTTCCTATGTGATCTAGTGGTAGCGTGACTTTACTATTGCCTAGGCCTAGATTTAGCAAAACCATTCGTACAAACATTGAAGAGATTCAAAGAACTACACTGAGCATGCACACCAAGGCTGCCTGGCTGTACCCAATGAAAATGAATTGCATGAATTAATGTTGAAGATGTTTGAACTCAGTGGAGGAGAACCTAGTGTGAGCCACGGGGAACCAAAAACAACTTTTTGCTTTGCTAAATAATAAAGAAAAGGGTCTATAGTTCATTGCCCTTGAAACCTGGCCCAGCAGACATGTTTAGTAAGCAATCCCTTGTAAGAAATTTGCTTTTTCTTCTGCTCAAAGTAAGCAGACAGGCATCATTGTGCAGGGACAATGGGCATAGTTGGGCATAGCTTGATTAGGTGACTTTGTACAGATAAAATGGTACAACAGACTGGAGAGACAGGGAGAATTTTGTGAATAAAATGCAATTAAAGCCAACGTAACTGCGTGTGCAGCATCTGTGTGCAACAGTCTTCCCATTGAATTTGTTTTAATATGCTGAGCACGCATGTTAATCCGCTACACTATCCCCTGAAAAAAATAACAAGGTCCCATGTGCAAACACACCCCATTCCATTCTGCTGGGAATGTGCCACAGTACCATGCTCTGGAAATCTTGGATTTGGCTCGGAGCCACACTGTTTTTGCCAAAGAGCTGACATGCTGACATTTTTTCCAGATAATTTTCTGCATCTTTGCTTTGCCACTCCTGAAATGATATCCTGCTAACAGATCAAAGGTAATATTTTTTAGCAGCCAAGCAAGAAAGTTTTAAAGGAGAATGATGGAGGCCAACACAAGAGAGGCTGTAAAGGACCTGGATTCTCTCAGTGATCTTCCATCTGAACTGTTGCTGAACTACAGCTTCCAAAAAACTGTCACTGCTGGTAGCTGTAGTACAGCAAGTGTTGATGAGATGCAGGTTTAAGAGCCAGCCAGTCTGGCAGTTGTATGTTTAATTGGCAGTAGCTTCTTCTTGATGCTCCATTGGTCCCCTGCCATGCCACACACATCTTCACCTGCAAAACTATTGTGACATCACTCACAAACAGACAGTGAAAGCAGAAAAGAACGTGCTGCATGTTCAAGGAAGCCCATCCCAAAGTGCAGAAGCAGGTTGTGTTGTTGGAGTTCACTTAAGGAGAGTAGGGTAGAGTAATGCATATGATCACTGCAGATTAGAAACTATCTTGCTAATAAATGCTTGTATACATATATTAAAACTGGCTTTCAGATATTTCTAAAACATCCACACCAAGAATAGCCTAAGGAGGTGCTTGAAGTCACAATGACCTCACTTCTATTCCACAGGTCAGAAACCGTTGACCTAGTGTATTTTATAAGCTCCATGAACATATACAGTCGAGAATGCTGTAGGCTGATTGATTTTATACACTTCTGTAAAATGTTATACTCTTCACTGATGTATAAGGATATTCAAAGATCTGTAATCTTATCAAAATGACACAGAACGTTATGTTACTGCTATCAGTCTGGTTGTCTGGTCTTGCCAATGGCATGTGAATAAAGACTGGAGAGTCTCGCTCTTGCAAAGATGTATAACAAAGTTACAAGATGACAGCCCCCTGTGACCAACTTTGAAAGCATAAATCATTTGTTTGATTAGGCTTGTGGTGCAGTAAGTTCATGTGTATGTTTAGTATACAAAATACAGCATTTCTAGCCTTATTCTATTTTACACTTTCCTTGCCCTTTAAAATACAAAAGCATTTATTGGGACATTATGATTAAAAGCCTAACATGTTTTGTGCCTGTTGGGGCACTTACTAATCATTATTCCCTACAGATATCACAATAGGTAGTATATTATTTTCTATTTAAATTACAAGATGATATAGTAAAAAATGTGTGATGCAGATACTGCTCTACAGCAAATACTATATTTTTTATGTGTATTATACAGAACTAGTGATGGGCGAATTCACAGAGAAATCCCGTCGATCTGCCGCAGGTGAATAAATTAGTGAAATGCCAGAAAAATTTCACCTGGGCAATGGTGCAATGGGCACCGGCGTTTAAAAATGGATGGCTGAGTCTAAAACGAGACACGGCTGCGTTTTGCGAATTTTTCACCTTTTTGTGAGTTTCTACTAGAAATCCGCAAAATTTGTGCGTAGCAAAATGCCCCAGATTCGCCCATGACTATACAAAACAAAGGAAACTGCCTGGCACTTAATAAAACAATAATGTCAGTACAAAGTAATAACTGTTATCATTAGGCAAGACATGCATTTCAGGTGTGGCACCCTACACCCCATTTCATAGAAAGTTTAAACCTTATCTGGAAGTAAATTTTACCAGAAATTATATTCCAGTGCTGGGATTTGTGAAAGTAGACCTAGATATGTCACATGTGCTTTTGTACCTTTCACTCCGATAAATCAGCATAATCTAGCTGGTAAGAGAAAAAACATGCTGAGTGCCAACTTCTCGGAAATCACTTGTAGTAAACTGGCTCTATGTCGAATAGCCTGGTTGCTATAAGGTACTAGATAAGGAGCGAATTTTGCACCATTAACTATAACGTTACCTTTACAGGCTTAACTAGCCTGCTTGATATGCCAATTGTGTGTCTGTTTTAAAATGAGAAATTCACTAAATCTATAGTTAACGTTCAGCCAAACATGAAACTAAATTGGCACTATAATTTGTATGTTTATACAGTATCTGTGCAAAATCTGACAAAGTCCAATCACACAATACAATGTCACATGACTTTCTGATGTATTTCAACTAAAAGAAGAAAAAGTTACATTTATTTAAATCACATTCACCTTAAAATGTGCCTGGCCTGGGTACTAATTAAAAGACTTAACCATCACCTTAGAAGTAATCCAATCACATAATTCATTGTTCAAAACTTATTTTTGAAAAATGTATTCATGTGAAACATCTGTACTTTGCCTAAAAACTGAGCAAAATCCTGTATTCCTGTATCCATCTCTATTAAGGAGTGACTACTGAATTACAGTACATAGGGAAATACACCCCATTGAGTGCAATGAATAGGGGTTGTGCCAATAATAATCATGTTGAACAAGATACTGCCCCTTTAAATCAGTCAATAAAACATATTATTAGACTTTGATCAAAACGATCTATCTGCGTCTGGAAGAAGCTGAACTTCATATGCTTTTATATTTAGTTATTTACTTAATTTCACAATATTTGAGCTGAGCAAAAGATGTGGCAATACAACACTCATGTAATTCCCATGGACAAGTAAAAGTTTATTGCACTTACTGTTCTCTTTAGATTCCTTGACTTGGTTCCACTCAGTATTCTCCCTTTGGAGACGTGCTTGGGGCTGCTGCTTGACGGGATATGTTAATCTTGGTGCTGTTAAGACAAAACAACAACCAATGGATTTTTGTGAGTGTTCCTGTTTAATTTGAGGCTTTCCATGATCAGAGCGCTTTAGGAGTGCAATAACTGTGCAGATACAACTGTCTGAAGCCAGGAAAATATAAACCCCTCTAAATATTAATTTGTCTTGATTTG